>LR738713.1:447946330-447997544 GCA_902687465.1 Secale cereale | reverse complement strand
GCTGTCCGGCCTCCCCCTCCATCGGGCCGCCGCCTCCTCCAGCAGCGGCCCTCCCATCCACCGGCCGCCCCGCGCCTCCTCCACCGGCGATCCCCTGCAGGTGAGTTCTTCCCCCCTTTTTTAGTTTAGTTTTTTTAGTTTCTTTTAGTTTAGTTTCTGTTTAGTTTTAGTTTTAGTTTAGTTTTATTTTCATTTTAGTTTTAGTTTTAGTTTTACTTTAGCTTATTTTAGTTTAGTTTAGTTTTAGAAGAATAAGAAGAGGAAGAGACGAAGGAAAGGAAAACCTCCCCCCGCCAACTTAGTGTCTATGTGGATCTGTAAAGGATTGGTTCAAGGAGGCTAATATTAAGGAACCTTATAGAGATAGATTCATCATTTCCTAGCCAACTTATCTGCAATATGCATGATGTCATTCGCTCATTTGCTCAATTTATGGCTAGGGATGAAACATTAGTAGCTCACAGTGGAGATACTGCTAAAAAACCTTAGATCATCAACTTTTCTTAGATTGTCTATAGAAACCAAAGGAGTGGGATCAGATGTACTTGAGTAGAGAGCAGAAATTGCTTAGGTCACTAATATTAACCGAAAGCCTCAAAATTCAGCCTAGTGATTCATTGATTAACTTCCAGATAGCATTGTCAGGCTTCAAGGGTTGATATTTCTTGATATTGAGGACACTTGTGTAAACTTTATTCCTAGGGGTTTCCAGGCTCTTACAAATTTGAGGGTACTATGTGGGTTTCCAGCCTATATTGATGGTGACTGGTGTAGTATGGAAGAGTTGGGGCCTCTTTCACAGCTCAATTGCCTTTCACTATGGAGCCTAGAAAATGTACCTACTGCCTTGTTGGCTGCAAAGGCGAGGGTAAATGCAAAGAAACAACTCACCTCTCTTGCTTTAACATGTGGTGGTAGGGTGGGAGATGGGTTGGTCCAAGGAGGAGTCTCTGAGTTCAAGGAGGAGGAGCAAAGAAGAGGGAAAGGGAAAGGAAGAAGAAGAAGAGGAGGAGAAAAAGAATAAGAAAAAGAAGAAGAAGGTTGGCCGTCCGCCAGGTATGCCTTTGCCGTCCGCATGGCGAATGGCAAAGTGCCTGATTCCTGTAGTGAAAGGCCCGACTCACAAGCGCCTTGGAAGAGAACCAGAGGCTAAAAAGTGGCATGCTTAGTATGTCTCTTATACGGAGCTCTCCTTATAGTCTCTTATTGTGAAAGTTTCTTATAAAAACTTTTCCTGCAGGTTTGTTGACTGGGCAGCCGGAGGGCGAAGTATCCGGTTTTGAGGGTGATGTGCTGCAAGAGCTTTCCAGGGTCTATGGACGGGCTCGGAAGTCCATGAAGAGTATGGCCAGAGCTCTATGGCCTGGCGATCACCTCGAGAAACTATGGAGGATTTGGCAGACCTGTTCAAAGGGGCTCGCCGACACTTTGAACTATGGAAAGTATCAACATGCCGCATGGGTGCTCGAGAAGCATGGGCCATGGTGAAGACGCGCTACACTCATCTTGATCCAAATCACATGGCCCGCGTGGGACCTTGAGGGGCCGATGGACAAGAAATTCCTCCGCGTCTGGTATATGACGAAGTAGGGATAGCTGCAAAACTTTCCCAACATGACTGTAAGCTAGACAGCCTTATAGAGGGAATAGAAAATGAGTACCCGTTTGATTCTATGTATCAATGTACCTTTACCATCAAACTTATCTCCGGTTGAATTTATATAAAGTTTGCCATGGCCGACCATGTGCTTCAACCTCCATAAACCCAAAGGCTGGAGTGCTTCCGAATACTATATCTGTAGTAAACACGTGATATGTTCGGAAACCAGGCGATCCGGTCATAATTGCTTGAACAGGCGAACTGAGTTTGGGGAGTTTTTTTATAATACTATTTAACGTAAGAAACATCTTCCAGAGAGAATAATTCCATTAGGGGTTCCTTTCCCTGGGTCGGCGTGCATAAAGATGCGGGCCTAGGCTTTCGATCTTGTGAGAAGGACAGTAGGATGCCATCTCCTGTTATAGTTTAAGATACGCTTTAGAATGCGATATATCGTGTATTCGCCGACCAATTATTCCCTTAAGAGAGCTAGCTTTCGGCTTCACCCAGTCTGAGGTACATATCCGGATTACCCGGTTGTAACAGTCGCAGATGTGCTCCCTTTACACCCTAGCCAAACAATCAGAAACGTATGGGTAAGCATAGGAGCCAGGCAAACCATCTTGGCCAGAACTTAAGTCATATTGGTGCATATAATGACAAGGATGAACTATGAAAACATGCGACATTTTTAAGCAAGAAGCTTTATTGGTAATGGGCTTCGTTAAGGAAGGCCCCAGGTATATTTGAGGTAGGTACATTTGAGGATGTACTCGTCATGTGACGGTTCGAGTGAGCCGAATACTTGCCAATTGAAGAAAATTTAAAGAGAAAGAAGGGGAGAAAACAAAAAGGTAAAAGACAAGACCTAACTTATAAAGAGGAAGAAATTGCTACCGAATTATCCATAAAATCGTCGGATCCTGGTAGCGTTCCATGGGTTCGGCTCAAGGCGGTTGTCTTGAGCATTGCAAAGGCGATAGGCTCCACCAGTGAGTACTTCAACAATAATGAAGGGCCCCTCCCATTTTGGTTTGAGCTTGTCCTTTTTCTTCTCCGGGAGGCGTAAAACAAGTTCGCCGACATTGTATGTCTTGGCCCGCACTTCTCTGCTCTGGTATAGCCTAGCCTGTTGTTGGTAAAATGCGGAACGTGCTAGCACTGTATCACGCTCCTCTTCAAGCCCATCTAGGTCGTCCTGCCGATCTAACTCGGCCTCCCTTTCCTCGTACATGCACACTCGAGGTGAGTCATGAATAATGTCGCAGGGCAGAACAGCCTCTATGCCGTACACCATAAAAGGGCGTATATTCGGTCGTACGATTGGGTGTGGTCCGCAGCCCCTAGAGTATGGAGTCAAGCTCTTCGACCCAGTGTTTATCAGACTCCCGTAGGGAGCGCACTAGTCTAGGTTTAATGCCGCTCATTATTAGACCATTGGCTCTTTCGACTTGACCGTTTGTTTGAGGATGGTATACGGAAGCATAGTCAAATTTAATACCTAACTTTGCGCACCAATTTTGTATCTCGTCAGTTGTGAAATTGGAGCCATTATCTGTGATAATACTATGCGGTACACCATACCAGTGTACTACGCGGGATATAAAATCTATCACATGCCCTGCTTCAGTTGTTTTTACTCGCTTGGCTTCTATCCACTTAGTGAATTTATCTACCATCACCAGTAAGTATTTCCTTTTATGACTTCCCCCTTTAAGGGGTCCGACCATGTCAAGCCCCCAGACCGCAAAAGGCCAGGTAATGGGGATTGTTCTCAGAGCAGTGGGAGGCATATGACTTTGATTTGCAAAGAGCTGGCAGCCAACGCAGTGTTGGACTAAGGTTTGGGCATTTGCTCGGGCAGTAGGCCAGTAAAAGCCGGCGCGAAAAGCTTTGCCTACGAGCGCCCGTGCTGCGGCATGGTGGCCGCCCATTTCAATGTGTATTTCAGTGAGAATTTTCCTTCCCTCCTCTTCGGAGATGCACCTTTGGAGAATACCAGCTGTGCTTTTCTTATATAGTTCGCCTTCGTGAACTTTGTAGACTTTAGAGCGCCAGACTATGCGGCGAGCCTCATTTTGGTCATCAGGGAGTTCCTGTCTTTTAAGGTAAGCAAGGAAGGGCTCTGTCCAGTGGGCCAAGAGCCATGATTTCATGAGCCGAGGGAGTTATCTCCATGTTTGAGTCTCCGATGACATCTTGATTGAGTTCGGCCGGGGTTGTGTTCGGATCCGATTTCATATCGTTGTTCGCGTCCTGCCATATTACTGATGGCTTAAACAACCTTTCCACAAATGTGTTTGGTGGGACGGGGTCACGTTTAGCTCCCATGCACGCGAGTAGTTTATTATCCCGGGCTACGTGATGGAATTCCAACCCCTCAAATCAAGCCGATATTTTCAATATAGTGTTGGAAATATGCCCTAGAGGCAATAATAAATTGGTTATTATTATATTTCCTTGTTCATGATAATTGTTTATTTCCATGCTAGAATTGTATTGATAGGAAACTCAGATACATGTGTGGATACATAGATAAACACCATGTCCCTAGTAAGCCACTAGTTGACTAGCTCGTTGATCAACAGATGGTCACGGTTTCCTGACCATGGACATTGGATGTCGTTGATAACGGGATCACATCATTAGGAGAATGATGTGATGGACAAGACCCAATCCTAAGCCTAGCACAAGATCGTGTAGTTCGTATGCTAAAGCTTTTCTAAATGTCAAGTATCTTTTCCTTAGACCATGAGATTGTGCAACTCCCAGATACCGTAGGAATGCTTTGGGTGTACCAAACGTCACAACGTAACTGGGTGGCTATAAAGGTGCACTACAGGTATCTCCGAAAGTGTCTGTTGGGTTGGCACGAATCGAGACTGGGATTTGTCACTCCGTGTGATGGAGAGGTATCTCTGGGCCCACTCGGTAGGACATCATCATAATGTTCACAATGTGATCAAAAAGTTGATCACGGGATGATGTGTTATGGAACGAGTAAAGAGACTTGTCGGTAACGAGATTGAGCAAGGTATCGGTATACCGACGATCAAATCTCGGGCAAGTGCTATACCGATAGACAAAGGGAATCACATACGGGATTGATTGAATCCTTGACATCGTGGTTCATCCGATGAGATCATCGTGGAACATGTGGGAGCCAACATGGGTATCCAGATCCCGCTGTTGGTTATTGGCCGGAGAGTTGTCTCAGTCATGTCTACATGGTTCCCGAACCCGTAGGGTCTACACACTTAAGGTTCGATGACGCTAGGGTTATAGGGAAAGTATGTACGCGGTTACTGAATGTTTTTTGGAGTCCCGGATGAGATCCCGGACGTCACGAGGAGTTCCGAAATGGTCCGGAGGTAAAGATTCATATATGCGAAGTCCCGTTTTGGTCACCGGAAAAGTTTCGGGCGCTATCGGTAGCGTACCGGGACCACCGGGAGGGTCCCGGGGGTCCACCGGGTGGGGCCACCGGCTCCGGAAGGCTGCATGGGCCAAGTGTGGGAGGGGACCAGCCCCAGGTGGGCTGGTGCCCCCCCCCCACCAGGGCCCAAGGCGCCTCCAAGAGGGGAAGGGGGCAAACCCTAGGGCAGTTGGGCCCTAGGGCCCAATCTGGTGCGCCCCCCTCTCCCTCTCCCCCTCTGGCCGCCACCCTCAGATGGGATCTGGGGTGGTCGCACCCCTAGGGGTGCGAAACCCTAGAGGGGGCGCAGCCCCTCCCTTCCCCCAATATATATGTGAGTTTTGGGGCTGCCCATAACACGGTTTTGACCTCTGTCGCTTGGCGCAGCCGTACCTCTCTCCCTCCTCGTCTCTCGCAGTGCTTGGCGAAGCCCTGCTAGAGTCCTGCGCTCCTCCACCACCACCACGCCGTCGTGCTGCTGTTGGATGGAGTCTTCCCCAACCTCTCCCTCTCTCCTTGATGGATCAAGGCGTGGGAGACGTCATCGGGCAGCACGTGTGTTGAACGCGGAGGCGTCGTTGTTCGGCGCTTAGATCGGAATCAACCGCGATCTGAATCGCAGCGAGTACGACTCCTTCATCCGCGTTCTTGCAACGCTTCCTCATCGCGATCTACAAGGGTATGTAGATGCACTCCCCTCCCCCTCGTTGCTAGATTACTCCATAGATAGATCTTGGTGATGCGTAGGTAAAATTTTGATTTTCTGCTACGATCCCCAACACTGGCATCATGAGCTAGGTCTATGCGTAGTTTCTTGCACGAGTAGAACACAAAGTAGTTGTGGGCGTGGATTTGTCAATTTACTTGCTGTTACTAGTCTTATCTTGATTCGGCGGCATCGTGGGATGAAGCGGCCCGGACCGACCTTACACGTACTCTTACGTGAGACAGGTTCCACCGACTGACATGCACTAGTTGCATAAGGTGGCTTGCGGGTGTCTGTCTCTCCCACTTTAGTCGGATCGGATTCGATAAAAAGGGTCCTTATGAAGGGTAAATAGAAATTGGCATATCACGTTGTGGTTTTGGGGTAGGTAAGAAACGTTCTTGCTAGAAACCTAAAGCAGCCACGTAAAAACTTGCAACAACAATTAGAGGACGTCTAACTTGTTCTTGCAGCATGTGCCGTGTGATGTGATATGGCCAAAAGGATGTGATGAATGATATATATGTGATGTATGAGATTGATCATGTTCTTGTAATAGGAATCACGACTTGCATGTCGATGAGAATGACAACCGGCAGGAGCCTTAGGAGTTGTCTTATTTTATTGTATGACATGCGTGTCATTGAAAACGCCATGTAATTACTTTACTTTATTGCTAACCATTAGCCATAGTAGTAGAAGTAATGTTTGGCGAGACGACTTCATGAAGACACGATGATGGAGATCATGATGATGGAGATCATGGTGTCATGCCGGTGACGATGATGATCATGGAGCCCCGAAGATGAAGATCAATAGGATGTCACACCCTGATTTTCATGTCACATTGCTTAAGCTAATTTTCATGTTAAAAATGTGGATTTGCAAAAACTTTTGAGTGTTTTTGACTTTGCTTGATTTGACTTTTGTCTGCTGTTTGTTAGTGCTCTAAAAATCAAATAAATCCTCCAACTCTTATACTTCATCTCCTTGACCCAAAACCTTTTCCCAATGATCATGCCATGTGTATAGACCAGTATAGAATTTTCTTATAAAAATATTTTGGCCAAATGGTATTTTCTAAAATTAGTTTTCCAAAAACCCCTGAATTGAGGTTTGCACTGCAAGTACCTTATTTAGGGTGTGAAAAATCTTTCAAAAAGTTTATTTGAATCCTATTAGGTATAGGACTCCCAGAAACCACAAAAGTATAATTTTAAAAGTTATTTTTATATTTTATTTAAAAACTTTTTCTTAAGGCCAGAAATGGTCTTTAATAGGGAAAAATTATTTAATCATTTCAAAAATATTTGCCAAATTCAGGGAGACTCATAGGACATATATTGTCCATATATAAGAGTTTCAGCACATGGTCATGTTCAAAATATTGGCCAAAACCCTTTTTGGATATTTCAAGCTTTTGAAATATTTACAAAGGAATTATTCTCCAAAAATTCCAAGGAAATTCTATCATGTCATATATGACATATTTGATGATCTTGCAAAGCCTCATGCCTTGAAGATCAAGGAAACATCCTCTAATCCCCTCAAAACCATTCTGTCCATATTTGAAGTTTGAGCAACTCTACATTGCCAAACTTGTC
The DNA here is from genome assembly GCA_902687465.1 of Secale cereale. Classification (NCBI taxonomy): domain Eukaryota; kingdom Viridiplantae; phylum Streptophyta; class Magnoliopsida; order Poales; family Poaceae; genus Secale; species Secale cereale. Next base: position 447,990,219 of record LR738713.1, on the reverse strand, counting down.
CAAATGCTCTCAAATTTGGTGCACATGCTAGAATGGCCTAATAAGGCATCTAGACCAAATGGCACAAGATTTGGAATAGAGCAACTTGATCAGATCACCCCAAAACCACTTCTGTTCAAATTCAAATTTGAACAACTTTACATTGTCAACTTTTTATCTGGAGCCTCAAACTTTGTGGGCATGTTCATAACCCCAAATGATGATGCTACACCAAGTGGTGCATCAAGGGGAGATGAATTGCTTGACTCAAACATGGTGAAACCATTTCTGTTGATTTCTAGGGTTCACCAAAGTTACATTGGCCACTTTGCCCAAATGAGCTCAAATTTGGTGTAGGGGCCTAATTATATGTGACATTTGATCCTGTTAAGTCCCATGTCAAGTGGATGTCATTTGCTTGACCAAACACTGATCAAACACCTTCTGGCTTTTTACTAAAACCTTCATCTTGATCACTTTTACTTTTCTCCATGGCCTCAACTTTTTACCACATGTTCATTCAGTTACTGGCTACCCCCAGTAACTTCCCCAGCACCCCAGCTCCATGATTGAGGGGGTAAAACCCCAATTCACTCTCCTGGACAGCAGTAAACTCCCTCTCCTTCACCTCTCTCCTTATCCCAGTGGCCTTCAAGAGCATCCAAGGCCACAGGCCATTTCTTTACTCCACTTCTGACCTTCTAGACAACCTTTGGCTTGTTGGACACGACCAGAGCGGCGAGGTCACGACCATGTCATCCAAACGCATGCTCTGGAGCGCGCTACAGTGCGCTCCCGCACTGTAGCCGCCCCCAATCGGCTGCTTCCGACAGCCTTGGGCCTCCCCCTCGTGTCCCCCGAGGCGGCCTCGACGTCCGCAACACGCTGGGCGGTCGGCCCCCTCCTCTCTCCTCCTCCCTCACTCCTGCTCGCACGCGCGCCGTGGCCGCCCGAGCGCTCCAATGAGCAAGCTCACACGCGCGGCCCCTCTGGCGCTCCCCTCCCCTTCTCTTCCTTCCTCTCGACTTGGACCACGCCCACGCACACCGCAGACACCCCGGAACCTACCCCCGTGGCCTCCCGAGCCGTTGCCGCAGCCACGCGTGCGCCGCGTCCACGGTGAGCTGCGGGATGTCTATATAAGACTGCCCAGGCCCTCCTCTCCGTCCCATTTGCTCCCTCTCCTTCCCAAACACCCTCTGGACCCATCCCTCGCTCTCCCCGTGCCCTGCAGCCGCCTTCCTGGCCGGAGCAGAGCCGCCGGCCGCCGCTCAAATTCAGGCGACCCCGAGCCCCTCTCTCCCCCTTGGCCACCCTGGTGCCGTCACACGACCTCCAGGGAGCTCCCCACCTCCGTCTTTCCTCCCCGAGGTGGCCGTGCGCTCGAAGCCCAAAGTGGCCGGAGCCCTCCTCCGCCACGGTTGCCCCCTTGCCCGATCTGGTCCTCCCCGGCGGGCGTGTCACCCACGGCCGGATGCGCCTCTCCGCGCTGGTCGTTCCGGTGGCCGGAGCGTCGCCGGAGACGGCCTGGGTCGACGGGGCCACGCCGGCGAGCGCTCGGCCGCGCCTCCTCTGCCTCGCCTCTGTTCGCGCGGGAGGAAGAAGACGGCCTGCCGTTGGGGGCCCGCGCGTTAGCGACCTGGAGGCTGGGCCCTCCGTTTAAGTGGAGGCGGGTCTGGCCTCGGCCGCCTCCCCCGCGCGGTGGCGCCCTTCCTGGTGGGCGTCTTCGACGTGGCCAGGTTCCCTGCGCGCTGCTGTGCAGTTGGGCCGGCCTAGAGCGCTGCGGCGCTATACTGCGCCCAAAACGCAGTATAGGTATAAACCCCCCTTCCCTTTTTCCTTTTCTTTATTCTGTCAACTTCAAAAATGCCTAGAATATTCAATTGAACTCCAAATTTGATAATTCAAATTTCCTATGACTCCATAAATCATGCTCTATCTGTTGGTGCTACATGCACATTATTCCAGAGACATTTCCTTCACACATATTTATCAAATGCCTTTATTTCATTTCTGTGATGAACTTTAGAAAATCACAGAGAGCTCAATCTTGATCCAAATGCGGTGATTCAAGTTCCTAGATGCTTGTCATGTCCAAACTTAGTTTTGGAACATTTTTAATAATAGTTTCTGTACCCCACCAAATATTGAGCCATTTCTTCATATTTATCAGCTTTGCAAAATCCTAGGAAATTCATTTGAATTCCAAATCCAGTAAAACCAACTCCTAGATGCTTCTAAAATCATGACTTGTTGATGGGTGCCCTTGCTCATCATTCAAGAAAATATTTCTGTATACTTCTTCCAAATCCATAAACCCCTTGGTTCCATCACATTGAAATGTTCCAAACTACCTGTTGATCCAACACCTATGAAACCACCTTGGTCATTTCTAATATGACCAGAGGTATCCTAGAAAAGTCCAACTCCTATTTTTAGAGCACTTTTATTTTTGCTTTGATTGTGTTGCTTATTATGATTGTTTCCATCGTTAGTTGACGTAATAAACGGAGTAATCGGAGATGGACCAGAAGATTTGAAGACTCGGAAGAATAAGGCAAGCAGCCCTTTGACCATGTTCGGGAAACCCTTTTTATGCATGTCTCATAGCACCTTATTATCAATGCATCGGAATCATGTTGAGGTGGAGACCACTTTGGTTGCTACCTTTGTTGCTTACTATTGAAACTTGCATCAAACATGACCCTACCTTCCTATGAGGGTTATGTGGGTGGGAGTAGTTAGGTTGCTTTAATAGTGGCTACGCAAATGGGATGGGTATATGCATGGTGACGGTGGCAGGATACTTTCAAAAGACTTTTCGAAAACCCCGTCGGGTGCCATTTATGCCCGAGGGAGATGGTGAGATGGGTAACCACTTGATGACGAAGTGGTGTACCGAGGAAAGTGTGTATTGTTTGAAAAATGGATTGGTTTAAGTTGCGACCGTTATTCCAACCTTACATGCGCAACCACTCTACCCTTATATGGGAAAGGGCATTATTGATTACCTAGGCCGATACTAGCATGGTGCCCCCATTACTAGTGACGGGGGTGACATGAGGTCACTCCTGGGACGGGGTCGCGCTTGGATAGGCGGCCATGACTGTTTTCACAGGGCACCGGACACACCGTTGGTACCCCGTGCTTGTGATATGTGATGAATACGGAGCGAGTCTCCACAAACCTTGAGATGTGAAATGTTTGGCACGGGGCTGTTACCAATCGAGTGGACTCCATATTAGTGTCGCCTAGGGAAAGATAGTGATCGGGTGCTTACCCCGGGTACTTGAGGTACCGCGGGTCGTGGATGACATGGAAGTTCCCCGGATCTAGTGGGTAAAGTGTGCAACCTCTGCAGAGTGTAAAACTATTCGAATAGCCGTGTGCATGGTCATGGACAGTTGGGTAACCGCTCTTGGGCTACGTCCAATGTTTGCGAAACCTGGTGTGTGTGTGTGAGGAAACAACCTGGTTCAGTGATATTGTTGATGTGATTGTGAGAAAGTCACAATGAACTTGAGCATGAGTTGAGTACAACTCTTTCTCGATAATGATGTCTGTGACCTCCTGATACTTGTTACAGACACATGCATATCCATGTTATATATTGATCATTCTTGCATATGAAAAACTAGCTTTCCGCAAAACTGCCAACCTAGCAGTAGAGCCTTGCATAATTATTCTGTTATCACACTTGGGTTGCTTGCGAGTACATTCAATGTACTCATTGGCTTGCCACTGGTTATTTTATTGGCCAGGCTTGAGAGAGCAGGTTACGATGAAGATTTCTTGGTGACGAGCATGCGAGCTAGGACGCTTCCCAGTCAGAATGCCTGTAGGGTTAAGGCAGATGGCATGGGTCCCAGTTGTCTTTGAAGATTTCCGCTGCGACGTTATACTCAAGACTTGACCAATTATGGTCCTACTTGTGTAACACGGTATGTAAGGATGTAAGACTCTTGTTATTCAACTTCTGTGTGTTCAGTGAGCATTGATCTCTGGGATCACTGTACACGTGCATTCGGTGATCACGACTTATGAGTCGGGGTCCCCACATAGGAGCAAAATGATATTGGCCATATCATGTCACTATTTGATTGCATGTGATGTTTATCATGTTTTACATCTTATTTGCTTAGAACGATGGTAGTAAATAAGATTATCTCTGACTAAAATTTCAAGAATTGTGTTTCCCCTAACTGTGCACCGTTGCTAAGGTTCGTTGTTCCGAAGCACCACGTGATGATCGGGTGTGATAGGTTCTAACGTTCGCATACAACGGGTGTAAGCCAGATTTACACACGCGATACACTTAGGGTTGATTTGACGAGCCTAGCATGTATAGACATGACCTCGGAACACGGAAGACCGAAAGGTCGAACATGAGTCGTATAGAAGATACGATCAACATGAAGATGTTCACCGTTGATGACTAGTCCGTCTCACGTGATGATCGGACACGGCCTAGTCGATTCGGATCATGTATCCCTTAGATGACTAGAGAGATGTCTATCTGAGTGGGAGTTCATTAGATGAACTTAATTGTCATGAACAATAGTCTAAGTTGTCTTCGCAAATTATGTTGTAGACCAATAACTGCGTTGTAGCTCCCTGTTTAATATGATCCTAGAGAAAGACTAAGTTGAAAGATAATGTAAGCAATGATACGGACTGGGTTCGTAGTTCGAGGAGTGTCCTCACTGCTACACAGAAAGCTTACGTCTTTGATGCACCGCTCGATGTGCAAACCCCTACAACGTTGTCTGTGGATGTTGTGAACACCTGACAGACACGTCCTGATGACTACTTGATAGTTTAGTGCCTACTTTACGGCTTAGAATCGGGATTCCAATGATGTTTTGAACGCCATAGAACATATGAGATGTTCTAAGAGCTGAAATTGGGATTTCAGGCTCATGCCCGTGTTGAGAGGTATGAGACCTCTGACAAGTTCTTTTGCCAAAAAGATGGAGGAGAATAGCTCAGGTAGTGAGCATGTGCTCAGAATGTCTGGGTGCTAAAATCACTTGAACCAAGTGGGAGTTAATCTTCCAGATGAGATAGTGGTTGACGGAATTCTCTAGACACTATCACCAAGCTACTAGAACTTCGTGATGAACTATGACATGCAAAGGATGGAGATGATCCCGGAGCTATTAGCGGTGCTTAAGACCGCAAAAGTAGAAATCAAGAAGGAGCATCAACTGTTGATGGTTTAACAAGACCACTAGTTTCAAAAAGGGGCAAGGGCTAGAAGGGAAACTTCATGAATGGCAAACCAGTTGTCGCTCTAATGAAGGAACCCAAGGTTGAACCCAAACTTCGAGACTAAGTGCTTCTATTGTAAGGGGAACGGTCACATGGTAGCGGAACTACCCCAAATACATGGTAGATATGATAGCTGGCAACTTCAACAAAGTATATTTGATATACGTGTTATTGATGTGTACCTTACTAGTACTCCTTGTAGCACCTGGGTATTGGATACCAGTTCAATTGCTATTATTAGTGACTTGAAGCAAAAGCTACGGACTGAACGAGACTAGCTAAGGGCGAGGTGACGATGTGTGTTGGAAGTGTTTCCAAGGTTGATAAGATCACCATCGCACGCTCCCTCTACTTTCGGGATTAGTGTTGAACCTAGATAAATGTTATCAGGTGTCTACGTTGAGCATGAATATGATTAGATCATGTTCATTGCAATACGGTTATTCATTTAAGTTAGAGAATAATGGTTATTCTGTTTACATGAATAATACCTTTATGGTCATGCACCCAATGGTTTGTTGAATCTCGATCATAGTAATACACATAATGATAATATTAATGCCAAAAGATGTAGAGTTAATAATGATTGTACCACTTTCTTGTGGCACTGCCGCTTAGGTCATTTTGGCATAAAATGCATGAAGAAACTCCATGTTGATGGATGTTTGGAGTCACTTGATTTTGAATCGCTTGACACATGCGAGCCATGCCTCATGAGCAGGATGACGAAGATCCCGTTTTCAGGTACAATGAAACGGGAAAGTGACTTGTTCGAAATCATACATGCTGATTTGTGTGATCCAGTGAGAATTAAGGCGTGTGGTGGATATCTTTATTACTAGTTTTCAAAACTATCTATACTTCTCTTCCCTTCTCAGTTTTCGAAAACTAGGCTATACTTGAGCTCTTTCCCTTCAAAACCTCGGTCACTAGAACCCTTATGCCCCTGACCACTGGATTTTCTGTAATCCTCGTGGAGTGCACCTTGCCAAACACTCACCACCTCTTCTGAACGCAAGATTGACGACACCACGACAAGACGATACCAACGGAAGTTACATCCTCGATGGATGAGGACATGAAGACCCAGAAGATGGTGATACCCTTGGCAGTACCCCAAGAAGAAGCGACGTTGGCCTATGATGACCAGGGAATAGGTTATGCAAAAGGGCCATTTGCATTTCAGCCCCTAACTCGAACCACCCACTCACATTTACCCCTAATAAAATCATGTGCTCAAATTTGCCCCTCTTTCGTTAAGTGTGGTTATAGAAATGTCCTTCCGTACATTTTCCGTCCAGTCAAAGGCCTTTGACCGTTAGATTTTTCTATACACGCACTTAACGACCAAAGGCCTTTGACTGGACGGAAAATGTACGGAAGGGCATTTCTGAAAGCACACTTAACAGAAGAGGGGAAAATTTGAGGACACTATTTTTTAGGGGTAAATCTGAGAGTGGACGAAAATTAGGGGCATAAATGTAAATGTCCCTATGCAAAATCATGATATACACCGCTAATAGAGTAATCATTGTTGGGGATCGTAGCAGAAAATCAAAAATTTTCCTACGCGTCACCAAGATCTATCTATGGAGTAATCTAGAAACGAGCATAAAGGAGAGTGGATCTACATACCCTTGTAGATCGCGATGCGGAAGCGTTGCAAGAACGCGGATGAAGGAGTCGTACTCGCTGTGATTCAGATCGCGGTTGATTCCGATCTAAGCGCCGAACAACGGCGCCTCCGCGTTCAACACACGTGCAGCCCGATGACGTCTCCCACGACTTGATCCAGCAAGGAGAGAGGGAGAGGTTGGGGAAGACTCCATCCAACAGCAGCACGGCGGCGTGGTGGTGGTGGAGGAGCGCGGGACTCCAGCAGGGCTTCGCCAAGCACTGCAAGAGACGAGGAGGGAGAGGGGTAGGGCTGCGCCAAGAGGGAGACAATCTCGTGTGTCTAGCAGCCCCAAAACCCCCACTATATATAGGGGAAGGGGAGGGGCTGCGCCCCCATCTAGGGTTCCCTCCCTAGGGGTGGCGGCAGCCCCCAAAACCCATCTAGGGTGCGGCCAAGGGGGGGATAGAGAGGGGGCGCCCTAGGGTGGGCCTTAAGGCCCATCTGGACCTAGGGTTTGCCCCCCTCCCACTCTCCATGCGCCTTGGGCCTTGGTGGGGGGCGCACCAGCCCACCTGGGGCTGGTCCCCTCCCACACTTGGCCCACGCAGCCTTCTGGGGCTGGTGGCCCCACCTGGTGGACCCCCGGGACCCTCCCGGTGGTCCCGGTACGCTACCGATAGCGCCCGAAACTTTTCCGGTGACCAAAACGGGACTTCCCATATATGAATCTTTACCTCCGGATCATTCCGGAACCCCTCGTGATGTCCGGGATCTCATCCGGGACTCCGAACAACATTCGGTAACCGCGTACATACTTTCCCTATAACCCTAGCGTCATCGAACCTTAAGTGTGTAGACCCTACGGGCTCGGGAACCATGTAGACATGACCGAGACAACTCTCCGGCCAATAACCAACAGCGGGATCTGGATACCCATGTTGGCTCCCACATGTTCCACGATGATCTCATCGGATGAACCACGATGTCAAGGATTCAATCAATCCCGTATACGATTCCCTTTGTCTATCGGTATAGCACATGCCCGAGATTCGATCGTCGGTATACCGATACCTTGCTCAATCTCGTTACCGGCAAGTCTCTTTACTCGTTCCGTAACACATCATCCCGTGATCAACTCCTTGATCACATATTGTGCACATTATGATGATGTCCTACCGAGTGGGCCCAGAGATACCTCTCCGTCATATGGAGTGACAAATCCCAGTCTCGATTCGTGCCAACCCAACAGACACTTTCGGAGATACCTGTAGTGCACCTTTATAGCCACCCAGTTACGTTGTGACGTTTGGTACACCCAAAGCATTCCTACGGTATCCGGGAGTTGCACAATCTCATGGTCTAAGGAAAATATACTTGACATATAGAAAAGCTTTAGCATACGAACTACACGATCTGTGCTAGGCTTAGGATTGGGTCTTGTCCATCACATCATTCTCCTAATGATGTGATCCCGTTATCAACGACATCCAATGTCCATGGTTAGGAAACCGTAACCATCTATTGATCAACGAGCTAGTCGTCTAGAGGCTCACTAGGGACATGGTGTTTGTCTATGTATCCACACATGCATCTGAGTTTCCTATCAATACAATTCTAGCATGGATAATAAACGATTATCGTGAACAAGGAAATATAATAATAACCAATTTATTATTGCCTTTAGGGCATATTTCCAACAGTCTCCCACTTGCACTAGAGTCAATAATCTAGTTCACATCGCCATGTGATTAACACTCATAGGTCACATCGCCATGTGACTAACATCCAAAGAGTTCACTAGAGTCAGTAATCTAGTTCACATCAATATGTGATTAATACTCAATGAGTTCTGGGTTTGATCATGTTATGCTTGTGAGAGAGGTTGTAGTCAACGGGTCTGCAACATTCAGATCCCTATGTACTTTGCAAAATTTTATGTCATATCGTAGATGCTGCTACCACGTTCCACTTGGAGCTATTCCAAACTGTTGCTCCATTATACGTATCCGGTATCTCTACCCCGAGTTATCCGGATAGGTGTAAAGCTTGTATCGACGTGACTCTTTACGTCGAACTCTTTATCACCTCCATAACCGAGAAACATTTCCTTATTCCTCTAAGGATAATTTTGACCACTATCTAGTGATCCACTCCTGGATCACCTTTGTACCCTCTTGCCAGACGTGTGGCAAGGCACACATCAGGTGCGGTACTCATCATGGCATACCGTATAGAGCCTATGACAAAAGCATAGGGGACGACCTTCGTCCTTCCTCTTCCTTCTGCCGTGGTCAAGTTTTGAGTCTTACTCAACTTCACACCTTACAACTTAGGTAAGAACTCTTTCTTTGACTGATCTATTTTGAACTCCTTCAAAATCATGTCAAAGGTGTGTGTTCTTTTGAAAGTATCATCAGGCGTCTTGATCTATCTGTATAGATCTTGATGCTCAATATGTAAGCAACTTTATCCAGGTCTTCCTTTGATAAACTCATTTCAAATAACCCTTTATGCTTTCCAGAAATTCTACATCATTTCGGATCAACAATATGTTATTCACATATTCTTATCAGAAATGTTGTGATGCTCCCACTCACTTTATTGTAAATATAAGTTTCTAACAAACTTTGTATACCCAAAAACTTTGATCACTCCATCAAAGCATATATTCCGACTCCGAGATGCTTGCTCTAGTCCATAGAAGGATCGCGGGAGCTAGCATATCTTTTAGCATCCTTAGGATCGACAAAACCTTTCTGATTGTATCATATACAACCTTTCCTTACGAAAACTGGTAAGGAAACTTGTTTTGTTATCCATCTGCCAGATTTCATAAATGCAGCTAATGCTAACATGATTCCGACGGACTTAAGCATCGCTACGGGTGAGAAAATCTCATCGTAGTCAACTCCTTGAACTTGTGGAAAACTCTTCGCCACAAGTCGAGCTTCATAGACGGTGACATTACCGTCCACGTCCGTCTTAGTCTTAAAGATCCATTTGTCTCAATGGCTTGCCGATCATAGGGCAAGTCCACCAAAGTCCATACTTTGTTTTGATACATGGATCCTATCTCGGATTTATCGGCTTCTAACCATTTGTCGGAATATGGGCCCACCATCGCTTCTCCATAGTTCGTAGGTTCATTGTTGTCCAACAACATGACATCTAAGACAGGATCACCGTACCACTCAGGAGTAGTACTTATCCTTGTCGACCTACGAGGATCGATAGCAACTTGATCTGGAGCTTCATGATCACTATCATTAGTTTCCTCTTCAACTGTCGTAGGTTCCACAGAAACATCTTTCTGTGTTGCACTACTCTCCGGTTGAAGTGAGGGTTCGATAACCTCATCAAGTTCTATCTTCCTCCCACTCAATTCTTTCGAGAGAAACTCCTTCTCGAGAAAGGGCCCGTTCTTAGGGACAAACATTTTTGCCCTCGGATCTGAGATAGGAGGTATACCCAACTGTTACCTTTGGGTATCCTATGAAGATGTATTTGTCTGCTTTGGGTTCGAGCTTTTTCCGGCTGAAGCCGTAAGCATCGCAGCCCCAAACACTGAGAAACGACAACTTTGGTTTCTTGCCAAACCTTAGTTCATATGGCGTTGTCTCAACGGACTTAGATGGTGCCCTATATAAAGTCAATGCAGCTATCTCTAATGCATAACCTCAAAATAATAGCGGTAGATCGATAAGATACACCATAGATCGCACCATATCTCATAAGGTTCGATTACGATGTCCGGACACACCATTACGCTGTGGTGTTCCAGGGGGCTTCTACTGCGAAACAATTCCACAATGTCTTAAGTGATTGCCAAACTCATAATTCAGATAATATCCCCTTGATCAGATCGTAGGAACATGATCTTCTTGTTATGATGATTCTTAATCTTCACTCTGAAATTTTTGAACCTTTTAAACGTTTCAGACTTTTGCTTCATTAAGTAAATATACCATATCTACTCAAATCGTCAGTGAAGATGAGAAAATAACGATATCCACCACACGCCTTAATTCTCATTGGATCACATACATCAGCATGTATGATTTCCAACAAGTCACTTGCCCGTTTCATTGTACCTGAAAACGGGATCTCAGTCATCCTGCCCATGAGGCATGGCTCGCATGTGTCAAGCGATTCAAAATCAAGTGACTCAAAACATCCATCAGCATGGAGTTTCTTCATGCATTTTATGCCAAAATGACCTAAGCGGCAGTGCCACAAGAAAGTGGTGCTATCATTATTAACTCTACATCTTTTGGCATTAATATTATCATCATGTGTATTACAATGATCGAGATTCAACAAACCATTGGGTGCATGACCATAAAGGTATTATTCATGTAAACAGAATAACCATTATTCTCTGATTTAAATGAATAACCGTATTGCAATGAACATGATCTAATCATATTCATGCTCAACGTAGACACCCGATAACATTTATCTAAGTTCAACACTAATCTCGAAAATAGAGGGAGTGTGCGATGGTGATCTTATCAACCTTGGAAACATTTCCAACACACATCGTCACCTCGCCCTTAGCTAGTCTCCGTTCAGTCCGTAGCTTTTGCTTCAAGTCACTAATAATAGCAACTGAACCGGTATCCAATACCCAGGTGCTACAAGGAGTACTACTAAGGTACACATCAATAACACGTATATCAAATATACTTTGTTGAAGTTGCCAGCTATCATATCTACCATGTATTTGGGGTGGTTCCGCTACCATGTGACCGTTCCCCTTACAATAGAAGCACTTAGTCTCGAGGTTTGGGTTCAACCATGGGTTCCTTCATCAGAGCGACAACAGGTTTGCCATTCATGAAGTTTCCCTTCTAGCCCTTACCCCTTTTGAAACCAGTGGTCTTGTTAAACCATCAACACTTGATGCTCCTTCTTGATTTCTACTTTTGCGGTACTAAGAACCGCTAACAGCACCAGGATCATCATCATCCTTTGCATGTCATAGTTCATCACGAAGTTCTAGTAGCTTGGTGATAGTGTCTAGAGAATTCTGTCAACCACTATCTCACCTGGAAGATTAACTCCCACTTGGTTCAAGTGATTTTAGCACCCAGACATTCTGAGCACACGCTCACTAGTTGAGCAATTCTCCTCCGTCTTTTTGGCAAAAGAACTTGTGAGAGGTCTCATACCTCTCAACACGGGCATGAGCCTGAAATCCCAATTTCAGCTCTTAGAACATCTCATATGTTCTATGACGTTCAAAACGTCATTGGAATCCCGATTCTAAGCCGTAAAGTATGGTGCACTAAACTATCAAGTAGTCATCAGGACGTGTCTCTCAGGTGTTCACAACATCCACAGACAACGTTGTAGGGGTTTGCACATCGAGCGGTGCATCAAAGACGTAAGCTTTCTGTGCAGCAGTGAGGACACTCCTCGGACTACGGACCCAGTCCGCATCCTTGCTTACAATATCTTTCAACTTAGTCTTTCTCTAGGATCGTATTAAACAGGGAGCTACAACGCAGTTATTGGTCTACAACATAATTTGCGAAGACAACTTAGACTATTGTTCATGACAATGAAGTTCATCTAATGAACTCCCACTCAGATAGACATCTCTCTAGTCATCTAAGTGATACATGATCCGAATCGACTAGGCCGTGTCCGATCATCACGTGAGACGGACTAGTCATCAACGGTGAACATCTTCATGTTGATCGTATCTTCTATACGACTCATGTTCGACCTTTCGGTCTTCCGTGTTCCGAGGCCATGTCTGTACATGCTAGGCTCGTCAAGTGAACCCTGAGTGTATCGCGTGTGTAAATCTGGCTTACACCCGTTGTATGCGAATGTTAGAACTTATCACACCCGATCATCACGTGGTGCTTCGGAACAACGAACCTTAGCAACGGTGCACAGTTAGGGGGAACACAATTCTTGAGATTTTAGTGAGAGATCATCTTATTCACTACCGTCGTTCTAAGCAAATAAGATGTAAAACATGATAAACATCACATGCAATCAAATAGTGACATGATATGGCCAATATCATTTTGCTCCTTTTGATCTTCATCTTCGGGGCTCCATGATCATCATTGTCACCGGCATGACACCATGATCTCCATCATCATGATCTCCATCATCGTGTCTCCATGAAGTCGTCTCGCCAAACATTACTTCTACTACTATGGCTAACGTTTAGCAATAAAGTAAAGTAATTACATGGCGTTATTCAGTGACACGCAGGTCATACAATAAATAAGACAACTCCTATGGCTCCTGCCGGTTGTCATTCTCATCGACATGCAAGTCGTTATTCCTATTACAAGAACATGATCAATCTCATACATCACATATATATCATTCATCACATCCTTTTGGCCATATCACATCACACGGCACATGCTGCAAGAACAAGTTAGACGTCCTCTAATTGTTGTTGCAAGTTTTTACGTGGCTGCTATAGGTTTCTAGCAAGAACGTTTCTTACCTACGCCAAAACCACAACGTGATATGCCAATTTCTATTTACCCTTCATAAGGACCCTTTTCATCGAATCCGATCCGACTAAAGTGGGAGAGACAGACACCCGCTAGCCACCTTATGCAACTAGTGCATGTCAGTCGGTGGAACCTGTCTCACGTAAGAGTACGTGTAAGGTCGGTCCGGGCCGCTTCATCCCACGATGCCGCCGAATCAAGATAAGACTAGTAACGGCAAGAGAATTGACATGATCTACGCCCACAACTACTTTGTGTTCTACTCGTGCAAGATACTACGGATAGACCTAGCTCATGATGCCACTGTTGGGGATCGTAGCAGAAAATCAAAATTTTTCCTACGCGTCACCAAGATCTATCTATGGAGTAATCTAGAAACGAGCATAAAGGAGAGTGGATCTACATACCCTTGTAGATCGCGATGCGGAAGCGTTGCAAGAACGCGGATGAAGGAGTCGTACTCGCTGCGATTCAGATCGCGGTTGATTCCGATCTAAGCGCCGAACAACGGCGCCTCCGCGTTCAACACATGTGCAGCCCGATGACGTCTCCCACGCCTTGATGCAGCAAGGAGAGAGGGAGAGGTTGGGGAAGACTCCATCCAACAGCAGCACGACGGCGTGGTGGTGGTGGAGGAGCGCGGGACTCCAGTAGGGCTTCGCCAAGCACTGCAAGAGACGAGGAGGGAGAGGGGTAGGGCTGCGCCAAGAGGGAGACAATCTCGTGTGTCTAGCAGCCCCAAAACCCCCACTATATATAGGGGAAGGGGAGGGGCTGCGCCCCCATCTAGGGTTCCCTCCCTAGGGGTGGCGGCAGCCCCCAAAACCCATCTAGGGTGCGGCCAAGGGGGGGAGAGAGAGGGGGCGCCCTAGGGTGGGCCTTAAGGCCCATCTGGACCTAGGGTTTGCCCCCCCTTCCCACTCTCCATGCGCCTTGGGCCTTGGTGGGGGGGCGCACCAGCCTACCTGGGGCTGGTCCCCTCCCACACTTGGCCCACGCAGCCTTCTGGGGCTGGTGGCCCCACCTGGTGGACCCCCGGGACCCTCCCGGTGGTCCCGGTACGCTACCGATAGCGCCCGAAACTTTTCCGGTGACCAAAACGGGACTTCCCATATATGAATCTTTACCTCCGGACCATTTCGGAACCCCTCGTGATGTCCGGGATCTCATCCGGGACTCCGAACAACATTCGGTAACCGCGTACATACTTTCCCTATAACCCTAGCGTCATCGAACCTTAAGTGTGTAGACCCTACGGGCTCGGGAACCATGTAGACATGACCGAGACAACTCTCCGGCCAATAACCAACAGCGGGATCTGGATACCCATGTTGGCTCCCACATGTTCCACGATGATCTCATCGGATGAACCACGATGTCAAGGATTCAATCAATCCCGTATACGATTCCCTTTGTCTATCGGTATAGCACTTGCCCGAGATTCGATCGTCAGTATACTGATACCTTGCTCAATCTCGTTACCGGCAAGTCTCTTTACTCGTTCCGTAACACATCATCCCGTGATCAACTCCTTGATCACATATTGTGCACATTATGATGATGTCCTACCGAGTGGGCCCAGAGATACCTCTCCGTCATATGGAGTGACAAATCCCAGTCTCGATTCGTGCCAACCCAACAGACACTTTCGGAGATACCTGTAGTGCACCTTTATAGCCACCCAGTTACGTTGTGACGTTTGGTACACCCAAAGCATTCCTACGGTATCCGGGAGTTGCACAATCTCATGGTCTAAGGAAAATATACTTGACATATAGAAAAGCTTTAGCATACGAACTACACGATCTGTGCTAGGCTTAGGATTGGGTCTTGTCCATCACATCATTCTCCTAATGATGTGATCCCGTTATCAACGACATCCAATGTCCATGGTTAGGAAACCGTAACCATCTATTGATCAATGAGCTAGTCGTCTAGAGGCTCACTAGGGACATGGTGTTTGTCTATGTATCCACACATGCATCTGAGTTTCCGATCAATACAATTCTAGCATGGATAATAAACGATTATCGTGAACAAGGAAATATAATAATAACCAATTTATTATTGCCTCTAGGGCATATTTCCAACAATCATGTCACTACCGTTGTTGTATCGACAACCACCGGTGGATGAGAACCTTGCCATTTGGTCCGCCTCACTATAGTGAGCAGGAAAACGGTTCTCTTCATTCCCCGCTCTTGGTGTCGATGTTTTCATCAACGAAATCGACATGTCGGACCTCTATTATGCCTTGTTATTATCATTACATATGGATTGCCTACCTGGTACCCTCGACGCCCCAGAAGGCACAGGGGATCGTCATGGTTAAAGAGACAAGAGAAGACCAAGTCAACGCCAGCTACAAGGAGGCACCTTCACCACATCACCTCATCAGGGGAGAAGTTGTTGAAGATTCTTCAGGCTCAACCCGGATCATTCATCAAGCAACTACAAGGGGGCATAGCAACATCTGAGGAAGCTCAGAAGACTGCACAAGGCACAAGTCACGACACAGAGTCCGAGAACCCCTAGGGTAGGATGAGTCGTGTACCCCCTATGCGCAGTCGAGTCCATATGATGGTTCGAATAGAACCATGATTGTGTGTTGTTTGCTTTTATTCGTTTGCATTTTGATATAAGTCGCGCTTTTGCCCCAGGCAACAAGTGCATGGCTATATCACCTTCCTTGCCTTGTTTCTTTTGTTTCGCCCTTTTTGCACCTGTTTGTTGCACCTGCACTATAGAACCCCCTTTAGGCATTTCCCTCCTCTACGCTGCTTTTTCCCTCTATTCTCTCTCTCCCCAATTGAAGACCCGCAAGACAAGATGCACCAAGGATTCTACCTCGACAGCCAACTGGCACTGAAGACTTCTGCTACAACCTCCACGATCAAGTGCAACTCCGTAGAGTTATGTTTAACCCTCCAGACCAGTAACCCTCTTCCTAGACCCTTTGAGACTTCCCGAGACACTCCAGCACGAATCCTTAACCATGTGCCTAACCCATGGTAAAGCGTGAGAACCTGTTAAGCCTTTATAACCTTGCACAACACTGGGTTCGTAAAGGAACTAGTGGACACGATGAGTGAGCACATTTTCATCCTGATATAGCACGAGGTCTGACGATGCCATAGATAGACCAGTTCGAGGATATTGGACAGATGACTTGGTGGTTTGTATCAGTGACTTTGGGGAACTATCTGAGACCTTGATGGATTGTGAGGTTTTCATGTTGGTAGGATCATGACTTTGGGGAAGTATGTAGGAGTGACCGTTGGACATGAGATTTGGATTTATGTAGGTGATTCTGGTTGGTATAATGCTGGATATGTCTGCATGATTCGGAGTAAGTTTGGATTTCGGCCTATGATCCTGATTATGATATCATGTTTCTCGGTGGACGATAACCTAGGAGATTGGATTATTTGCCGGAGTTGAATTAGGGATCTATATAATCATGACCTTGGAGTTTATTTGACCCGGATGATGAGAATTTGGTGGACTTACTATCGTGATGCATAGTCCTTCCGAGTATTTGGGGATTATAGGGACTTGAGATTTTGTGGTATACCGTAGACATCGGATTTGTAGGATTGTTGGATTATGTGGTGATTGATGGTAATTACCGGGCTATCGGAGTTGATCTATAGGAAGGAAACAAATCTTGGAGTGGCATATGACGTGTTTCCTTAGATTGGTGATGCATTATCGTAAGCCTTGCAAGATTAGGTTGAGTGCTTGGATTGTGGAGTTTAATTTCGGCTCAGCAGCATGTACGATCTACCTTTGGATTTTAGAGGTAGACATACATATGGATTTGGGGATCTTAGACAAGTATAATTTTGTTAGACCGTCTCTTGAGAGTCATGAGGATATGTATGGCAATGAGCGGTGATTGAAGTTGGTCTATGCGAGAGATGCTTTTTCGATCGGAGTACTAGATAGAGCTATTGGCATCTCAGAAACTGTGCTTAAGGATAAGATGATATAAGTTCACTCACTCACTAGAATCCTTGAAACCCTTAAGCCCCACCGAGCCACAACCTGGTCAGATTCTGACCACGGGCCTTGACTCAGAGTCAGGAAGGCCTCTGCAGATACTCATCGGAGACCACCACCAATACCCTAGCTTACCTTGCGTACCCCCATAGACCTCTTGGAGTAATTGGACAAGTTGGGTAACATCATTATTTGATGGCCTACTTGTCTGCCCGAAGACAAAGAAGAGACGGACAGCTGGTTGGAAGACATTTGAAGACCGCCCTGAAGGAAGATCTACACCGACCATTGTCATCAAGAAGGAAACTTCCGCGTTGAAGACCGGGCGTATCTGCAAACCACTCCTCCAAAAGGAACGCTCACACCAAGATGTATCAAGACTTGAAGGCACGATTCTGGTGGCACGAGATGAAAAGAGAGATTGTAACCTATGTTGCAAAGTGTGATGTGTGCCAAAGGGTCAAGATTGAATATCAGCGACCCACCGGATTGCATCAACCACTCAAGGTTCCTGAGTGGAAGTGGGATAAAGTCGGAATGAACTTCATCACTAGATTACCAAGGTCGAATAGAGGACATGACTCTATCTGGGTCATAGTCGATCATTTGACCAAGGTGGACCATTTCATTCCTGTCAAGACCACTTATGATGGCAACCGGCTGGCAGCTCTCTACATCGACCGAATCATAAGTCTTCACGGCATTTCCCAAGGAGATTGTGTCAGATCAAGGAACCCAGTTCACCTCAAGGTTCTGGAAGAAGTTCCGAGAAGCCTTGGGAACCAAGTATCTTTCAGCACAGCTTTCCACCCACAGACCGAAGGTCAGACAGAATGAGTCAATCAGATTCTCGAAGACATACTCCGAGCCTGTGTCTTGGCATATGGAGCCAAGTGGGAGGATTGTCTCCCTTTTTGCCGAGTTCTCCTATAACAACAGTTACCAGTCGAGCCTTCAGATGGCACCATTTGAGGTGTTGTACGGACGCAGATGCCGCACACCCCTCAACTGGTCAGAGACTGGAGTAGGGCTAGTCTTTGGACCGGATATTCTCCTCGCAGCGGAAGAGCAGGTCCAACTTGTCAGAGAGCGTTGAAGGCAGCCAAGTCAAGGCAGAAGAGCTATGCTGACACTCACCGTCGGAACATGAGTTTCCATGTCGGGGACCACGTGTACCTGCGGGTAACTCCTCTGAAGGGAACCAAGCGTTTCCACGTCAAGGGGAAGCCCGCACCAAGGTTCATTGGACCCTTTGAGATCACTGCAAGTCATGTGGTAGACGGCTCCCCAGCTAGATCTACCACCTGAGATACCCTCCGTGCACCAAATCTTCCACGAGCCCCCACTCTGGAAGTACTTCTTACCTCCTAGCTAGCCCAATGCCCGCAAGGACATCGATCACCGAGCCTTTGGCAGTTAACCCAACCTAACCTATGCAAGAGACCCCTAAGCAACCTCCATCAAGGAAGGCCTCAAGCAAGAAGCCATACCATCAAGCACTTCAAGATTCCAAGGAGCACCACTCGGAAGCAGAACCAACAAGAAGAAGTGAAGACTACCCCGTATCCAAGACTCCGCCTTTCTTTCCACGCCTAGTCTGGGAATCTCGGGGACGAGATTCTTGTAAGGGGGGTAGGTCTGTCACACCCTGATTTTCATGTCACATTGCTTAAGCTAATTTTCATGTTAAAAATGTGGATTTGCAAAAACTTTTGAGTGTTTTTGACTTTGCTTGATTTGACTTTTGTCTGCTGTTTGTTAGTGCTCTAAAAATCAAATAAATCCTCCAACTCTTATACTTCATCTCCTTGACCCAAAACCTTTTCCCAATGATCATGCCATGTGTATAGACCAGTATAGAATTTTCTTATAAAAATATTTTGGCCAAATGGTATTTTCTAAAATTAGTTTTCCAAAAACCCCTGAATTGAGGTTTGCACTGCAAGTACCTTATTTAGGGTGTGAAAAATCTTTCAAAAAGTTTATTTGAATCCTATTAGGTATAGGACTCCCAGAAACCACAAAAGTATAATTTTAAAAGTTATTTTTATATTTTATTTAAAAACTTTTTCTTAAGGCCAGAAATGGTCTTTAATAGGGAAAAATTATTTAATCATTTCAAAAATATTTGCCAAATTCAGGGAGACTCATAGGACATATATTGTCCATATATAAGAGTTTCAACACATGGTCATGTTCAAAATATTGGGCAAATCCTTCCAAAACCCTTTTTGGATATTTCGAGCTTTTGAAATATTTACAAAGGAATTATTCTCCAAAAATTCCAGGGAAATTCTACCATGTCATATATGACATATTTGATGATCTTGCAAAGCCTCATGCCTTGAAGATCAAGGAAACATCCTCTAATCCCCTCAAAACCATTCTGTCCATATTTGAAGTTTGAGCAACTCTACATTGCCAAACTTGTCCAAATGCTCTCAAATTTGGTGCACATGCTAGAATGGCCTAATAAGGCATCTAGACCAAATGGCACAAGATTTGGAATAGAGCAACTTGATCAGATCACCCCAAAACCACTTCTGTTCAAATTCAAATTTGAACAACTTTACATTGTCAACTTTTTATCTGGAGCCTCAAACTTTGTGGGCATGTTCATAACCCCAAATGATGATGCTACACCAAGTGGTGCATCAAGGGGAGATGAATTGCTTGACTCAAACATGGTGAAACCATTTCTGTTGATTTCTAGGGTTCACCAAAGTTACATTGGCCACTTTGCCCAAATGAGCTCAAATTTGGTGTAGGGGCCTAATTATATGTGACATTTGATCCTGTTAAGTCCCATGTCAAGTGGATGTCATTTGCTTGACCAAACACTGATCAAACACCTTCTGGCTTTTTACTAAAACCTTCATCTTGATCACTTTTACTTTTCTCCATGGCCTCAACTTTTTACCACATGTTCATTCAGTTACTGGCTACCCCCAGTAACTTCCCCAGCACCCCAGCTCCATGATTGAGGGTGTAAAACCCCAATTCACTCTCCTGGACAGTAGTAAACTCCCTCTCCTTCACCTCTCTCCTTATCCCAGTGGCCTCCAAGAGCATCCAAGGCCACAGGCCATTTCTTTACTCCACTTCTGACCTTCTAGACAACCTTTGGCTTGTTGGACACGACCAGAGCGGCGAGGTCACGACCATGTCAGCCAAACGCATGCTCTGGAGCGCGCTACAATGCGCTCCCGCACTGTAGCCGCCCCCAATCGGCTGCTTCCGACAGCCTTGGGCCTCCCCCTCGTGTCCCCCGAGGCGGCCTCGACGTCCGCAACACGCTGGGCGGTCGGCCCCCTCCTCTCTCCTCCTCCCTCACTCCTGCTCGCACGCGCGCCGTGGCCGCCCGAGCGCTCCAGTGAGCAAGCTCACACGCGCGGCCCCTCTGGCGCTCCCCGCCCCTTCTCTTCCTTCCTCTCGACTTGGACCACGCCCACGCACACCGCAGACACCCCGGAACCTACCCCCGTGGCCTCCCGACCGGTTGCCGCAGCCACGCGTGCGCCGCGTCCACGGTGAGCTGCGGGATGTCTATATAAGACTGCCCAGGCCCTCCTCTCCGTCCCATTTGCTCCCTCTCCTTCCCAAACACCCTCTGGACCCATCCCTCGCTCTCCCTGTGCCCTGCAGCCGCCTTCCTGGCCGGAGCAGAGCCGTCGGCCGCCGCTCAAATTCAGGCGACCCCGAGCCCCTCTCTCCCCCTTGGCCACCCTGGTGCCGTCTCACGACCTCCAGGGAGCTCCCCACCTCCGTCTTTCCTCCCCGAGGTGGCCGTGCGCTCGAAGCCCAAAGTGGCCGGAGCCCTCCTCCGCCACGGTTGCCCCCTTGCCCGATCTGGTCCTCCCCGGCGGGCGTGTCACCCACGGCCGGATGCGCCTCTCCGCGCTGGTCGTTCCGGTGGCCGGAGCGTCGCCGGAGACGGCCTGGGTCGACGGGGCCACGCCGGCGAGCGCTCGGCCGCGCCTCCTCTGCCTCGCCTCTGTTCGCGCGGGAGGAAGAAGACGGCCTGCCGTTGGGGGCCCGCGCGTTAGCGACCTGGAGGCTAGGCCCTCCGTTTAAGTGGAGGCGGGTCTGGCCTCGGCCGCCTCCCCCGCGCGGTGGCGCCCTTCCTGGTGGGCGTCTTCGACGTGGCCAGGTTGCTGTGCAGTTGGGCCGGCCTAGAGCGCTGCGGCGCTATACTGCGCCCAAAACGCAGTATAGGTATAAAACCCCCTTCCCTTTTTCCTTTTCTTTATTCTGTCAACTTCAAAAATGCCTAGAATATTCAATTGAACTCCAAATTTGATAATTCAAATTTCCTATGACTCCATAAATCATGCTCTATCTGTTGGTGCTACATGCACATTATTCCATAGACATTTCCTTCACACATATTTATCAAATGCCTTTATTTCATTTCTGTGATGAACTTTAGAAAATCACAGAGAGCTCAATCTTGATCCAAATGCAGTGATTCAAGTTCCTAGATGCTTGTCATGTCCAAACTTAGTTTTGGAACATTTTTAATAATAGTTTCTGTACCCCACCAAATATTGAGCCATTTCTTCATATTTATCAGCTTTGCAAAATCCTAGGAAATTCATTTGAATTCCAAATCCAGTAAAACCAACTCCTAGATGCTTCTAAAATCATGACTTGTTGATGGGTGCCCTTGCTCATCATTCAAGAAAATATTTCTGTATACTTCTTCCAAATCCATAAACCCCTTGGTTCCATCACATTGAAATGTTCCAAACTACCTGTTGATCCAACACCTATGAAACCACCTTGGTCATTTCTAATATGACCAGAGGTATCCTAGAAAAGTCCAACTCCTATTTTTAGAGCACTTTTATTTTTGCTTTGATTGTGTTGCTTATTATGATTGTTTCCATCGTTAGTTGACGTAATAAACGGAGTAATCGGAGATGGACCAGAAGATTTGAAGACTCGGAAGAATAAGGCAAGCAGCCCTTTGACCATGTTCGGGAAACCCTTTTTATGCATGTCTCATAGCACCTTATTATCAATGCATCGGAATCATGTTGAGGTGGAGACCACTTTGGTTGCTACCTTTGTTGCTTACTATTGAAACTTGCATCAAACATGACCCTACCTTCCTATGAGGGTTATGTGGGTGGGAGTAGTTAGGTTGCTTTAATAGTGGCTACGCAAATGGGACGGGTATATGCATGGTGACGGAGGCAGGATACTTTCAAAAGACTTTTCGAAAACCCCGTCGGGTGCCATTTATGCCCGAGGGAGATGGTGAGATGGGTAACCACTTGATGACGAAGTGGTGTACCGAGGAAAGTGTGTATTGTTTGAAAACGGATTGGTTTAAGTTGCGACCGTTATTCCAACCTTACATGCGCAACCACTCTACCCTTATATGGGAAAGGGCATTATTGATTACCTAGGCCGATACTAGCATGGTGCCCGCATTACTAGTGACGGGGGTGACATGAGGTCACTCCTGGGACGGGGTCGCGCTTGGATAGGCGGCCATGACTGTTTTCACAGGGCACCGGACACACCGTTGGTACCCCGTGCTTGTGATATGTGATGAATACGGAGCGAGTCTCCACAAACCTTGAGATGTGAAATGTTTGGCACGGGGCTGTTACCAATCGAGTGGACTCCATATTAGTGTCGCCTAGGGAAAGATAGTGATCGGGTGCTTACCCCGGGTACTTGAGGTACCGCGGGTCGTGGATGACACGGAAGTTCCCCGGATCTAGTGGGTAAAGTGTGCAACCTCTGCAGAGTGTAAAACTATTCGAATAGCCGTGTCCACGGTCATGGACAGTTGGGTAACCGCTCTTGGGCTACGTCCAATGTTTGCGAAACCTGGTGTGTGTGTGTGAGGAAACAACCTGGTTCAGTGATATTGTTGATGTGATTGTGAGAAAGTCACAATGAACTTGAGCATGAGTTGAGTACAACTCTTTCTCGATAATGATGTCTGTGACCTCCTGATACTTGTTACAGACACATGCATATCCATGTTATATATTGATCATTCTTGCATATGAAAAACTAGCTTTCCGCAAAACTGCCAACCTAGCAGTAGAGCCTTGCATAATTATTCCGTTATCACACTTGGGTTGCTTGCGAGTACATTCAATGTACTCATTGGCTTGCCACTGGTTATTTTATTGGCCAGGCTTGAGAGAGCAGGTTACGATGAAGATTTCTTGGTGACGAGCATGCGAGCTAGGACGCTTCCCAGTCAGAATGCCTGTAGGGTTAAGGCAGATGGCATGGGTCCCAGTTGTCTTTGAAGATTTCCGCTGCGATGTTATACTCAAGACTTGACCAATTATGGTCCTACTTGTGTAACACGGTATGTAAGGATGTAAGACTCTTGTTATTCAGCTTCTGTGTGTTCAGTGAGCATTGATCTCTGGGATCACTGTACACGTGCATTCGGTGATCACGACTTATGAGTCGGGGTCCCCACATAGGAGCAAAATGATATTGGCCATATCATGTCACTATTTGATTGCATGTGATGTTTATCATGTTTTACATCTTATTTGCTTAGAACGATGGTAGTAAATAAGATTATCTCTGACTAAAATTTCAAGAATTGTGTTTCCCCTAACTGTGCACCGTTGCTAAGGTTCGTTGTTCCGAAGCACCACGTGATGATCGGGTGTGATAGGTTCTAGCGTTCGCATACAACGGGTGTAAGCCAGATTTACACACGCGATACACTTAGGGTTGACTTGACGAGCCTAGCATGTATAGACATGACCTCGGAACACGGAAGACCGAAAGGTCGAACATGAGTCGTATAGAAGATACGATCAACATGAAGATGTTCACCGTTGATGACTAGTCCGTCTCACGTGATGATCGGACACGGCCTAGTCGATTCGGATCATGTATCCCTTAGATGACTAGAGAGATGTCTATCTGAGTGGGAGTTCATTAGATGAACTTAATTGTCATGAACAATAGTCTAAGTTGTCTTCGCAAATTATGTTGTAGACCAATAACTGCGTTGTAGCTCCCTGTTTAATATGATCCTAGAGAAAGACTAAGTTGAAAGATAATGTAAGCAATGATACGGACTGGGTTCGTAGTTCGAGGAGTGTCCTCACTGCTACACAGAAAGCTTACGTCTTTGATGCACCGCTCGATGTGCAAACCCCTACAACGTTGTCTGTGGATGTTGTGAACACCTGACAGACACGTCCTGATGACTACTTGATAGTTTAGTGCCTACTTTACGGCTTAGAATCGGGATTCCAATGATGTTTTGAACGCCATAGAACATATGAGATGTTCTAAGAGCTGAAATTGGGATTTCAGGCTCATGCCCGTGTTGAGAGGTATGAGACCTCTGACAAGTTCTTTTGCCAAAAAGATGGAGGAGAATAGCTCAGGTAATGAGCATGTGCTCAGAATGTCTGGGTGCTAAAATCACTTGAACCAAGTGGGAGTTAATCTTCCAGATGAGATAGTGGTTGACGGAATTCTCTAGACACTATCACCAAGCTACTAGAACTTCATGATGAACTATGACATGCAAAGGATGGAGATGATCCCGGAGCTATTAGCGGTGCTTAAGACCGCAAAAGTAGAAATCAAGAAGGAGCATCAACTGTTGATGGTTTAACAAGACCACTAGTTTCAAAAGGGGGCAAGGGCTAGAAGGGAAACTTCATGAATGTCAAACCAGTTGTCGCTCTAATGAAGGAACCCAAGGTTGAACCCAAACTTCGAGACTAAGTGCTTCTATTGTAAGGGGAATGGTCACATGGTAGCGGAACTACCCCAAATACATGGTAGATATGATAGCTGGCAACTTCAACAAAGTATATTTGATATACGTGTTATTGATGTGTACCTTACTAGTACTCCTTGTAGCACCTGGGTATTGGATACCGGTTCAATTGCTATTATTAGTGACTTGAAGCAAAAGCTACGGACTGAACGAGACTAGCTAAGGGCGAGGTGACGATGTGTGTTGGAAGTGTTTCCAAGGTTGATAAGATCACCATCGCACGCTCCCTCTACTTTCGGGATTAGTGTTGAACCTAGATAAATGTTATCAGGTGTCTACGTTGAGCATGAATATGATTAGATCATGTTCATTGCAATACGGTTATTCATTTAAGTTAGAGAATAATGGTTATTCTGTTTACATGAATAATACCTTTATGGTCATGCACCCAATGGTTTGTTGAATCTCGATCATAGTAATACACATAATGATAATATTAATGCCAAAAGATGTAGAGTTAATAATGATTGTACCACTTTCTTGTGGCACTGCCGCTTAGGTCATTTTGGCATAAAATGCATGAAGAAACTCCATGTTGATGGATGTTTGGAGTCACTTGATTTTGAATCGCTTGACACATGCGAGCCATGCCTCATGAGCAGGATGACGAAGATCCCGTTTTCAGGTACAATGAAACGGGAAAGTGACTTGTTCGAAATCATACATGCTGATGTGTGTGATCCAGTGAGAATTAAGGCGTGTGGTGGATATCTTTATTTTCTCATCTTCACCGCCGATTTGAGTAGATATGGGTATATTTACTTAATGAAGCAAAAGTCTGAAACGTTTGAAAAGTTCAAGCAATTTCAGAGTGAAGTTAAGAGTCATCATAACAAGAAGATCATGTTCCTACGATGTAATCAAAGGGGAGATTTTCTGAATTATGAGTTTGGCAATCACTTAAGACATTGTGGAATTGTTTCGCAGTTGAAGCCACCTGGAACACCACAGGGTAATGGTGTGTCCGGACGTCATAATCGAACCTTATGAGATATGGTGAGATATATGATGTCTCTTACCGATCTACTGCTATTATTTTGAGGTTATGCATTGGAGACAGCTGCATTCACTTTAGATAGGGCACCATCTAAGTCCGTTGAGACAACGCCGTATGAACTATGGTTTGGCAAGAAACCAAAGTTGTCGTTTCTCAATGTTTGGGGCTGCGATGCTTATGGCTTTAGCCGGAAAAAAAACTCGAACCCAAAGCGGACAAATACATCTTCATGGGATACCCAAAGGTAACAGTTGGGTATACCTTCTATCTCAGATCCAAGGAAAATAAATGTTTGTCGCTAAGAAGGGTCCTTTCTCGAGAAGGAGTTTCTCTCGAAAGATTTGAGTGGGAGGAAGATAGAACTTGATGAGGTTGTCGAACCCTCACTTCAACCGGAAAGTAGTGCAACACAGAAAGATGTTTATGTGGAACCTACCACTGTTGAAGAGGAAACTAATGATAGTGATCATGAAGCTCCAGATCAAGTTGCTATCGAACCTCGTAGGTCGACAAGGATATGTACTACTCCTGAGTGGTACGGTGATCCTGTCTTAGATGTCATGTTGTTGAACAACGATGAACCTACGGACTATGGAGAAGCGATGGTGGGCCCGTATTCCGACAAATAGTTAGAAGCCGAGAAATCCGAGATAGGATCCATGTATCAAAACAAAGTATGTACTTTGGTGGACTTGCCCGGTGATTGGCAAGCCATTGAGATAAATGGATCTTTAAGAAGAAGACGGACGTGGACGATAATGTCACCGTCTATGTAGCTCGACTTGTGGCGAAGAGTTTTTCACAAGTTCAAGGAGTTGACTACGATGAGATTTTCTCACCCGTAGCGATGCTTAAGTCCGTCGGAATCATGTTAGCATTAGCTGCATTTATGAAATCTGGCTGATGGATGTCAAAAACAAGTTTCCTTACCAGTTTTCGTAGGGAAAGGTTGTATGTGATACAATCAGAAAGGTTTTGTCGATCCTGAGGATGCTAAAAGGTGTGCTAGCTCCAGCGATCCTTCCATGGACTAGAGCAAGCATCTCGGAGTCGTAATATACGCTTTGATGGAGTGATCAAAGTTTTTGGGTTTGTACAAAGTTTGTTAGAAACTTGTATTTACAATAAAGTGAGTGGGAGCACTACAACATTTCTGATGAGTATGACATATTGTTGATCCGAAATGATGTAGAATTTCTGGAAAGCGTAAAGGGTTGTTTGAAAGGAGTTTTTCAAAGGAAGACCTGGATGAAGTTGCTTACATAATTGGGCATCAAGATCTATAGAGATAGATCAAGACGCCTAATGATACTTTCAAAAGGAACACACACCTTTGACATGATTTTGAAGGAGTTCAAAATAGATCAGTTAAAGAAGGAGTTCTTACCTGAGTTGTAAGGTGTGAAGTTGAGTAGGACTCAAAGCTTGACCGCGGTAGAAGGAAGAGGAAGGACGAAGGTCGTCCCCTATGCTTTTGTCATAGGCTCTATACAGTATGCCATGCTGAGTACCGCACCTGGTGTGTGCCTTGCCACATGTCTGGTAAGAGGGTACAAAGGTGATCCAGGAGTGGATCACTAGATAGTGGTCAAAATTATCCTTAGAGGAATAAGGAAATGTTTCTCGGTTATGGAGGTGATAAAGAGTTCGACGTAAAGAGTTACGTCGATGCAAGCTTAACGCCTATCCGGATAACTCTAAGTAGAGATACCGGATACGTATGATGGAGCAACAGTTTGGAATAGCTCCAAATAGAACGTGGTAGCAGCATCTACGATATGACATAAAGTTTTGCGAAGTACATAGGGATCTGAACGTTGCAGACCCGTTGACTGCAACCTCTCTCACAAGCATAACATGATCAAACCCAGAACTCATTGAGTTTTAATCACATATTGATGTGAACTAGATTACTGACTCTAGTAAACTCTTTGTATGATGGTCACATGGCGATGTGACCTATGACTGTTAATCACATGGCGATGTGAACTAGATTATTGACTCTAGTGCAAGTGGGAGACTATTGGAAATATGCCCTAGAGGCAATAATAAATTGGTTATTATTATATTTCCTTATTCATGATAATTGTTTATTTCCATGCTAGAATTGTATTGATAGGAAACTCAGATACATGTGTGGATACATAGACAAACACCATGTCCCTAGTAAGCCTCTAGTTGACTAGCTCGTTGATCAAGAGATGGTCATGGTTTCCTGACCATGGACATTGGATGTCGTTGATAACGGGATCACATCATTAGGATAATGATGTGATGGACAAGACCCAATCCTAAGCCTAGCACAAGATCGTGTAGTTCGTATGCTAATGCTTTTCTAAATGTCAAGTATCTTTTCCTTGGACCATGAGATTGTGCAACTCCCGGATACCGTAGGAATGCTTTGGGTGTACCAAACATCACAACATAACTGGGTGGCTATAAAGGTGCACTACAGGTATCTCCGAAAGTGTCTGTTGGGTTGGCACGAATCGAGACTGGGATTTGTCACTCCGTGTGACGGAGAGGTATCTCTGGGCCCACTCGGTAGGACATCAACATAATGTGCACAATGTGATCAAAGAGTTGATCACGGGATGATGTGTTACGGAACGAGTAAAGAGACTTGCCGGTAACGAGATTGAGCAAGGTATCGGTATACCGACGATCGAATCTCGGGCAAGTGCTATATCGATAGACAAAGGGAATCATATACGGGATTGATCGAATCCTTGACATCGTGGTTCATCCGATGAGATCATCGTGGAACATGTGGGAGCCAACATGGGTATCCAGATCCCGCTGTTGGTTATTGGTCGGAGAGTTGTCTCGGTCATGTCTACATGGTTCCCGAACCCGTAGGGTCTACACACTTAAGGTTCGATGACGCTAGGGTTATAGGGAAAGTATGTACGCGGTTACCGAATGTTGTTCGGAGTCCCGGATGAGATCCCGGACATCACGAGGAGTTCCGGAATGGTCCGAAGGTAAAGATTCATATATGGGAAGTCCCGTTTTGGTCACCGGAAAAGTTTTGGGCGCTATCGGTAGCGTACCGGTACCACCGGGAGGGTCCCGGGGGTCCACCGGGTGGGGCCACCGGCCCCAGAAGGATGCATGGGCCAAGTGTGGGAGGGGACCAGCCCCAGGTGGGCTGGTGCGCCCCCCCCCCCCACCAGGGCCCAAGGCGCCTCCAAGAGGGGAAGGTGGCAAACCCTAGGGCAGTTGGGCCCTAGGGCCCAATCTGGTGCGCCCCCCTCTCCCTGTCCCCCACTGGCCGCCACCCTCAGATGGGATCTAGGGTGGCCGCACCCCTAGGGGTGGGAAACCCTAGAGGGGGCGCAGCCCCTCCCTTCCCCCTATACATATGTGAGTTTTGGGGCTGCCCATAACACGGTTTTGACCTCTGTCGCTAGGCGCAACCCTACCTCTCTCCCTCCTCGTCTCTCGCAGTGCTTGGCGAAGCCCTGCTGGAGTCCCGCGCTCCTCCACCACCACCACGCCGTCGTGCTGCTGTTGGATGGAGTCTTCCCCAACCTCTCCCTCTCTCCTTGCTGGATCAAGGCGTGGGAGACGTCATCGGGCTGCACGTGTGTTGAACGCGGAGGCGCCGTTGTTCGGCGCTTAGATCGGAATCAACCGCGATCTGAATCGCAGCGAGTACGACTCCTTCATCCGCGTTCTTGCAACGCTTCCACATCGCGATCTACAAGGGTATGTAGATGCACTCCCCCCCCCCCCTCGTTGCTAGATTACTCCATAGATAGACCTTGGTGATGCGTAGGAAATTTTTTGATTTTCTGCTACGATCCCAACATATAGCATTGCGATAAGCTGCCATTTTTGAATCCTTCACATCAAAATCTCCATTAATTGGGGAGATGGCGAGGTTTGAGTCTCCGCGTACCTCGAGGCATTGTATGCCCATGGATACAGCTAGTCGGAGACCATGCAATAGGGCCTCATATTCGGCTGCATTGTTCGAGTCCGTATACATGATGTGTAGAACGTACCTAACTGTATCCCCAGTTGGAGATATCAATATTACGCCGGCCCTCAGTCCGGCTAGCATTTTGGAACCGTCGAAGTACGTTGTCTAGTGGGAATATGAGCCGCACTCTTTAGGGAGTTCGGCTTCGGTCCATTCTGCGACAAAGTCGGCTAACACCTGGGATTTAATAGTCCGGCGCGGCTTGCAGAATATTTCGAACGGTAAGAGCTCAATGGCCCATTTGGCTATGCGTCCCATGGCGTCTTTATTATTGATAATATCGTTGAGTGGTACCTCGGATGCCATTGTGATTGAACACTCTTGGAAGTAGTGTCGGAGTTTCCGAGATGACATGAAGACCGCATAGGCAATTTTCTGATAGTGGGGGTACCGTGATTGGCACGGTGTTAGAACCTCGGATACATAGTATACGGGTTTATGAACGGGGAATTTATGTCCCTCTTCGGCTCGTTCGACGACGAGCACGGCACTCACTACGTGGTGAGTGGCTGATATGTACAGCAGCATTGGTTCGCCAACACCGGGGGCGGCTAGGATTGGGTTGCTTGCTAGCAGAGTTTTTATTTCTTCCAATCCAGCTGTGGCCGCATTCGTCCACTCGAAATTGTTAGTGCATCGTAGCAATCTGTAAAGTCGCAATGCTTTTTCTCCTAATCTAGAGATGAAGCGGCTTAAAGCCGCTACGCAACCTGCTAGTTTTTGCACTTACTTGAGATCGGTTGGTATTTTGAGTTCTGACAAGGCCCGGATTTTTGCTGGGTTAGCTTCAATTCCTCTGTGGGATACGATGAACCCTAATAGCTTTCCAGCTGGAACGCCGAAGACACATTTTTTTCTGAATTGAGCCTTATGTCATATTCTCGGAGGTTGGCAAACGTAAGGCGAAGATCATCCACCAAAGTCTCGACGTGTTTGGTCTTTACGACTACGTCGTCAACATATGCCTCCACTTTTTTGCCAATTTGCTTTTCTAAGCTTGTTTGAATCATGCGTTGATATGTGGCGCCAGCGTTTTTAACTCCAAAGGGCATAGTGTTGAAACAGAAAGGGTCGTACGGGGTGATAAATGCCGTTGCAGCCTCATCGGATTCCTTCATCTTTATCTGATGGTATCCGGAATAAGCATCAAGGAAGCACATTGAGTCGTGTCCAGCCGTTGCATCGATAATTTGGTCAATGCGGGGCAAAAGAAAGGGATCCTTTGGGCAGGCCTTATTCAAGTCTATGAAATTGACGCAGAGGCGCCATGACTTATCCTTCTTCGATACCATGACTAAGTTAGCTAGCCAATCCGGGTGTTTAATTTCTTTGATGAATCCAGCTTCTAATAGCTTGGCTAGCTCTTCTCCCATTGCTTGTCTTTTGGGTTCGGAAAATCATCGCAGTGACTGCTTGACCGGTTTGAATCCTTTGATAATGTTGAGGCTGTGTTCGGCCAGCCTGCGTGGGATTCCCAGCATATCTGAGGGGTGCCAGGCGAGTATATCCTAATTTTCCCGAAGGAAGGCGCGTAACACGCTGTCTACCGCCGGATCCAGCTGTGCCCCGATGGATGCCATTTTATTTGGGTCCATTGGGTGCACTTGGAATTTGATGATCTCATCTGCTGGTTTGAAGGAGGTAGACTTCGATCTTTTGCTGAGGATTACATTATCCTTATCTACCTTTTATCGTAGGGTAGTCAGTTCTTCGGCCGCGAGGGCTTCGGCTAGTGCCTCTAAGGCTAAGGATGTCGTTTTGTTTTCAGCGCGGAGTGCTCTATCTGGATCACTTATTAATGTGATCACCCCATTGGGCCCTGGCATTTTAAGCTTCATGTACCTGTAATGGGGTATAGCTTGAAAGCGTGAGAAAGCGTCCCGTCCTAGAAGGGTGTGGTATCTGTGTGAAAGGGCACAATGTGGAAGAGTAGTTCCTTCGATCTGTAGTTGTCGGGTGTGCCGAACACTACGTCGAGCTTAATGCTTCCCGAACACCGGGCCTCGCGGCTTGGTATAATTCCTCTAAAGGTTGTGCTAGTGTGCTCAATGCGGGATTTCTCGACCTGCATTTTTGCAAGCGTTTCCTCATATATGAGGTTTAGTCCGCTCCCTCCGTCCATAAGTACTTTAGTGAGGCGGAAGCCATCTACTATTGGGTCTAGTACAAGAGTTTTTGATGCTTGGATCGACCAGACTCGAGGTGCGTCTTCGGCAGAAAAACTATTGCCGTGTCATTTCATGCACTTGCAGAGCTAATTTGGTAAACCTCGGTAAGTTCGCGATTTGCTCTCTTGCGACGGTTATTTAAGGAGAACGTCTCGAAGACAGTGAAGACATCGATGTCCTTCTCCCTTGGTACGGGGGTAAGAATTGTCGTACCGCTCTTTGCTACCTGCCGGAGTACCCAACATGCTCTATGGCAATGGTTAGGGACGTTGTCCGGGGTTGCATGTATTTGGCAAGGTGTATCGAGTAGCTCGTCCAGTACGGACCTGCTCCTTAAAGAGGACTTGTTCTTCTTGCCAATAGGCGTGTTATCGGATAACCGACTAGGGTATGTATGTTTAGCCTTGATAATGTATTGTCCGTATATGGACTGTTCAAGAGGTGTATTCTGGGTTTTTCAAGTATTTTCCATTGCGCGGTACTTCTGTACTAACTGCGATAATTCTGTGAAACTCAGAACACAACGTCGGCTGAAGGCGTTCAAGACTCCCTCATTCGTGCAATTGCGGTAAAATAGGGAGACCGCTTTGTCGTCGCAGCAGTCCCTGATCTTGTTTTTAATAAGTAGGAATCTGGCCCAGAAGTGGTTGACTGTTTCCTCGGGCTGTTGATGTATGTCCGCGAGGTCATCTATGTCCGGGAGTCCGGATTTACTTGGAGAGTTTTTCCCAGGGTGGGTGGGTGTTAGTAATTTTGAATCCCGACCCAAAGTGGTATTCGGGGTTTTGACAACCTCCGATGGTGAGAATCCGGGTTCGACAGGATCCAATCGTTCCGCAGGCCCGGCGTCAGTCCTAGAGCTCAAAGAACACACATTGCTTCCCGATAGGAGAGTGTTCGGTTCGATGGGTTCGGTGATCCGAACTGTGACGGTCTCCGTCTCAAGAGGAGAGGTCTTTATGGCTCCGTCCTCAACTGCTGCCACCAGATGAGTGATCGGGGAAGGATCGATCTCATTGTGGCCGGATTTAAGTCCGATCTAACCTCCTGGCGATGAAAGCCCCAGGGCGTCAATGCGATCCAGCAGCTCGTTTATGGGCGAGAGTTCTGTCGGGGTCGCGTCATCGGAGTGGCAGAAATCGGCATAAAGGTGATGCTCGACGACCGTAGGAAGTGCAGCCGGCCCAGAGGCATGCGGGCGCATACAACAAACCCGCCGAGCTGGAGAACCTGACCGATAGCCAGGTTGTTTCCGAGGGTGATCCCGTCGTTGATGACGAGACACGCCATCGATCGCTCATTGCGAGCGCACAGCGGAGCTCTCAATGAAAGCACCATTGTCGGTGTCAAAACCGGCAGATCACGGGTAGGGGGGCCCTAGCTATGCGTTTAGAGGATCAATGGTAACAGGAGGCTGGGAACACGATGTTTACCCAGGTTCAGGCCCTCTCGATCGAGGTAATACCCTACTTCCTGCTATATTAATATGAATGAATATGAATACAAGAGTTGATCTACCTCGAGATCGTAATGGCTAAACCCTAAGTCTAGCCTATGAGGATATTGTGGCGATGATGATCCCCTCTACAGACTAAACCCCTCGGCTTATATACACGCCAGAGGGGACCTAGGGTTACAAGGAAGACTTGGGGAGGAAGTAATTGATACATCCGGACTCTACACTTACTTTTCTATGTACATAAGAGTCCTGACCGAATAAGGGGGGGGGTCTTCTTCTTCTTCTTTATGCGGCCCATCAGTGCGGTCCAGCTTCAACGACCCGGATGACTGAGGATCCCTTAATACAGGACTCCCTCAGCTATGCCTAGCGGAGTGCGACGGGAACACACACAAGGCATGGTAGGGACACAGGAGCTACCCAGGTTCGGGCCACAAAGCCCTACTCCTGCTTGTCTGGGATTGGTTGGGTGATGGTGCTTTGGTGTTACAAGGTAGACGAAGGTGGAATTGGCCGATCTCTCTCTAAGGTAGCAGCGCCACTCCTTTTATAGCTGTCTTGGTCCTCTTCCTCGAAAATATTGACGGAAAGGGTTGCCACACAATGGCAGTTCAAAGGGGGACATGCGCTCAGTCCTATCCTAGCAAAACAGTTTTCTCCTGGAAAAGACTCCATCCATGACGCGCTGGTGGGCTCAGCGATGACATCTGCCCTAGCGTGATGTGCCATCGTGGTCTTCTTGCACTGAAGTGGTAAGCTTTGGGACTAGCTTTGGGAGAGGCAGACGCCGCTGGTCCTTTATCACCGAAGAGGAAAACTTCCCCGATCGCGCGTGCCAGCACGACCTCTGTTGTTGTCGTCTTGTGTAGGTGCTCACCCACCTGGTGGGCACGCAGCCACACGACCAGCGTCGCGCAGCTCCCCCGCGCGGATGTGGGGGCTAATCCTTGTGATTGCCGTTGTAATTGCTGAAAGGCGCTGTAACCGACTTTTTTGTCGCTTCTTCAATATATGATGTGCGTGCTTATGCTTATGCGTATTCTGGAAAAAGAAATACAGTACAATCCAATTTCACCCCTGCTACACAGCGATCGACAAGAGATACACAAGACATCCACACGGCACAGCGTCCGTACCAAGTCGTGCAACAACCTCCAAATGGTCAAGAAAGACAGGATAGTGTCGCCAGCAACAGTGCATGGCATTTCGTGAACACATCACATATTACAGAGGGGACAAGATTGTCAGCTCTTTTCAATGCTTATCTACCCAGGCATTTTACCACACGCCAACTGCAGTTTTACTCCACGCAGATGCATGATGGCTACAACAACTTATGTTCCTTTTGTGACAAATGACTTGCTTAGTTGCCGAGCCACTTTTCAAGTTTTCTCAAACAATAACTGGAGCCCGAAGATAAATGCTCTAGATCAAGTTGTGCAATATGGGCTAGTTTGGTTCCACCCCTGGGCGTTGTGCCCGGCAAAAAGTGTAGCCTGGGAGCAGCTTGGATATCTGTCCATTTTTTCCTGGTCAGGCACGCCTGGATAGATGATGTTTTGCTAAGGACATGACGCCCTACATAGATGATGATGTACTAGTATCTGCCCAGGCAGATGTGGTTACTCGTTCCAGGCTGTTGACGTATAATGTGCTGCCTAGTTTTTTTCATCAGATCGGTCTTTTGGTTGCATTGGCTAAAGCGTGCACTTCTACATGATATCGGAGCCAAGAGGTCTTAAGTTCAAAACCCGACTGGCATAATTAAATTTACAGCCCACTTTCGATCCACGTTAGGCTTCAGGCCAGCGCAAACCCTATTTGGGGCCTTCCACGCCCCCTTACTGCGCACACATCCCCTTCCAGGCTAGACCGGCACATTTTTTTTTTTCCTGTTTTAACAGGCAAAAAAGCTGTGTGCGAGTGAGCTTAGAACCGCAATCTCCTGGTTCGGGTTTATCTACAATAGCAAACTGACAACTCACGCCAATGTCCCTACAAAAAAAAAAAACTCACGCCAATGTGATTTCTTACTTCTCATCCCATCTTTTGTTCCTTTCTTTCCTTTTTCCTTTTTTCTTTTCTTTCACCTTTTTCTTTTTTTTCCTGTACCTTTAAAAATACGCATTCTCAAAATTGATAAACTTTTTTTTAAAAACGGTGAACTTTTTTGAATTCGTGAACTTAATATAAAAAAATGATGAACTTTTTCCACATTCATGACCTTTTTTTTAATGCGTGAACCTTCTTTCAAAATCGATGAACTTTTTCCAAATTCGTGAATGCTTTTTGTCAAAATTTATGAATTTTTCCCCAAAATTCGGTGGACATTTTTCAAATTCATGAACATTTTTCGAAATATGGTGATTTGTTTGGCGAAATTCATGAATTCATTTCTCAAAATTGATGAACATTTTTAATATTTGTGAATTACGTTGCATATTTATGTTTTCTTTCTTCAAAAATTCTAACTCGGACTGAAACAACTGTCAAATAGCAATGTTTTTATCATGTTGCTGGACGCGACCGATGATCGGCCAGTCCGCTATCGCTCGCCTTCGAGCGCCCGCTAGCCTAAGCGGCGGTGAGGGCGCCGAAGAGGAGCTCTCACTCGCAGAATATATTTTTCTACCTGTTTGTTTTGATCATGTTGCGACGCGACCGATGTTAGGCCGGCACACTATCGCTCGCCTTCAAACGCTCGCTAGCCTAAGCAGCCGTGAGGGCACCCAAGAGGAGCTCTCTCGGGCTAGGCAGGTTCGGACGAGGACACGAACAAAACATGCCCTATATTTGAGAGCTCCTAGGTAGCAAGCCAGCGCACCGCGTGTGGGCGGGCTGGGGGTTATGCAAGCAAGCAACTCGCTCGTCAAAAGCACATGCCATGGTCGCTCTCCGTGATTGACCTAGTTGACCGTCAACTGTCGACCAGTTGATCAGGCGACAACCACTCCCCAAAAAAAGTTGAACGGCTTATCTTTGACCGTTTACCTTTTTAGGAAAACTTTGGTCCGTTCTCTTTCCAAAAACGTTCACTAATTTGAAAGTTGTTCATGAATTGAGAAAAAAGTTCATGGATTAAAAAAAACTCGCATATTTTAAAAATGTTGTGGTTTTGAGAAATTTTCACAGGTTTAATAAATGTTCACGAATTTTTAAAAAGTTACGGATGTGAAAAAAAATCAGGTATTTGTTTTTCAACAATTGATTTTTTTCATGATTTTAAATATACTTATGGTTTAAAATTATTTACGAATTTAAGAATAAAAAAGGAAATGAAAACAAAAACGGAAAAAAGAAAATAAAATAAAATCACAAACAAAAAAATTGATCGAAAGCTTCTGAAGCTTCCCAACCCGGTTGCGAGCTTAACAGAAGCAATCTCCAGATGGGCCGGCCCACGAAAATCTAACAAAAGGAATACGGGTGCGTTGTGTACCGTTTTTACTTTAACGGGTGTTTAAGGCGCCGAATAGGAGTTGACCAAAACCTCATCCTACAATCTCCCGAGCGTTATTTGCAGTACACGAGTCTGCATTTCGGTACCGTCGATTTGAGCGTTTCTCCCTGGGCCATCTAAAAACCATATGTACTTCCTGCTTTTGGAGAGATGCATGAGTGGACTAAAGCGATGAATTGCTAATCCATTGTAGGTTCTAAAATAAGAGGCTAGAAAGTTCACTATAGTATGATTTAATGTTGAGGATATCGCTTATCGTTAGCGTTCCAGTCGGCTGGGGATTAGAACTTAATCTGAATCGGATGATTAATCAATTTTATGGTTGGCCTAATCAGCCATCCTTTTACAAATCTGATGTTCCTAGCACTAAAATATGCTATATTCAAGAACAAAACAATATTAGATATAAGTGTTACCTTGATTTCTTGCCTTTGAATCCTTGTACAATGACAAGCAAAATATGACAGATGTACATATTATATAACAAGGTCCGCAATATACGAATAAATATAATTCTAGCACACATGGTGCTAGAATAGGCATGATTTATAGGTATATTCCGATAAATTGCTTGTCAGCGATAAATCGGTCCAAATGATAACTAGTGATGATATGGTAGAATCTTATCAATCACCCACCGATTAACGGTAAAAAAAAATCACTGAATCAGCCGATTTTTTGAACATTTAGTTAAAGTCAATGGCTGTGTTGCAAGCTAAGGGCTGATTTGAGGAGCATGTGGACTTGTTTCTCTCAGTTCCTTGGTCAACCAAAAAACTCGGATTTGGCCATCCAGAGCTTTGCATAGTTGTTATGCTAGAAACTGAGCACATCCTTAGAGCAAACAATCACCATATAGCATAGACTGCCATAATAATGACTTTGGCCGAAAAACACTCTCTAGCAGAGTCCTCATATGGCTCGCAATCACCATAAGTTACTCCATCAATGCCCTCGCACCCTTCATATTTGGAGGTTGGGAGGGCCAATATGGAGCTTGCTCCAAACCCAATCGCCTGAGGGGGAGGGAAGTATCAGCTTCTTCCTCCACGCGTCGTGCTCGGGATTTGAAGCAAACTGGCCTTCCACGCACCATCGACGACTGGCACCTGTTAATGCCACCCCATCAGATTCTTGTGGCCAGCCCTTTGGATGGCCGCTACGCGGCATCATCTCCTGGCTTGCATGTGAGCATGCCAGAAAGAGTCGTGAGCAGTTGGAAGCCATGCGAGAAGGTCACAGCAACATTTCTCATTGGAGATGCACCCTTTGACCGCTTTCCATTGCGGTCTGCTACCTCCCCAACTGCCTCAATGGCGCAAAAGGACGTCCCCCCTCTCGCTTCAATCCTCTCTCCGGCACCTCCCATTCTCAACTCCTCTGCCTCCAAACTGACGCCTTCGTCTTCATGGCGCACCGAAGAAGCTCTCACTCATCTTCAGTTTGCAAAACGAAGAGGAGAATCAGCCCGCGGATCCTCTGGACCCCCTTTGGGGGCAGGTGGACCTAGCCCTGAGGAGGTTGCGGAGATGGACATGAAAAATGGAGGGGCATATTTGGGCCGCTGTGCACGCACCAGCCACCGCAGACGAATGATCGGCCTTGGACAACGTTGTTGAGGCACATTTCTAAGCCATCGAGGCAACATTGCTACACTCGACGCAAAGTCGTGGCGATGGCGGTGAGATGGCCATGGTGGTGGAGGTGGCTGTGGCGATGGGCATCGTCATGGCCACGTAGTCACTAATTTGACTAATTAGTATAGTTTAACTAATTATTAAGTGCTCTATGAAAGTAAGTCGTACTGCAATTAATTTTTCGGCCCCCATCTCTAGTACTCCCTCCATTTTTATATACAAGGCCACAAACTCAAATTACAGGTACCAAGAAAAAATTTAATGTGTACTTTACGAGCCAATTTGTTTTCTCGTTTACCGGGTTAATTAATAGGGTGCATGCACATTAGAGGAAATTGAGTGGCCGTGAGAGAGGAAGTAGGTGAGTTTATCATTATCATCCACTACATGTATGCTAGTAATTAAGCCATGGGTTACGAGTACGAGGAAACATCATTAATATTTACCTCGATTACTGTTGGTGGCCTTTTATAGATGCAAAATCTATTTTTCATAGTGGCCTTGTATACAAAAATGGAGGGAGTAACAAAATCATAAAACAAAGCTTCTGTTTTATGAGTTCAATGCAATTTTTTGAGGAAGAGCCTGTGACTCAATGACATTGGATCCTGCTTACCGGGCAATATGGAGCTCCAGATATGATGACTCTTTGTTTATACGCTGGTGCACCGGATGCACCAATGGCTTTTGAGCAATTGGATATGAAACCGAGGGTTAGGATTAGGCTAGAGAATTAATTGGTTGCAAAAAGACATCATGTTATGCTAAAATTAATCCGCGTTCTGCTCTTTCCTCTCCCTTCATTGAATCAATGTTACGTACTTTCTTTCTTCAAACATAATCACATTCGTATCTATTGAACCATACATCTAAATTAAGTTTTTCTACCACTATTTTCGTTTATGAAATGTTTGAAACAAGTTTATTTTGAAATTGATGTATTTTAAAACTTAACAACATTTACAGTACAAGTTTTTTATTTTTCTAATAAGTTTTATAACCCTGCCTGTCCCTCTCCCTCCACACGTCAATCCCACATGCATTTGGTTAAATTAAGTTCCAAATCAAGTTTCAAAAAGCAAAAAAAGTAAAACATGTTCAGCATTGATCTTGTTTCAAGTATCTAGTCAAGACAAAAGTTGCCGTCAAAACATTTTCAAACTATATGGTCATTTTTGTGTTTGAGTTAAAAAATTAAACACGGATTTATTGATGAGAGAGTGGGATGTAAAGTGCAGGCTGGATATATTAAACTACAAAGTTGCTTTTGCAAATTTGATATGGTCCAAAATTTGACCCGTTGCCTTCTCATCTGATGGTCCAACAGCCATTGATGCACCTGGTGCATAGATTGGGTTGGTGCACGGTATGGTCTCCAGGCCTGAGAGGAACCCTACTGTTAATATTTTTTATTCTCGGTTATTTGCCACCAAACACTTGACAACAGACCGACAGTAATATGCACAGATAAATAAAGTTTTACAATTTTACCCAGAAAACACAGGTGCACAGTATCTTGACAAAGCAACAGGCTGTAAGCAGTAGCGAAAAACATATAAGACATGCTTACTTAGCATAACAGGCTATGGGGGGTGGGGGTTAAATTGAATACTCCTACTTGAGCGGTGACGACAGGCATCTCGCAGCCGGTTTCTTCTTTCACTGGATATGCTGTTCTTCCAGTTTGTCCTTTCACTGGATGTGCTTGCTATTCTTCTTCCATCTCTGTGGAGCGCACTGCTCAGGAGGAGTCGTGAGCTGGGCTGTCCGAATGCATGTCCATGGATGAGTCGTTTGAAGCCGTGGGATTCGGCTCGCGGGCTAAGCCGTTTGCAAAGTAGCCTGCATCCCCACCTTGATCCAGATGGTATGGTTGCAGGCCCCGGCGCACGGGGCTGGATAGTGCGTTGGAAAAGACCGCCGAGTTCTTCGGCTGCGTCAACCCTGGGTTTCCTAGTGCAAATAAGCTTGCAGATGGTTGCTGGTTGCTTGTGTTGGGCATATGCACAGTAGCCTGAGTGCTTTGGCTTGCATATTGTGATCTTGGAGAGGCCAACGGATTGTCGCCTCCATACTGAATCTCATGCTAGACATACATACAGATCGTAAACATAAGTTATCAGCCGTATGCTAGAATGGTGGAGAAAGATAAAAGTGGTGCAACTAGTACTGTATTTGTTAGGAGACTATGGCTAGACCGCTAGAGGTATGGATTGACAAAGGAAGCAATATGTGCACAGAATCAGTGTTTAAGGATGGTAAGCTCAT
Organism: Secale cereale; assembly: GCA_902687465.1. Lineage (NCBI taxonomy): Eukaryota > Viridiplantae > Streptophyta > Magnoliopsida > Poales > Poaceae > Secale > Secale cereale. The sequence goes on along the minus strand of LR738713.1, from coordinate 447,949,095 downwards.
CTTATTCATTATGCACCATTGTTGTCTAAGAAACAAGATGGCAAAACTTGCCATACCATTCAGACCATCATGATCTGTGAAATTAAAATTCACCCAAGTTCTTGAAGTCCATGTTTTAATTATGAACAGTTCCCTTTCAATATACAAGACAGGAAAAAAAAATACTGCTAACCTGGACGTGCGATGCTATATCAGCAACTGTCAGCCTCAAGCCATTTTCATGCTGCCTTAAGATCCATTCATACAGCTTTTCCTGCTCAAATTGAACAGACAATGAAAAACATATGTGAAAAAAGGGAAGAGAATAAAGAACAGATTTCTGCCAGCCAAAGAAAGAACTTTGAAAAGGTGGAAGGTGCTATTCTATAAAAGAAAATACAACTGCTGCTTGCTAGCAGGTACAATTCTTGATGGATTCCACGCGTTGGCAGGATTAATTGGTTCAACACTTAGGACGTATACGGTATACCATTGTCTAGAATCACTATGTCATGTGGGACCTTAATATAACCAGCACCCGCATGAACATGCAGTGCACAACTAGCACAAGAAAGTTAGGGCCCAAGCAGTTATGATGAGAAAAGAAAGCGAATAGGATAAAGGATATCATTAAGACTATGTTAGTAATTTGAATCCTAAATAAGATTTAGATTGACTTGTATCAGATTCTTATTTTGATTGTTAATACATCTCTCCTTTATAGGAGAGAAATCACGTGATGAATTAATCCCCCTGTATTCTCCTACAAACTTTACTCTTTTTTTACCAACTCCTACAAACTTTACTGATTCCTCATCACCTCATGACATGGCTGCGGCCAACCATGGCCGGGGGTTGAGGCCAATGACCCAACACAGTTATTCATTACATACAAAAGCCTGAAAATATGACACACACATTTTCTTCTGTTCCATTTATCGACACTTTTGTGACCAACATTGTGAAGGTACTGTGTGTGTAAAACATACATGGCATGCATAGTCATAGAGTTGGTAGAAAATATTCATAACTCAAAGGTAACATGTCAAAGAAAAAAACATATAGTTTGCAGTCCTGAAACATAAATTAAGAAACTCAGGATGTATCCAATCCAGACAGTAGTTCATTATAGGGAAAAGTTGCAATGCCATACTTCAACGCTATGCTTAGTTTTAAGCGTTGGTAAGAAAACTCTGGTCAAATCCCACATTATTTGTATAGATGAAACTATTTAGCTGGCATTTAACACCAATAGTCAGCAGAACAACAAGACGATGATCATCACAAATAAATAAATCTTATTTGCAAACATAACGAACTACTCCCTCCGTAAAGAAATATAAGCGTGTTTACATCACTAAAGTAGTGATCTAAACGCTCTTATATTTCTTTAGAGGGAGTAGCTGTTCAACCACTCTGCAATGTAAACCCACTATAAATTATAAGTCATATGAATACAAGGCAGTGCTTCTACACCAAAACAACAACAAATGCGACCAAAAGCACATCTAACTTTTCACTAATCCAGTTTGTAAAACAAATGTTTATTTTGGTGTACCTTCTAGTATTTCGTTTAATGAGTAGAGCAGATAATTCTCACAAAAAGATTTTAATGCAATTGAATTCCACGGCCTAACATTGTAGTAGTATGGAAACAAGAATAGAAAGAAGCTAAGCATACAACAAAGCGATGATGAAACAACATGTAAGGCTCTGACCAGAACCATAACTTAATAAGATACTGAATTCCAATGCCAAGGATGCCTTCCGTGTTTGGAAGAAACAGTACACACCTAACGGTGAGACTTTCCACATAGCAGTGCACCAGTTGAAGTAAAGCTGAAAAGGATGAGTCCTTAGTACTAGCCCAGAAGCAACCTGCCCCATAAGCGAAGTCTCCCCTCTTCCGCGCTTTGCATACCCTCCATCGCCAAAGGAAGCTGGCCAATTCTAATCAGAGTTGTTGTACGCAGTAGTACAAGAGTGCTCTATGAGTTATTGGCTATTGCACATCAAATTTAATATTCAGTGAGGTCAGAGCACACAGTGTGACAAGGAACTTAGAGAAAAGTCCTCTCTCCCCCAAAAAAGAAACCCAGAATTGTTAGCCACACGTAACCGAAAAGTTTAAGCAGAATTTGCAGGTAAACAGAAGAAACATGCCCAGAACTGAAACAAATTTCATCATTGATCCAGCGAAAGGGCCATCTTGCTTTCCCCTGAACAATCTAATTACAAGAACAATCTATACTGACCACAACCACAAAGGACAAGGTTCTAGCACTCAAATTCCTCATCGTCTGAGTCTCTTAACCGCCCCTAATCCAAATAATTTTCGCCACAAAAAAGGGGGCGAATTCAACGAAACAGAATCCAGCCTCCCACACCACTGACACGACACAAGTCAGAAGCAGCAGCAGCGCACGAATCAATCAATCAATCCGTCAGTAAATCAGTTGCCATGAAAGAAAGAGCCGCACGCACGTACCATGGCGTGGCGCTCGCCGGCCTGGAAGGAGAGCTTCTGGCCGCCCATGGCGAGCGTGTAGAGCTGCGAGAGCGAGTTGGCGGCGCCCCGGAACGCGCCGTACATGGCCCGGTCCGTCTCGTCCAGCCGCGCCGCCTCCGCCTTCCGCTTCTTCCCCGTCATCCCTCCTCCGATCTGCCGGGCACCGCCGCGGCGCCGTCCAATTCGGCCCGAATCGGGCGCCGGAACCCTAGACCGGCGAGTGAGAGGGGGGCGGGCGAGATGCGCGCGAGGTCCTGGCGCGGAGACGGGGGGGGGG
>LR738713.1:447923120-447937451 GCA_902687465.1 Secale cereale | reverse complement strand
CCGCGACCCCGTGACTCTCCTAAGTTACAATCATTTACTCCGAGTGAAGAGCAACCCTCTCACTCGGGGGCTTAGCTGCGGTCCTCCAAGCTACGCTACAAGTATAAAGCGGCTCGGTCCTCCAAGCTCTGCCACAAATACAACGTAGCTTGGAATCGCCTAAGTTATAAACTTTCCACTCCGAGTGAAGAGCGACCCTCTCACTCGGGGGCTTAGCTGCGACCCCGTGACTCGCCTAAGTTACAACCATTTACTCTGTGTGAAGAGCAACCCTCTCACTCGGGGGCTTAGCTGTGGTCCTCCAAGCTACGCTACAAGTATAAAGCAGCTCGTTCAAGTGCAACGTAGCGTGGAACCACCTAAGTTATGAACATTCTACTCCGAGTGAAGAACGACCCTCTCACTCGGGGGCCTAGCTGAAGACGTCGACTCAAATATTCGAGCAATCAAAAGAAGAGCGACGAACCAAAGGATCAAAATCAAATAAAAGCCCCGCAAGGTTTGGGAAAGAGTACTTGGGCCCCAGACCCACCAGAGTTTAACGAGTACAAATCCACGTGGCATTCCGCGGCAAATGAGATTAATGTATCAAAGTCATGCCTCAGGAGGAGGCGGGCTTGCAGGAGCAACGAATTCGTCCAGATCGATCCCATCGGCGATGCGAGTGGCGGCTTCCAGGAAAGTCTCCATAAACGACTGGAATTGGAGCTCCTTCGTGTTTGCGACCTTCAGCGCGGCAAGCTTCTTTTCCTTCACCTCCCTACAGTGCACATGGACCAAGGACAACGCCACGTCAGCTACTCCCTGAGCTGCTGACTTCTTCCACTCCTGCACTCGGTCGGGGATCTCGTTGAGTCGAGTCACCAGGGACTCGAGGTCGTTCTCCTGCACGATCCCCCTCCAGAGCGCGTTGTCGATTCGGGCCATCACTGCCTTCAGTCGTCCCAGGTAATCCATGGCCGCAGTGAGGCGGGACTCTAGCCTCAGTATATTCATGGACACCTCGTCCTTCACGATGGAGTTGGTTGGGTCGAAGCCGGGCTCGACCCGTTTAGTCTCCTCTTCAAAATTACGACAGAACTCTGCACCAAAAACAACAAGTCGAGTCAACAGATAAGATACGGGTCGGCCGATCCAACTTTATCCAAGCCGGAGGAGGCATACCTTCGAGCACGAGGTACCATTTCTTCGTGATGTCGCCCAGATACGCCTCAAGATCAACCCTCTTCCAAAAGAGAGCCTCGTATTTGTCGTTCAGGACGGCCTTGGATTTCTTCAGCTGAGTCACCTCTTGGTTGGCCGCGTCGAGTGAGCCTCTCAGTCGGATGATCTCCGCCTCGAGCGCACCCACGGAAGCCAGCTTCTTCGCCGCCAGTTCCGACTTCTCCTGAGCCGCCTGCTGCGCCGCCGCCAAGTCAAGATCCTTTTGCTCCAAGGCTGCCTTCAGTTGACCTACCAAAGCCGCCACTGTACAGATGAACATGAAGGAACACAAGGCACATCTATCGAAAAGTCAGTCAACAAAAGATAGGAGTAAGTTACCAGCCGCATCGTCCTGCGTCTTCTTCAGGTGGTCCCGAGCCAACTGCAAGTCAAGATTAAGCTGGATTTGCTTCTTCTCAAGATCTGCAAACTTGGCCCCGAACTCGCAAGATTTCTGCATCACCACAACAAAACAAGATTATAAGACTATAGCCAAGTCAAAAATACTCAACCGTAGTCTCGGGGACTACACCCAGTGGGTGCACTGAGCGTGCCCCCACTGGTTTCACTCGGCCAAGGTCAGTCCAGCGCGAGCAAAAAAAAACCCAACAACAAGGAAGAAAAGTTCTATAGTAAGACCATGGCCGACTGCCAGCAGTCGACCACGGTCTCGGGGACTACACCCAGTGGGTGCACTGAGTGTGCCCCCACTGGTTTCACTCGGCCAAGGTCAGTCCGGCGCGAGCTCAAAGAAGAGAAGAACACCCAGTGGGTGTGGTATCTCACGAAACAAAAACAACAGATTCTCTCGAAAACCAAAGACTACTTCAATGAAGACAACGTACCTGGACGTTGGCCCGAAGAGCAGAGCTGGCATCATAAGCCGCCATGCTGGCCTCATATGCCGCCTTCGTCCTCCCCATCATCACCTCCGCCTGGCGAACGGCTTCTTGAGCCGCCCCCACAGGGTCCTCCGGGAGGCGGTAGGAAGAGAAGAGGACTGATGAAGCGGCGGGTGTCGGGTCGGCCGCAGGTACGGGCGCCGGATCTACGACACGAACCGACGCTGAGTCGACAGCTGGAGTTGGCGCCGGTGTTGGAAATATGCCCTAGAGGCAATAATAAAAGAGTTATTATTATATTTCCTTGTTCATGATAATCGTTTATTATCCATGCTATAACTGTATTGATTGGAAACTCAAATACACGTGTGGATGAATAGACAGACTTTGTGTCCCTAGTGAGCCTCTACAGGACTAGCTCGTTGATCAAAGATGACCGCGGTTTCCAGGTCATAGACATGAGTTGTCATTTGATAACGGGATCACATCATTAGGAGAATGATGTGATGGACGAGACCCAAACGTAAACATAGCTTTTGATCGTGTCAGTTATCGCTATAGTTTTCTGCATGTCAAGTATAAGTTCCTATGACCATGAGATCATGTAACTCACTGACACCGTAGGAGTGCTTTGTGTGTGCCAAACGTCACAACGTAACTGGGTGACTATAAAGGTACTCTACAGGTATCTCCGAAGATGTCTGTTGAGTTGACATGGATCGAGACTGGGATTTGTCACTCCGTATGACGGAGAGGTATCTCCGGGCCCACTCGGTAATACGTCATCTCAATGAGCTCAAAGTGACTAAGTAGTTGGTCACGGGATTATGTATTACGGTAACGAGTAAAGAGACTTGCCGGTAACGAGATTGAACTAGGTATAGAGATACCGACGATCGAATCTCGGGCAAGTAACATACCGACGAGACAAAGGGATCTGTATACGGGATTGCCTGAATCCTTGACATCGTGGTTCATCCGATGAGATCATCGAGAAACATGTAGGAGCCAATATGGGTATCCAGATCCCGCTATTGGTTATTGACCTGGGAGTGTCTCGGTCATGTCTACATGGTTTCCGAACCCGCAGGGTCTACACACTTAACGTTCGGTGACGCTAGGGTTGTTAGTGAGAAGAGTGCATGGTTACCGAAGGTTGTTCGGAGTCCCGGATGAGATCCCGGACATGACGAGGGTCTCCGGAATGGTCCGGAGACGAAGATTGATATATAGGATGAAAGGTTTCGGAGTACCGGAAGTGTTCCGGGGAGCATCGGGAAATCGGCGGAGTACCGGGAAGGTTTTCGGGGGGTCCGGAAGGTGTTCTGGGCCTATTGGGCCACAAGGGGGAACACCACAGCCCTCAGGGGGCTGTGCGCCCCCCCTGGGCCCTCTCCCCATGCGGCTAAGGGGGTGGGACCCCCTAGGGCTGGCCGCACCCTTTGGGCTTGGGGGGCAAGGCACCTAGGGGGGAAACCCTAGGGCCTGGGCGCCTCCCCCTGCCCTGGCCGCCGCCCCCTCCCCTTGCCCTGGCCGCCGGCCCCTAGGGGGAAACCCTAGGGCGCCCTAGCCTCTCCACCCCCCCTATATATAGTGGGGCAAAGGGAGGGCAGCCAATACAGTTTGTGCCTCGGTGCTGCCCTCCCTCTCCCGTCATATCTTCTCCTCCCGCAGTGCTTAGGCGAAGCCCTGCTGGAGTTCTTCTCCACCATCACCACCACGCCGTCGTGCTGCCGGTTCTCCATCAACCTCTCCTCCACCCCTTGCTGGATCAAGAAGGAGGAGACGTCCCCGAGCCGTACGTGTGAAGAACGCGGAGGCACCGTTGCTTCGGTGCTAGGTCATCGGCGATCTGAATCGCGACGAGTACGACTCCATCATCCGCGTTCATAACGCTTCCGCTTAGCGATCTACAAGGGTACGTAGATCACACTCCCCTCTCGTAGTTGCTTCTACTAGATTGATCTTGGTGAACGGTAGGAAAATTTTTGTTTCCCATGCAACGTTCCCCAACAGCCGGGTCGACGACTGGAGTTGGCGCCGGGTTGACGACTGGAGCGGGCGCTGGATCGACGATCGGCGCAGGCGATGGGTCGACAGCACACACGGTCGACACAGGGACGGCGAAGGAGACCGTGGCTCGGGCCGCGTCCTCCAGCCGCTGGGCCTCTGAGCCAGAAGGCATCTTCCGGCCCTTCTTCCCTGCGCGCCGGCGGTCCCCTCCCAACTGCTCCTCGTCCTCATCGTCATCCGGAAGCTCTATGACGAGGCGTGGCACTTCGAGTCAAGCGGAGAACTAAGTTCTGTCGACCGTCGCCCGCGAAAGAAAATAAGGACAAAACAAGTCTCGTAGAACCCACACCTGCGCGGGATGTCGCGGCGTCCGCAGTCTCCTCGTCGTCTCGACCCCGGTCGATGTCCATCGAGGTCGTGGAAGCGGCGGCTCTGAAAAGTTCGCTCAAGAGATGAGTCGACAGTCGACCTCCAAGAAGCAGAAAGAAACAAGATCGAGCGGTACTTACGTGGAGGCGATGGGAACATCCACCTTGATCCTAGGCAAGGCCTTCCGGGGCTTGGTGGTGGTGACCTTGGGTTGCTTGGGCATCTTCTTGGTAGGGTCGGGAGTGGCCGTCCGAGTGCGCTTGGACGTCCGAGAACCTGAAGGACCCGTTTGGAGACGCGCGGCCCCTGGGTCGTTCTTCTCCTTGGATCGACGCTCGTCGCGGGGAGGTGACTCGACCTCCTCCCCGCTGCTGTAGTCCTCGCTCTCCTCGGTCTCCTCCTCCGACTTCCACTCGACAGCGTCGCCCGTGCCCTCCTCGCCCTCCTGGTCCGAGTCCCCGTTGGGCAGCGAATACATCTCTGTATAGATCTGCAAAGAAAAGAAGTTTGACCAAATATCAGTCGGACCCGTCAATACAAATCGCAAGCTAGTCGACCGACACGTCACTCGGAAGCAGAAGACTAACCTTGTCAGGCAGGTGGTCAGCATCGAACGGGATGATCCTCCCGGACCCCCTGGGGTTGTCCTTATTCCTAGTGATGCTCTTCAAGCACTGCACCACGTACTTCGGGTCGGCTGCCTCCGGGTGGACTCGCGACGAGTCGTCGGTGCTGGAATACAGCCACATCGGGTGGTCCCGGGCTTGGAGCGGCTGGATCCTCCTCGCGAGATACGCCTCAAACAGGTCCATCCCCGTGACCCCCTCGCGGACTAACTGGACGACCCTCTCCATCAACATGTCTACTTCGGCCCTCTCGGCCTTACTCACTATCATCGAAGGAGGTGGGCTGGCTCGACCTAGAGTGAATGGAGGAAGGCCAGTCGACTGACCCGGAGTCGGACTGTCCTTGTACTAAAACCAGGTTGACTGCCAGCCCCGAATCGACTCCGGAAGGTTCATGGGGGGAAAGGCACTCCTATTCCTAAGCTGAATCCCGAGCCCGCCGCACGCCTGGAGGACGTGCGTCTTGCCATCACTCAGGTTCACTCTCTTGACGGTTTGCGAGCGGCAGGTGAAGATGTGTTTGAACAAGCCCAGTGCGGTCGGCAACCGAGGAAGTTCTCGCACATGGAAACGAAGGCAGAGAGGAAGGCGACGGAGTTGGGCGTAAAGTAATGCAACTGGGCTCCAAAGAAGATCAAGAACGCACGGAAGAAAGGGTGCCGGGGTGTAGAAAAACCTTGGTCGACATGGGTGGCGTGGAGTACACACTCGCCCTCCCGCGGCCGGGGCTCGAGCTCTCCCCCCGCGCCCGCCAGGAGCCACCGACGATCAACCCCTCCTCCTGCAGCTCCTCCAGATCCTCCACCACGACGGTGGACCGGATCCAATCTCCGTGGATCCATCCAGCGGGAGTCCGGACCTTGACGATGAACCACTCCGGCCAGCTCGCCTCCCCTTCCCCGACGCCGCCTTCTTGGAGTGCTCCATGGCCGCGGTCTTATCTTTGCCCATGGCTAGCACGCCGGCGGTTGCTGCGGAGAGAGGCAGGAAGGGACGGAGGCGCAGCAGGGGAGCAAGAGCGCAACGGAGAAGCTGAGGCATACGGGAGAAGATTGGGCGCACAGTGCCCCCCGCCGCGGGCTCGGCGCGCCTTTATAACGGCCCGGTCGAGTGGCTGACCGGTGGCCTCGAGCAATCCTATCTGATCCCGTAACAGACGCTGACGTGATACGTGGCGAAAAAGGAGGCACGGGAATCGAGGCGTTCAAAGCGCACCTCTCCGATTGATGCGGCACGCTCTGCCCCGCGCGCTTCCCCAAATTTAGAAAGCCCCGCCGAATCCGGCGACCGAAGGGCAACCAATCCCGTCGAAAACGGCACGTGCTCACGGCGCCCGACGCCTAGCACAAAGTCCAGTCGACGCAAGGAGTCCAATCGATGCAAGAAGTCCAGTCGACGCAAGAAGCAACTAATTCATAATCGACCGAGGCGACCAAGACACAACTGAGGGGGCCTGCCCAAGTCACGTGCTCCGAAACAATATACCCCAAGGATGTCGAACCAAAACCAGAGCTTCCCTCAGCGTCCCCTTGCTCAAGCCTCAATCCATCCGGGGGCTACTTACGAGGTTATAGACCTAGGGTAGGGTCACAGGCCTGATCTAGGTACCCCACCCAAGGTCACTACCCTAGGAGATCAAAAGACAAGACCTATGACAGTGGAGACAGTCGACTGAGATGGTCCAAGGAGGCACTCCACTCGACCGACTCACATACACAAGACGACTCAACTCCACTCGACCGGACCAGGCACTCGACCTCCAAAGGTCAAACGCCACTTGGAACAGCAACGGTCCTATATTTACTCGATGTAGTAAAGCACCTTAATCATCCTTTACTGCAAGCGTTACCAGTAACGCCTGCCTTAATGAACATTGAACTCTTAGTAACGTGGAGCATGGCTGGGGTCCTGGCACACTATATAAGCCACCCCCCTCCTCTTGTACAAGGGTTCACACCTCTGTAAACACGCATACACATATCAGTCGATCAAGCCTCCGGGCACCGAGACGTAGGGCTATTACTTCCTCCGAAAAGGGCCTGAACTCGCTAACACCCTGTGTACAACCTCACCATAGCTAGGACCTCGCCTCTCCATTCGTACCCCCTACCCTTACTGTCAGACCTAGAACCATGACAAGCGGGGCGCACGCCGCGTCCGTGGTAATGCCCGTCTAAATTTCATTGCAACTTTTGCCGACTTCTTTTGCAATTAGACCATTCATTGTTTCATCCATATTTCTTGATGCATAGTCACCTAAAACTATTTCTAAGGTGACGTCCCTAATGTCACATTAATATTCTGTGTAGAAGTGTGTCCAGTAAGAAGAAATTTTGAAAGTTAACAAAAAAGAAAAACAAAAGTTGTAACCTAGGATCAACATAACTCAATTAATCTGACTATATTGTTTGGTATTATGCATGTCAGTTATTGCACATAATCGTACTGAACATGTACAGAAAAAAATAGAGTGTTGCGAGGGAATATAATGTCATGCGGATGTTGCTCTATGATCACAATTCATTTAGTGTTTCTGATAGAGGCAAAGGTGTCCCGTCTTTCGAAGAGATGGTGGCTATCGTTTTGGAGGAAGTCGACTTTGACGATCCGACTAGGAACGTGCGAGGACGTCGCGCCTTAGCAATCGCTAAACCAACTTCGAGAGGTTATTGACCACGCCGAAGCACGATCAACCTGACCACGATTGTCTGCTTCCTGCAGGCAAACGAAGAACAAGCAAGAAACTAAGATCGCAATCTGGATATTGCGAATATAAGAGGAAAAGCTCTATTGATCAAGGTGGGGTTCTGTGACGCCTTTGTCTGATCGTTGAACACAAACGAAGTACGCGAAGTTGCAGCTATGGCGAACTTTAATCTAAACAAAAACCAAAGTCTAAACGATGCCCTAAGGGTTGTATATATGGAGAAAGAGAGGGGGAATTCTGCGGCCCCTTGGAGAAGGGGTCCGAAACCAACCCTAACTATGTTTTCCCCACACATACAAACTCTAAAAACAGCCTATACTTTACTATTTCAAAATTACATGGGCCTAGCCCAATAATAAGGTGACACAACACCTATAATAGCCTCTGGACGAAATTTATGAAGTGGCATCTTGTATATTTCGTCCAAGGCTTCATGCACTCATTATGGTGGCTTCAAAGCCCTGAAATCATCACTTGTAACTCCGTTCTTGTTCCCCTTGCGCATGCCATCATCTCCATGCTTGATCTTGCTCCAATGTTCATCCTTCTTGTCCAAGCTAGGCCCTTCATTTGTAAGCAAGGCAAATGTATCCAATTTAGCCAGCATCATATTCTCATGAACATTAGAATCATTACCAAGGAATGAAAGTACCTGGTAATTCAATTGGCATGCGCGAGCTCTAGTAATTGGTCCAATATGTATAATAGGAGGAGCTGTGGGTGTAACAATGGTATTGATGTCCTCATCATCCTCCCCTTCTTGAAATGAAGTCGTCCTCGACGGAAGCTCATCATCCTCACCCAAATAAGGCTTTAAATCTGCAATGTTAAAAGTGGGACTAACTCCAAAATTCACAGGTAGCTCAAGTTATGCATTATCATTTATTTTCTCTAACACCTTAAAAGGACCATCAACACGTGGCATTAGCTTTGACTTGCGCAAATTAGGAAACCTATCATTACGCAAATGTAACCAAACAAGATCTCCGGGTGCAAAGACAACATGTTTTCTACCCTTATCTCCAGCAAGTTTACATTTAGCATTCATGCGCTCAATATTTTCCTTAGTTAGCTCATGCATTTTTAAGATCAATTCAGCACGTTGTTTAGCATCAAAATTAACCTTCTTCGAAGATGAAAGAGGCAACAAATCAATAGGTGCACGAGGTAAGAAACCATATACAATTTCAAAAGGGCACATCTTAGTAGTAGAATGCAGTGAACGATTATAAGCAAATTCAATATGAGGCAAGCATTCTTCCCACATTTTCTTGTTATTCTCCAAAACAGCCCTAAGCACATAGTAGACAAAGTTCTGTTAACTACTTCAGCTTGTCCATCAGTTTGGGGGTGACAAGTAGTACTAAAAAGCAGTTTAGTCCCCAACTAGCCCATAAACATCTCCAAAAGTGGCTAAGAAATTTAGTATCATGATCCGAAACAATAGTATTTGGCACACCATGCAAGCGAATGATTTCACGAAAGAGCAAATCAGCAACATTAGCAGCAACATCGCTTTTATGACATGGTATAAAGTGTGCCATTTTCGAAAACCTATCCACGACAATAAATATGATATCCCTCCCCTTCTTTGTTCGAGGTAAACCCAAAACAAAGTCCATAGATATATCTTCCCAAGGAACACTAGGTACAGGCAAAGGCATATATAAACCATGAGGATTGAGTCGTGACTTAGCTTTTTGACATGTAAGCGAGCAACAAAACGCTCAACATCCCGTCTCATCTTTGGCCAAAAGAAATGTGTAGCAAGTACGTCCTCCGTCTTCTTCACGCCAAAGTGTCCCATTAATCCTCCTCCATGCGCCTCCTTCAACAACAAAAGACGAACGAAGCTAGCTGGAATGCATAGCTTGTTAGCACGGAACACAAATCCATCATTAACAACGAACTTGTTCCACGTTCTCCCTTCTTTACAATTCTGTAATACATCTCTAAATTTAGCATCATGCACATATTGATCTTTGATGGTCTCCAAACCAAATATTTTAAAGTCTTGATGTGAAATCATAGTATAACGCCAAGTCAAAGCATCAGCAATAACATTTTCTTTACCCTTCTTGTGTTTTATGACATAAGGAAAAGTTTCAACGAATTCAACCCATTTAGCATGTCTACGGTTTAGTTTTGCTTGACTTTTAATATGTTTCAAAGATTCATGATCAGAATGTATAACAAATTCTTTGGGTCATAAATAATGTTGCCATGTTTCTAAAGTCCGAACAAGAGCATATAATTTCTTATCATAAGTAGAATAATTCAGACTAGGCCCACTCAATTTTTCAGAAAAGTATGCAACATGTTTACCCTCTTGTAGTAATACACCTCCTAACCCAATTCCACTAGCATCACATTCAAACTCAAAAGTCTTATTAAAATCAAGAAGTTGGAGTAAAGGAGCATGTGTCAACTTATCTTTCAATACCGTGAAGGCTTCTTCCTGTGCAGTACCCCAAACAAAAGGCACATCCTTCTTTGTAAGCTCACTAGATCATCGATGACGCGCGTTGTTGCGCCCGTCTATTTGCAATATATTAAATGTTAGCTTGGCACAAATATGTGAAGGCATTATACATGAACAGTAAAGAGCAGTAGTAACACGTAAAGGCACCGGCACCATTGTTTCCAACAGGACACATAAGTAATTCTAAAAAGAACACGATACACAATGTATGGTAGCAGTAAGTATCAGTACTGCATTTTACTGCATTAGTAAATATAAATAATTTTGTTGGCAGTTAGATTTCCGCGCCTTGTAGGTCCAACAAATACACACTTTTCTTCTCAACCCAGCCAGTTGATGCTTCATAAACGTTGTATTAGATACTTCAAAAAGAAAATCAGAGATAATAATATCAATGTAAGATCACATATGAAACAGTAGCACGTGCCTTGTATTGTTATAATGTAGTACATGCTTCAAAATCATACAACAACCACTATATTCCAACAAATGTGTTGTTGTCCGTTATATAGATAATTTCTATTACTATTGTGCAATTGGCTTTAGAAAATTACCATTCTTCCAAACCTGCGTTTTTATGAGATGTTGCAGTTTTATCATAAAAATTAGAGAACAAGTGGGCATCATCTTCTTCTAGTGAAAGAGCAACAAAATACCAATATACAATGATCCCCAAGATAGAGACGGTCCTTGGAATTTAACAGGAGGACAGTAAAACATATCGCTGTGCATATATACCTTCGATTCTAGGTTCGTCAAGATTGTTGATTTAACTTATACATTAACACGATCTAGTTTTGTTTGCTCAACTGCTACTAAACATTATGTTTTGGGCAAGTGAGCCATAAACTGATTAACAATGAAGCCATGGTTAGCAAAATTTCTTAAGGAAAAATATTGACATTAAAATTCTAATGAAAAATTAAGCAAGTGATGGGGGTACGAGAATTTGGAGAAAGGAAATTTGTTGTCCCTATCTTGTCTATTTTCTGTAAAAAGAAATGTTACAGTTCATGAGTAAATGGCTACACTGAGCAGATACCATTGTAAGTAGAGCATATAATATGATTAGATATATTATCCTACATTTCCTCCAGCATCTGATTATGTAGATGTATACTAAGTTACTAACCCTTTGTACACAGAAATGTGGACAACTCATTCGGCCTGATACGACCAACCAAACTAACATATAATAAATCGAAAAAATTGGGGGGAAGATGTGTCATGTTGACTTGAGCATGGAGCTGAATTAGAGGCATGATAGAATAGACTAAACCAACCTGTAACTTGTCATGTAATAACTTAAAAAGAAAATATGGCACAGTGTCACTCACCTACAAAGAGGTGCCATGGCACTGTCGGGAAAAGGCATGTGCGCTGCCAGTCAGCGTTCCTGTGAGAGTGGGGAGGGAAGGCAGACTGGGAACCTCAGAATGAGCAGCGGTATGAGAACCATGGCTGTTGGGAAGTTGGCAGAGGAACAAAGTGGAAGTAGCCAGTTCCCATGTAGAGAAAATTCATAAATCAGAGAACAACTTAGATGCTCCTTCGATAGAGTATAATGACAACAACATAATACGTAAGGCATGTACATACATAGATCTTGATTCTGAATCCAGCAAAATAACTCTAAACTCAAGAGTTGATTGACACTGTATGTCCTTCAAACTGTAATGTCCTGAGCAAACCCTGCATTGATTTTGCATTGCCATACCTTACTGCATGTGGGCCTCCTCTTGACCAATAACCCATGCGATTTTGTTATACCCTAGGAAAGGGAAACTGACCTCGGATGATGCACAAGTCCGTGAGGCCATCCTCAACATAGATGATCCAGCGACACCTAACATGGCACGGACAAAAGCAGATGCACATACAGTTTCAACAAAATGAAAGAATCTCAGCGAATACATAGTGACTAATAGAGACCACATCCACACAAGATTATGAAGGACTCTATTAACTTTGCAGGATATAATTAGATGTAAAAACTACTACTTTTGACTTCAGAAACTATAGGATCATGAACAACAATTTACTATTTTATTGCAGGTACTCATAGAGTTGTTTTGTTGAATTCTGAATCAAGATCCATGTAATACATGCCTTACGTACTATGTTGTTCTCATTATTATTCTATCAAATGAGCATAAAAGGTGTTCTCCGATTTATCCTGCAAAGCACAACTCTTGTCATGGCAACTTGAACTTTCAGAGCGTGGGTGTGGTACACTCAAATTTGGTCCAGAGTTATATGATATTACTGCATACTACTAAAATTAGAACATCAGTAAAATAAAGTGAGCACTAAAATATCATGGACATATCAGAATAATGTGTTTCTTCATGTCAAGATTAGCAATGCCTTCTACCTATTTTCATTATCCCAGTTATAATTGGCTCTTTTGAATCCACTATCTTGCAATAGCAGACGGCTACAGAATTTTTACAACTATTATTGGTCCTATACCTACACCGAGAACCTCTATATGTAAAGTATAGCAGAAAATGTAAACAGATCAAACAAATCTGGATTGGCTATTATTAGTCAATGGAAAAGGATGCTCATCAAAAAGGAGTTTAGTTATAATCCAAAGGCAAAAATTATACTGGAACTGCTAATCCCAGCTTGGAAGCACACAAGATCTTGAGTCAGCTGTCAACCCTAGATCACCTGACTCACTTTGGGAGGAGAAAGAATAGCATCATTAACGCGAGCAGAGGAATGGAAGAGCACATAGTGTTAACAGACCCACAATTAGTAACCGCCGAAGAGAGGCATAGTTATTTATTTCCTCAATCGCCGGCAAGTGGAGTCCAACTGACAAGCGACGGTTCTCTGCCCTCGTCACCGCCCTATGGCGTCGCCGCCGATGCTTGAGGGTTGAGGCCCCCAGCCGAAGTCGCGCCGTCGTCCGCAATCTAAGCCAGGTTGTGGGAGGCTGCCGTACCGGCGCCCTTGCGTGGTGGGAAGCATGTGACGCCCCCGATTTGACCGTACACTAATCATGCATGCAAATGTGTACGACCAAGATCAGGGACTCACTGGAAGATATCACAACACAACTCTAGACACAAATTAAAATAATACAAGCTTTATATTACAAGCCAGGGGCCTCGAGGGCTCGAATACATAAGCTCGAATACACAAAAGTCAGCGGAAGCAATACTATCTGAGTATAGACATAAGTTAAACAAGTTTGCCTTAAGAAGGCTAGCACAAAAACAACACAATCAAAAAGGCAAGGCCTCCTATCTGGGACCTTCTAACTACTCATGGTCGTCGACGGCCTTCACGTAGTAGTAGCCTCCATCGGGGTAGTAGCAGTCGTCAAGTGTGGCATCTGGCTCCTGGACTCCACCATCTGGTTGCATCAACCAGCAAGAAGAAAGAAGGGGGGAAAGGGGGAGCAAAGCAACCGTGAGTACTCATCTAAAGTACTCGCAAACAAGGATCTACACTACATATGCATCAGTATCAATGAAAAGGGTAGTATCTGTGGACTAAGCTGCAGAATGCTAGAATAAGAGGGGGAGAAGCTAGTCCTATCGGAGACTAGCATCTTCTGGAAACCACCGTCTTGCAGCAAGAGGGGGAAGTAGAGTAGTATAACATAAGTCATATTTATGTTGTTGTTTCAACGCTCCGGGATCCTTTCTCGACTCCCGAAGCAACATATCCAAACAATGCCTCAGCATCCAGTTCTAGTTGTAGCGATCGGGATACAACTCCAAGTGTCCGTTACTGTAGGACAGGCTATCGATAGATGTTTTCTTCCCTGCAGGGGTGCACCAACTTACCCAACACGCTTGCTTAACTCTGGCCGGACACACCATCAGGTCATGCCCACCCTCAGCCAAACAATACGCCGCAACCCGACCTAGGCATAATAGAGAGGTCATGCATGCCGGACTAAACCCTATGCCCCCAGGGGTCATGGGCCAACCGGAGGGGAGGCGACGCCGGCGCAGGCCAGTGGGGGTGCGGCGGCCGCCGCGCGTCAAGGGGAGCGGGGTGAGCGCGGGCGCCGGCCCCGGGCGCGTCCAGTCGAGGCCGCGGCCAGCCGGACCGGCGAGGCTAGCGGGG
>LR738713.1:447897331-447915230 GCA_902687465.1 Secale cereale | reverse complement strand
GACCGGCGAGCCAAGCGAGGGGGGGGGGGGGCAGCCCTACCGGCGCGCAGGTAGGGGCTTGCGGACAAGGAGCAGCAGCGATGTCGGCTTCTAGCGGGAGTAACAATGGGCAGAGCAGGCAACGCGGCGGTAGCATCAAGTGGAGGAACGACAGTAGCTGCCAGCGGCACAGGCGCAGTTGCGAGCGGCAATAGAAGCAGCACCAGAATAGCAACGGGAGGCACTGGGTGGAGCAGTGGGAAGGCGGCGGTGGGCACGGCCGGAGCTGGCCGGAGCAGCGACAAGGAGCGGCGGTGGTGCTCGGGCCTCGTTCGAATCACGGCGGGAGCGGCCTAGGGGTGCGGTTGGGGCTGCAGCTCGGTGTTGTGCCTGCCCTGGAGGGTGCCAGTGACTCGTGCGGGGTGCGGGAGCACGCACGACGCATAGACGGCGACCATGGCGGGAGGCAGAGGTCGGCAACGCGGTGGAGCGGCTACGGCTAGGCAGAGGGACCGGGGAGAGCGAGGAGAGGAGGGCGAGCTCACAGTGGAGCCGTAGGGAGTGGCAGCGAGCTCGGGGAGGGCGCATGGTAGCCGGAATCGAGGACGAACGCTAACAATCCCAAGGTTGAGAACGAGCGCGTTCCGGTCGGAGGAGAGGCGCTCGGCTCGACCCTGATGGCGTAGGTGATGTGGACGACGATGAGGAAGTCGGTGAGCATGTCGAGGAGGCGAACAGGGCTCGGTGGCCGCGCTAAAACACGACCATGGCGGCGGCGACGACGGGTGGTCGTGGGGACGGAAGATAGCGGGCGAGGGAAGGGGGAACGGGGACCTCTAGGGTTTGGAGAGGCCGCGGGCGTACTTGTAGGTCGCCGGGAGCCGCAGGATGGCCGCCCCGTGGCCATCGGTGCCGTGGACGGGCGCTCTGCGTCCACGGTGTTGCGTGAACAGGGAGGAAGGGGGTGAAGGGGTGTTGGGCTGGTTCTGCCAAATGGGCCTAATGGCCTAGGCGAACAAGGGGGCTTTTCCTTTCACATTTTAGCTTATGTTTATAGTTTTCTATTTAAGTTTCATTTTGTTTTTGTTTTGTTTCATTTAACTTTTAAATTCTTCAGTTTTGGTAAAATATGACAATAGCTCCTAAATTAATATCTCAGATTAAACCACTGCCTTAAAAAGTTTGGTGAGTAAAGAAACTAGTTTAACATTTGCTTATTAATTTAAAAGCATTTAAATAATTGTTTTTGCTACTATTTTATTTAGTTTAGTGCATTTAAACTTTGTATAAAGACTTGGTTCATCCAACAATATTACTTATGAATTATTTGGCACATCCCGAGCATTTAGTTTTAATATTTGAAAACCTTTATTAATTGACTTGATTTTTAATTCGAATTTGAATCGGTTTCGAACCAACGTGAGTTTAACAACAATATCATGGTGACGTGGCATCATTAGCAGGGAATTACAGTAGCGTGATGATCCGGGCGTCACAAAGCAGGACCCCATCGGCGTACAGGAATGGGGATGAGCGCGACAGAGGTTGATCGCCATGGCAAGAGCCGCCACGCGAAGGGTGGGAGACGTGCGACCTATCGAAATGAAACGATCGATGGCTTAGGGGGAGGCTGCTACTGGCCCATGAGGCCCAATTTAACCCGAGTCAACCAAAAAAGTGACCGGAGTAGCATCCTAGGACGGTTTGCACTCGTTAATAGCGAACGAAGGCTGATTAGGTGCGATTCACATCCAATCTGACGGACGAAAATGCTTGGAATTGAAGATCGGATGGCCACGGACGCTGATGGCCTGAGAGGGCTGGAAAGTTGCACATTTTTAATGTATTTAAATTGAGAGGTGCAGCAATGGTGCTGAAATCTCTCACAAAACGCCTATAGAATCCCGCGAGGCCAAGGAAACTCCTCATGTGTGTGACCGTTTTGGGCTGCGGCCAACTCTCAATAGCTTCAATCTTGGCTTTATCGACCTCAATTCCCTGTGGAGTAACAACATAGCCAAGAAAAGATACCCGGTCGATGCAAAAGGTGCACTTCCCAAGGTTACCAAACAAACGTGCATCACGTAGATCAATAAAAACAACACGTAAATGTTCCAAATGTTCCTCCAAAGATCTATTATAAATCAGTATATCATCAAAGTAAACTACCACAAATCGTCCAATGAAAGCACGTAAAACATCATTCATTAATCTCATGAAAGTACTAGGTGCATTAGTTAACCCAAAAGGCATGACTAACCACTCATATAATCCAAACTTAGTTTTAAATGTTGTTTTCCATTCATCTCCCAATTTCATACGAATTTGATGGTATCCACTACGCAAATGAACTTTGGAGAATATTGTAGAGCCACTCAATTCATCAAGCATATCATCTGGCCTAGGAATAGGATGACGATAACGAATAGTAATATTATTAATGCCTCTACAATCAACACACATACGCGATGTACCATCCTTTTTTGACACTAGAATAATAGGAACAGCACAAGGACTAAGGGGTTCGCGTATATAACCTTTGTCGAGTAGCTCCTGTACTTGACGCATAATCTCCTTCGTCTCCTCTGGATTGGTACAGTATGGTGCGCGGTTGGGTAGCGATGCATCGATAATTAAGTCAATCCGATGGTCAATCCCTCGAATAGGTGGTAATCCCGATGGCACGTCTTGTGGAAAGACGTCCGCGAACTCGTGCAAAATGTTAGCGGCAGCAGGAGGCAAAGAGGAAGGCACGTCCTAGAATGAAAATAATGCCTCTTTGCACACAAAAACATAGCAAACAGATTTGCTAAAATCTAGATCATCAACATCAGATTTGGTGGCAAGTAAACATCCATTTTTTAATTTAATTTCAGATGCAACATGAGATGATGGTGTGTTATTATGCTTCATTCGTTGCTCAAATTCTTTTGCCACAATCTGATTTTCACTCTTATTTTGCTCCTGTTTCGCTTTATTAGCTCTATTAATATCATCTTTCAAAATGGAATCAGGAGACATAGGAAGCAAAGTAATACGTTTATCCTTATGAACAAGAGTATACTGATTGTTTCTACCATGGTGTACAGATTTTTTATCAAATTGCATGGTCTACATCCAATGGTACCACATCACAATCAACATAATTAGCATATGTAGAGATACTAAAATGCACACGAATAGTACGTGTTACCTTAACCTTGCCGCTATTTTTGAACCATTGGATGTAGTAAGGATGTGGATGTGGTCTCGTGATGAGAGATAGCTTCTCCACCATCTCCATGCCAGCCAAGTTATTGTAGCTCCCTCCATCTATGATGACGCGAACAGAACGTTCCTTCACAACTCCCTTTGTATGGAACAAATTATGTCTCTGATTTTACTCCGCTTGTGTGACCTGCACACTCAAAACACGTTGAGCAATCAAACATTCATACATGTCAGCGTCTTCAGGAGCCATGTATTGCGTCTCATTTTTAGAATCATCTCGACCGTGTTCTTCACGTGTAATAAGAGCCAAAATCTCCTCATCGTAGTCACTAGCAGACTCATAACCACCATCCTCAGTAGCAATCATGACACACTGAGATGGGCATTTGCTCGCATAGTGACCACGACCAGTGCAACGACAACATATAACATCATGTGTTGGCCCTATGGATGCCATGGATGAAGAAGAGCTCTGCGTAGGAACGGAAGGTGTACTTCTGGCTGATGGTGGTGGTGCCTGTTTGCCTTTATCACAGCTAGAAGTGACAGATGAAGTAGGCGGTGGTGTATCCGGACGTGTCGAAGTAGAGGATGCACGCGGTGTCCATGATGAAGGTCGACTTGCAAAAAAATTAGTTCGCGCCAAGGTCTGTCGATCATGCACTTCACGTTCAGCTTTGCAAGCAAGATGGAATAAACGACTGATATTGTTATACTCCTTATACTCTAGAATTGTCTGAATCTCTCTATTTAAGCCACACATAAAACGTGCAAGGATAGCCTCATTATCCTCAACAATACCACATCTAATCAGGCCAGTTCGTAATTCCTGATAATATTCCTCTACATAATTTTTTCCTTGTCTTAAACACTGCAATTTTTGAAGTAATTCACGTTGATAATATGGTGGAACCCAACGAGTATGCATAGCAGTTTTCAAAGCAGCCCAAGTAGTTGGAATATTATTCGGATATAATCTACGATATTCAGACCACTACACACACGCAAAACTAGTGAAAGCACAAAGAGCAGCAGCAACATGTCTCTCCTCGGGATATTCTAAACATGTAAAACGTTGTTCAGTTTCTAACTCCCAAGTAAGATATATATCAAGAACATATCTCCCCTCAAATGGTGAAATATTCAATTTTAGTTTAGGGAGATGGTCATGATCTCGTACCTGAAGGTGTGGTGCAGCCCTACCATTGCGATTATTTGCATGTGGACAACCTGGTTGTTGTGGTGCTGGTAGTTGCACGTAGTTCTGATTCTGATCAACCTCATCCTCGTAATCTCCTGTGTAATCGTCCTCCTCCTTAGCAGCAGCAGCCACAGAAGTATCAACAGCAACACCAACAGTTTGGCCAGGCTCAAGAAGGAACACGGCTCGCTTTGCGGAGGGCTGTTTCGCGGCGTGAAGGTGGTTGTTGTTGTTGGTTTTGCAATGGTGCAGCAGGTGGAGGTAAACGCGCAAGCACTTCAGCGGATTTGGCATCCAACTTGGTGTCAATTGACTTCTCAATGCCATCCATCCTCGCTAGTGCGTCGCCAAAACTAGTCATCACATCTTCTACCTGTTGACCCATTATTTGCTGAAATTTATCACGCAACTCCTTGTTCATCATATTATCCCAGCCAGTCTCGTCGACTTGTGATCCTGCCATGGTTAGCAGCAATAGAAAAAAATATGATCCTACAGACTACTAGAAAATGGTGGTGGTCGGGCGTCACAAATCCGTCAAGAAAATCTCAAATTCTTACTAGTTCTTACCCAACAGCAGGTGGTGATCGGCAACCGTTGTAGTCAAAACTCTCAAAGCTTGGACAAAGTGATTACCAGGTGGTGTCAAACGCATGATTGTAGGATCAAAAGTATGTTTAGAGGGGGGGGGGGTGATTAGACTACTTGTAAATATAAAAATTCTGCCTTTTGATCAAGAACAGTTTTTGGCAGATTCACAATTATGATCAAGTCAAGTATCACCCTACACATGCAATTCTAGAGTATAGGCAGCGGAAAGTAAATTGCACATGTAGTAAAGAGAGGTGGAGAAGAGCAAACGCAATTTGGAGACGCGGTGATTTTTCCCGTGGTTCCGATAGGTGGTGCTATCGTACATCCACGTTGATGGAGACTTCAACCCACGGAGGGTAACGGCTGCGCGAGTCCACGGAGGGCTCCACCCACGAAGGGTCCACGAAGAAGCAACCTTGTCTATTCCATCATGGCCTACACCCACGGAGGGCTAGCCTTACTCGGGGTAGATCTTCACGAAGTAGGCGATCTCCTTGCCCTTACAAACTTCTTGGTTCAACTCCACATCTCGATGACGGAGGCTCCCAAGCGACACCTAACCAATCTAGGAGGCACCACCCTCCAAAAGGTAATAGATGTTGTAGATGATGATGAACTCCTTGCTCTTGTGCTTCAAATGATAATCTCCCCAACACTCAACTCTCCTCACTGATATGGCTGTGGTGGAAGAAAGGACTGAGTGGAAAGCAACTTGGGAAGGTTAGAGATCAAGTTTCATATGGTAGGAGTGGAGCAACTTGATCTCAACACAAGGGTAGGTAGTTCTCTTCTCAGATATGTAAGGTAGGAGTGGTAGTTCTTTCTGATGGATCTCTCCACGAATGAAGAGGGGGTGGAGGGGTATATATAGCCTCCACACAAAATCCAACCGTTACACACATATTTGAGCAATCCCGGTGGGACCGAAGTGGACAACTCGGTGAGACCGAAAGTTCAAATAATGTGAACGTTGGGGTTTTCGGTGGGACCGAAAATACCATCTCGGTTAGTCCGATTTGAGCAAAGACAGGAGCTTGCCAGTTTCGGTGGGACCGACTTCATCATCTCGGTGACACCGATTTGATGACAGAAGGTTACAGAAGCTTGGCAGCCCATGTTTCGGTGAAACCGATTTCAAACTCGGAATATCCGATTTTTCTAGGGTTTGGCTTATGGCTGAGGTGGTTCATCTCGGTGTGACTGAGTGTGGAATATCGGTGGGACCGAGATTACTTATGAGTGTATTTTGTAGTGAAGATTGCTGATAGTTTAGGGAGATGTATCACTAAGCACTTGAGCAACCAGATCATCAACATAACCTCATCCCCTTTTAATAGTATTGGCTTTTCCTATGGACTCAATGTGATCTTGGATCACTAAACCAAAAATGGAGTCTTGAGCTTTTGCCAATGCTTGCCTTAGCATTTTGAGGGGTCCACTTCTTCAATCATTGCCATACCCATATCACTGAACTTCTCTGAAATGATTCTCAAGTAACTATTAGTTCAATGATATATATGTTGTTATTAATTGCCAAAACCACCCGGGGATTAGTTGCACTTTCAATCTCCCCCTTTTTGGTAATTGATGACAACATATAGATCAAAGCTTCGACAAAGGATATAATCAATGAATAATATCGTCGCTTTGAGAAGTATGTGATAAGCAAGAGCTCCCCCTAAATTTGTGCATTATTTAAGATTTGCGTTTGAATGCAAATGCACAATCGATTAGGATCATGGGTCACTCTTCCCTGTCACATACATCTTGGTGGAGCGCACAAAATGATAAGAATGAATAACATGCACCCAATCACCAAGACATGAGTAAATAGTCATACAAGATGGGAATAACATATGATAAGCATTAAGCACACATTAAAGCATAGTACGACCAAGCACTCATTAAGGTAGCATCAAACGTAGTATCAAGCACACTGAAAGTTTCGAAAACCAAAAGTATCTCAAAGAGACCGCAAAAGAACGAAAGAGCAAAAGCGCAAAGACAACAACACTCTCTCTCTCGAAGCCCTATGATCTATACAAATTCTCCCCCTTTGGCAACAAGTTACCAAAAAGTTCGAAAAAGCATAGAGCTAAACGTCACTGTGGGCTCTGCTGGCGGCTCCCATCTGGGTTGATGTCGGAGTAGATATGACGGCATCGGCGAAGACTTCAGCTGATGTCTGAGCTGGAGGAGTGGACACTGGAGCTGTAGCTGGAGGTGCTGAAGTTGTAGTCCTGGTGTCAGTCACTGGAATAGCAGCTGATCGGGATCCTCTGGGAACCGGAGCAGTCTGCCGCTGAGAATCCTGGACTAAGTCATCCTGCATAAGCTCTGCCTTGTCCTGCTTTGCTTCCTCCATGTCTGCCTCAAGCTTGTTGACGGTCACTTGAATTTCAGTCAGCTTCACGTCCAGAGCGTGGATCTTCTCGTCAACAATCCTCTCTAGGCTCTCCTGAGATTGTTCAATGCTGGCCAGGCGTTGTTCAATCCTTTGAGTAGCTTCAAGAATCTGCTCTCCAAAACTCTTTGGTTTAGCTGCTGCTGCTGCTGCTTCTTTGTCAGCTTTGGCTTTCTTAGCAGCTTCTATCTTGGCTTGACCTTCAAAAGATGTTGGATCCTCCTCGTCCATCACAACAACATTGTCTTCATGCTCTGGCTGCAGGGGTAAGTGTTTTCTATCCAACAAGAATTTGCCCGTGCCAAACTTGGCATTGATAAGCATCTGAATCTGTGGGGCAAATCCACATGACCTTTTCTGGTCAGCTGCAGTCCTCTTAATGGTCTCTACCATTAAGTCCATCACCTTGAAAGGTGCCTTCTCATCAAGTATATGCAGCATGTTGATAGAATATCCTCTGATCATGCGATGATCTCCAGACTTGGGCATCAAGGTATGCCTCAAAATAGTGTTAGTGGTAGGTAAACCTGTCTGGAGATGGTAGACTGAGCCGAGCTTCCATACTTCCAAATCTGCTGCGGGGATCTCCTTGTACATGTTCTTCATGGAATCATGATTCTTCTTTGGAATCCCATAGACATCAATATCATCTTCTCGCTGCACTGGAGCATTCAGAATTTCTGCCCATTCTTCAACAGAAGAAGAATACCTTTGACCTTCAGTCATCCATGTGATCTTCCCATCAGGATAGAAGTGAGCTGTGGCATAGAATTGCATAATCATCTCATCGTTCCAACTGGTCAATTCCTGACCCACAAACTCAGCAACTCCACATGCAGTGAAGCTTTCATGCACATGTGGAAAGAAGTCTCTGTGCTCTTCGCTGTCAATGTATTCCCAGTCAACATATCTGGTGTCTGCGACTATTGGCTTCTTGTCCATCAACACGGTCTCATAGAAGTCCTGCTGCTCTCTGGTGTGAAATATGGGATCTACAGCAGTCCTTCTCCTCACGGCATATGGATCAGCTTGTCTCCATAGCCTGAGACCTCTATCTTTCCTTGCCTTCATATCCTCGGCTTGAGGATGAGCATCATTGTGAAGTGGCAGTTTTGGACGGAGTTTCAGCAACACTTGTTCTTCCTCACCAGAATCAGATGGTGGCACATCACCCTTGTTCTTCTCAGATGCTGGAATGTTTCTGGTAGTCCTATTGGGCTTGGCAGCAAGTTTTGCTGGAGCTGCCTTAGCTTGAGCAGATTTCTTAGGCTTTGAAGTGGCTCCGGCCTTAATGGCATCACCCATGAGCTTCTGCTTCTGAGGAGCAGGCTGGGGTGCTTCTTCTTCTTCATCCTCGACTGCTGCATCTGCATGAGAATCAGTATACACTACCCTTTTTCTCTTGGAGGTTTTCTTCACTTTGCTTGGAGCTGGCTCTCCCAAGTTCAGCTTCTTGGCAACAGTGGACTGCTTGACTTTGCTGGTGCCCTTCTTTGATTGCTGACCTTGTTGCTCTTTGGCAACAACCTTTCTTTTAGGCTTGGAGGTCACCTCTTCCTCAGCAACGAAATCAGAATCCTCATCATCGGAGTTCTTCTCCTTTCTAGCTCTGGTGGCTGCAGGAGGCAAGCCACTTGGTGTACTCCTCTCACCATCATCAAATGGGCTACTAGTCTCAGGACTAGTGTCTGCCTCAGGAATGTCTGCAATAGGTGACTCTGACCTGTTCTGACTGTCACTGGCATCTGACATGGCTGACAACCTGTGAATAGATAAGGTATAGGCAGAGAAGAAGAGTTATCACAAACTGCAGAAGTTTTTTGCAAAAAAAAATGAGTTCAAATTTTAGTTTTAAGTTTTCACAGAAGACATTTCGGTCAGACCGAGTTTAAATTTCGGTGAATCCGAAGTGTTAAACAGAGGCTTTACACACCACTTTCGGTTTGACCGAAGTGGGTTTCGGTCCTGCCGAAACACTAGGGTTTCACTAAAACTACATTTCGGTCACACCGATTTGCACAACTCGGTTGGACCGAAGGGTGCAGTGCAATGGCCAGAGGCTGAATCGGTCATACCGAAATTTTAAAATCGGTTTCACCGAGATGTGTTTCGTGGAAACCTAACCCTAAGAATTTTACTCGAATCTAGTTCAAACGAACCAATCTGGTGTAAAGGAAGTTTTCAATCGTGGCTAGATATTGGGCAGACCAAACGTGCATTGAATCGGAGATGGGAGCACGAGTGGGATCAAGACTCACCCTAACTTGGTGGAGTCTCTCTACGGCGGCAACGGCGCGGAGGAGAAGTCCGTTGACGGCGATGGAGACCTGCGGCGAGGGCGCACAGGCGACGACGGCGACGATCCGGAGATCAAGGCGACGGCGGCAGGGGATGTGGGGCAAAAACGTTTGAAGGAGTAATCAACGCGCGCTGCCCTCAGTATATATATCCGTTTGCTGTCGATGGGACCGAGTTGAAAAACTCGGTGGCACCGAGATGGATAACTGCTAGGCAGTTACGCATTTCGGTCACGCCGAGATTTAGAACTCAGTTTCACCGAGATGAAACCTAGATCAGTCTAAATGCTTTCGGTTTGACCGAGTTTGAATGAGTTGGTCTGACCGAAATCACTTAGAAGGTTTTGGAGGTTAGCCCTTGACGGATCGGTGGCTCCGAGTGCTCCTCACTCGGAGGGTCCGAAAATGACTTGTTCAAAGTTTGTGATATAAGCATGAATAGAATTTGAGACAAGAAAGCATAGATAGCTAGGGGAGGTACTTAGGCATTCTTGTCCATCCATTTGGTCAGAAAAATCAAAACAACCAAAACAACAAATGGATGTCCTCGAATGGATAAAATTATGCATTCAACATGCTCACACAATAAGATAGCAAATGAAATATGTGTCAAACATGCACAACCAAAACTCTAGCTACTAACACACAATTTGTCGATGACTAGGTCATCTTTATATGAGTATATTGACTTAGGAGCCAAATGAGAACATTTGATCATAGGTCATACTCATCGTTTAAGCACAAGTGGGGTTACCACTTTTACATAAAGCATTGATGTGTTCACATCATTTGAAGATGCTTTAGCTCAATTTTTAGAGGAAAGCTCCCCCTAGATGTGAGAACCCCTTTTAAAGGGTCAAACTAACCTTGGGTTGTCGTAGAAGACTTCATGTAGATGTTGAAGATGTGGATGCTCAATGTTGATGGAGATCATCAAGAGTTGGGAGCTATCCTTTGGATTAGGGCACTTTCAATACCTACACGGGTTAGTCCCACAAGGAACAAACAAGGATATCCATGGACATAGATTGAAGTTCACAATAGATGATGTCCATGAAAGCAATGATTACCTTGTCCCTTGACTTACCAACAAGAGGGTTTGTGACTCCATGAACTAGTGCATGATGTGGAAGTTGATTGCACAAGTTCTTTGCCAAAATGAATGTGAGTGAAGTATGTTGGCGGAGTCACCCTCAAGAACCTTCTAGTTCTTCTTCTTCGGGATCCACATCATCTTGATGGGAATCCTTGGGGTTGTAGTTGAGCTTGACGAAGTAGAACTTTACGTTTCCTTGGGAACCCACTTGACCATGGCTTGAGGTGCTTCAATGAATGCATCAATCTCCTCTTGAAGCTTGTCCTTGGCTTTCAGCTTGTGGTCTTGTGGTGGAAGGTCATCTTGAGCTTGTTCCACATTGGAAGAAGTAGGATCATACTTCTCCTTTTGAGAAACAAACTGTGGAGTAGGATATTGACCTTCTTCCCACTCAACACCTTCGGCGTTGAACTTTCGCTCAAAACCAATCCCTTGATTCTTCCGGTGCCTTCCTTGCTTGCGAATAATTTCCTCAAAGTTCTTGCTTCCGGCAAGGCTCTTGTAGACACCTTTCTCTATGATCCCTTTCAATAGACTATTCTCTTGCTCAAGTGTAACTTGGCTTGAAACATTGTTAGTGGAATCAAGAGAACTACTAGAAGCAACAATATTGGATTTAGCATGGTTATTGTTACTACTAGAGGAAGAATTTTTCTTATGCTTGTCATGCTTAGTCTTAATGGGTGGCAAGAAATTAGACAAGAGAAGTCGTTTGGCAAGATATGAAGAACTCTTCTTTTGAAGATCATCATTGATCGCTTTTAGAAACTCATGTTCTTGCTCTAGAGTGAGCTTCTCGAAGCGTAGCTTCTCATGAGATCTTAGGAGCTCTCTATGATCTTCTTGAGTTGTTTCATGAGCTAACTTAAGAGTGTTTAGTTCTTTAGTTAGACGCTCAATCTCCTTCATAGCATTGTCATTCGACTCTTCTCGACTATAAAGACTACTAGCATTTTCATCGTTACTAGGCTCACTAGATTTATCATGCAAGAGCTCATCTTCACCAAGCAAGTCATCCTCATCACTATCGAAGTCAATGAATTCAGGGTGTGTTACCTTGGGGCCTTTAGCCATGAAGCATCTTCCAATTCCCTCATTTGGTGAATCAAATAAGTCGTAGGAGTTGGAGTTGGAGGATACGAGAGCAAGACCGGCAACACCTTCATCTTGACTGTAGTCGGAGTCGGAGTGATAGCTTCCTTCGGATTGATTGTCGGAGTCGGAGCCGGAGACCCATTCACCTACATGAGCTTGATGTCTTCTTCTTGTGTAGCTCCTTGATGACTTGTCTTTCCTCTCCGAATCCTTGCTTCTCCGAGAGGGTCTTCGTTCATAACGATCATCTCTACTCCTTCTCTCTTTCCGAGGTGACTCATCTCTTGATCTTCTTCTTGGAGATTCTTCTCTTCTCTTGTGGGGAGCCGTACACTCATTTGAGTAGTGTCCGGGTCTTCCACAGTTGTAGCAGTTTCGATCACGACTAGAAGATCTCTTTTCATCATATGATCTAGACTTTGAGCTTCTCTCTTTGCCTCTATTCTTGTAGAATTTGTTGAAGTTCTTAACCATTAGGCTTATCTCTTCATTGGAAACTGACTTGTCACTTGAGGTTGTGGGAGCATCACTTGTAGCTTTGTAAGCACCACTTGACTTGTTGTGAAGCTCTTCCTTATCCTTAAGTGTCATCTCATGAGCAACAATTCTTCCAATGACTTCAGTTGGCTTGAGAGTCTTGTAGTTTGGCATCATTTGGATCAAAGTGCACACGGTGTCATACTTTCCATCCAAAGCTCTTAGAATCTTCTTGATGATGAATCGGTCGGTCATTTCTTCGCTTCCTAAGCCGGCAATCTCATTTGTGATGAGAGCAAGCCTAGAGTACATTTCAGCGACTCCTTCACCATCCTTCATCTTGAACTTGTCAAGTTGACCTTGAAGAATATCTAGCTTTGATTCCTTCACAGACTCGGTACCTTCGTGCATTTCAACCAAAGTATCCCAAATCTCTTTTGCATTTTCAAGACGGCTGATTTTGTTGAACTCCTCAGGACACAAGGCATTGAAGAGAATGTCACAAGCTTGAGCATTGTTTTGCAACATCCGTAATTCTTCTGGTGTAGCTTCGCGATCCGGAACTTTTCCTTCCTCGAAGAATTCACCATGCATACCAACACAAATAATGCCCCATGCGGCTGGGTTATGACCAAGAATATGCATTTTCATTTTATGCTTCCAACTAGCAAAATTTGTACCATCAAAGTAAGGACCTCTACGATAATTACCCTCACTAGACGCCATACTCTCCTAGGTTGTGAAACCAAGCTTATGGAGTCCAATGCAATGGAAGCCAAAACAATGGAGACCAAAGCTCTGATACCACTTGTAGGATCGAAAGTATGTCTAGAGGGGGGGGTGATTAGACTACTTGTAAATATAAATATTCTGCCTTTTGATCAAGAACAGTTTTTGGCAGATTCACAATTATGATCAAGTCAAGTATCACCCTACACATGCAATTCTAGAGTATAGGCAGCGGAAAGTAAATTGCACATGTAGTAAAGAGAGTTGGAGAAGAGCAAACGCAATTTGGAGACGCGGTGATTTTTCCCGTGGTTCCGATAGGTGGTGCTATCGTACATCCACGTTGATGGAGACTTCAACCCACGGAGGGTAACGGCTGCGCGAGTCCACGGAGGGCTCCACCCACGAAGGGTCCACGAAGAAGCAACCTTGTCTATTCCATCATGGCCTACGCCCACGGAGGGCTAGCCTTACTCGGGGTAGATCTTCACGAAGTAGGCGATCTCCTTGCCCTTACAAACTTCTTGGTTCAACTCCACATCTCGATGACGGAGGCTCCCAAGCGACACCTAACCAATCTAGGAGGCACCACCCTCCAAAAGGTAATAGATGTTGTAGATGATGATGAACTCCTTGCTCTTGTGCTTCAAATGATAATCTCCCCAACACTCAACTCTCCTCACTGATATGGCTGTGGTGGAAGAAAGGATTGAGTGGAAAGCAACTTGGGAAGGTTAGAGATCAAGTTTCATATGGTAGGAGTGGAGCAACTTGATCTCAACACAAGGGTAGGTAGTTCTCTTCTCAGATATGTAAGGTAGGAGTGGTAGTTCTTTCTGATGGCTCTCTCCACGAATGAAGAGGGGGTGGAGGGGTATATATAGCCTCCACACAAAATCCAACCGTTGCACACATATTTGAGCAATCCTGGTGGGACCGAAGTGGACAACTCGGTGAGACCGAAAGTTCAAATAATGTGAACGTTGGGGTTTTCGGTGGGACCGAAAATACCATCTCGGTTAGTCCGATTTGAGCAAAGACAGGAGCTTGCCAGTTTCGGTGGGACCGACTTCATCATCTCGGTGACACCGATTTGATGACAGAAGGTTACAGAAGCTTGGCAGCCCATGTTTCGGTGAAACCGATTTCAAACTCGGAATATCCGATTTTTCTAGGGTTTGGCTTATGGCTGAGGTGGTTCATCTCGGTGTGACTGAGTGTGGAATATCGGTGGGACCGAGATTACTTATGAGTGTATTTTGTAGTGAAGATTGCTGATAGTTTAGGGAGATGTATCACTAAGCACTTGAGCAACCAGATCATCAACATAACCTCATCCCCTTTTAATAGTATTGGCTTTTCCTATGGACTCAATGTGATCTTGGATCACTAAACCAAAAATGGAGTCTTGAGCTTTTGCCAATGCTTGCCTTAGCATTTTGAGGGGTCCACTTTTTCAGTCATTGCCATACCCATATCACTGAACTTCTCTGAAATGATTCTCAAGTAACTATTAGTTCAATGATATATATGTTGTTATTAATTGCCAAAACCACCCGGGGATTAGTTGCACTTTCAATGATGTAGATGTATGTGGAGCTGGGAAAGCTTATGATATGGTAGCAAAAATGTTAGCAATAATCAATTCGGAGATGCAAAGATGAATAAACG
Organism: Secale cereale; assembly: GCA_902687465.1. Lineage (NCBI taxonomy): Eukaryota > Viridiplantae > Streptophyta > Magnoliopsida > Poales > Poaceae > Secale > Secale cereale. The sequence goes on along the minus strand of LR738713.1, from coordinate 447,900,477 downwards.
CTCAACGACGGTATTGTGCTGGTCCTAGACTAGACCGTACTAGAGTCGCGAGCCTAGAATACTAACAAAAACACGGTGCTGCACGTAATCAAGGGGAAAGCACACTCTGAATTTTTTCCGCCTCTTTTTGTGCGCTCCCTTTTTTTGGCCGAAAATCACTATAATGGCAAGTGTCTCAAAACTCTTCCCAAGTCAAACTAAGATGATAGGCACAAAAAAAATTGACGATTTTTTTTCGAAAATCAGGCAGCAACGACCAAAAAGTGCGGTAAGAAAACAATATGATGGCACGTGTCTCAAAAGGCTCAGAAAAGGCTAAAAACGGGCTAGGAAAAAATATTTTCACCTGCCAAAATTTTGGCGGGGGTCTCCAGATTTTTTTTGAGACCTACGCACGAAAGGGAACATGAATCCAAAACTAGATGGATCTCGAGAACAGACCTATTATGAAAAGAACTCAGATTGGTGGTGGATATATGGTGGTAGGATATGGCAGGGTGGTAGGTTATGGCAGCGATGATGGTATGTGGTAGCGGTGGTGGGATATGGTAGCGGTGGTGGGATATGGCAGCGGTGGTGGATGACAGCAGCGATGAATATGGTGCGGCGGCGGCGGCGTGACAAACTGTGACAGAACTCGAAACTCTAAAGGACTAGACACTAAGACCAGCAACTAGACACGATGATGGAACCACAAATTCAACAAAGCAAAACCATAAAAAGATTATGCAAAGGCTCAGATTGGTTCGGATATGATGAACCCTAATATTTTTTTTGACTTTTTCGTGGACTATAGGTATGAAGAACAGACTCGATCTAACTATGAAAAACTGGAAAATCTCACCGAGCAACCTGGAAATCTGATACCACTTGATAGAGGCAAAGGTGGCCCGTCTTTCGAATGAGATGGTGGCTATCGTTTTGGAGGAAGTTGACTTTGACGATCCGACTACGAACGTGCGAGGATGTCGCGCCTTAGCAATCCCTAAACCAACTTCGAGAGGTTATTGACCACGCCGGAGCACAATCAACCTGACCACGAAGGTCTGTTTTCTGCAGGCAAACGAAGAACAAGCAAGAAACTGAGATTGCTATCTGGATATTGCGAATATAAGAGGAAAAGCTTTATTGATCAAGGTGGGGTTCTGTGACGCCTTTGTCTCGTCGTTGAACACAAACGAAGTACGCAAAGTTGCAGCTATGGCGAACTTTAATCTAGACAAAAACCCGAAGTCTAAACAATGCCCTAAGGGTTGTATATATGGAGAAAGAGAGGGGGAATTTCGTACCCCCTTGGAGAAGGGGTCCGTGTTTCCCCCACACATACGAACTCTAAAAACAGCCTATACTTTACTATTTCGAAATTACATGGGCCTAGCCCAATAATAAGGTGACGCAGCACCTATAATATGCTCTCGACGAAATATATGAGGTGGCATCTTGTATATTTCGTCCAAGGCTTCATGCACTCATTATGGTGGCTTCAAAGTCCTAAAATCATCATTTGTAACTCCGTTCTTGTTCCCCTTGCGCATGTCATCATCCCCATGCTTGATCTTGCTCCAATGTTCATCCTTCTTGTCCAAGCAAGGCCCTTCATTTGTAAGCAAGACAAATGTATCCAATTTAGACAGCATCATATTCTCATGAACATTAGAATCATTACCAAGAAACGAAAGTACCTGGTAATTCAATTGGTGTGCGCGAGCTCTAGTAATTGGTCCAGTATGTATAATAGCAGGGGTAGTGGGTGTAACAATGGTATTGATGTCCTCATTAGTTTCGGTTTATGATTTGGATGACTTAATATTTTTGGTTTATTCTGGTATTGTTCCGTTTCGTTGGTTTTACTATTCCGGGTTGAGGGGGAGGACCTTATTTTAAATACTTTGAAAATCACATTTAAGGTTTCAAAAATTTCTAAAAAAAAATCGACGAGATCATATGGATGTGTATTACACATGTGTAATGTTTGGTGATGAAATAAGTAAATACGCGACCTATACAAAAATGACAAAATGGTGATTTCCAAATAGTGAATAATGCACGCAGTGTTCATCTTTTCAAAATCATGATTTTGTCATTTTTGTGTAACTCACATGGTTACCTATTTCATCATCAAAATTTACACATGTGTAACATACATTCATATAAACATGTTGATTTTTTCAGAATTTTTTGAAACTTCAAAGTATCATTTTGGCACAGTTCAAAAAATAGGGCTCCAAAGCACCCGGGTTCCAAAGTGACTTTTTGAGGAGGAGTTCCTTTTTTTGATTTTTTTATGTTTCGTCTAGATTACTGTTCATGTGACTCCAATGTGTTGTTTTACTCTTTTTTTTTTCCTGTTTATTCAAGTGTATTGTTCTAATTTTAAATTCAGTTAGTGTTTTGGTTTTATGGTTTGTGTGTGTTAATGTTTTTGTATTATTTAGGTGTTGTTGTTCTGTTTTATTGGTTTTACTGCTTTAGATTATTCGGGCTTATTTTAGTTTATTTGGGCTATTGTTTCGGTTAGTAGTTTTAAGTTTTTTCAGATAATGTTTGGATTTTGTTCGGTGTTTGTTAGTAGGTACTATTTCGGTTTGTGGTTCAAGTGGGTAAATGTTTTTGGTTTATTCCGGTATTGTTCCATTTCATTGGGTTACTGTTTGAGATCGAGGAATGAGGAGACTTTTTTTGGATAAGTTTTCTTTAAATATTTCTTCTGAATTGTTGTTCATGTGAATGCGTTTTATTTAGGTTCTGTTTCGCTGGTTTTGTTGCTCTGGATTATTCGGAGTTACTGTTTTGGTTTTATTTAGGCTATTGTTTCGGTTAGTAGTCCTGAGTTCATTGGGAAAATGTCTGGTTATTGTTTAGGTATTTGTTAGTGTACTTTTAGATGTTGTTGCATTGTAAAAATGGGCAGTAATCGGTCTAGTTTTTATACAATTCCAGCCTACTTTTTTGTGCTTTGTTAATATTATCATCGGAAAGAATAACAAGATGGTTGAGGCGGCTGTGTATTAGTACGCTGGTGTTGTGCATCCGTACGTCAGTATCGAGAAATGATGTATAGAAAATTTTAAATCTTAACTCTCTATATAAGGTACGTGAGGGCGGAGGAAGGGGAGATAAATGATGTCTAAACTATTTTTTTTACA
>LR738713.1:447863428-447889668 GCA_902687465.1 Secale cereale | reverse complement strand
CGCCAGGGGCTGAGGTGCGGCTGCCCTCTCACCCCCACTATATGTAAGGGCCAGGGGGCCTAGGAGATTGGATCTCCTAGGGGGGTGGCGGCCAAGGGGGTGGCTTGCCCCCCAAGCCTAGGGGGCGCCCCCATCCCTAGGGTTCCCAACCCTAGGCGTAGGGGGAGGCCCAAGGGGGGTGCGCCAGCCCACTAGGGGCTGGTCCCCCTCCCCCTACGGCCCATGGGGCCCTCCGGGATGGGTGGCCCCACCCGGTGGACCCCCGGGACCCTTCCGGTGGTCCAACAGTCTCCCTGTAATGCCCCGGATGTAATACTTTCCCCTTTTGGCAATATATAACTTTGGCTTCATCAATTCTATTCCGGGTTCTTCGTCTTTTCGGGTTTTCATCGTTTTGTCGTGTGCGTGTGTGCATTCATCCATGTCATGTTGTCATGTGCATTGCATTGCATTTGTGTTGTCTTTTGCATCCGGTCTCACTCGTTCCTTCCCGTTGTCCGTTTTGAGTTCCGACGCTCTCACACGTGCCCGTGACATCCCAGAGTCCTTCTTTTGTGTTTGGCCGTGTGACATTTCCGGAGTGGCGTGAGACTTGTCGTGCGATGTTGTTTTGATACGTGTAACCCGCCTGTCAAGTTTTGTCGCGTTTGGAGTTCGTTTGATACTCGAACAGTTATCCTCGTGGGCTAAAAGTACCTCCTCTTTGAGGCCCAAGACCCCTCTCCAACAGCCCACCAACCCAGCTCAAACCCTTCCCTTCATCTAGGCCGTTCAATTGTGATCTCGTGGCCGAAAACCTATCCTCATTTGGACTACCCTAGCTCCTTGTGCCTATATAAACGTCCACCCCCTCCAATTTTGCGTCCAAAAACCCTAGTGTTTCCATCGCCGCCGCATCGTGCTTCCACCGCCGCCGCACCGAGTTTCCACCTCGCCGGGAGGAGCAAGCCGCCGCCCCGACGGGATCGAGCCCCGCAGCCAGCTCGATCCGCTGGATCCCGATCCAGTCGCTGGAACCCTAACGGGCGCCCGCTTCTCGACCCGCAACCCGGTTGACCGGCTTCACCGACCCGACGCCCGACCCATTTGACCGCAGGTTGATTTCGTGTTTTTCTGCTAAGTCCTTTAGATTTCAGTGTCTGATGCATTCTTGTGATAGCAATATCTTTTACTATGCTTGTCCGTTTTGTGTGTATGATATGTCAAAATGATTGTGGTGACATGTACTATGTTTTGTTCCATTGTGTCATGCATGTTTGAGTCCATCTAGATGTCTTAATCTTCATGAGAAGAGTGCTACTTGTTATAAACTGCTGCTATTAGTTGTTTTCATGCCATGTTTGTGATGTGATATCTTGGTGCATGTTTATCCAAATGAAGCAAAGGTTATGTCCACATGTTCATCATGAGATGCTCTACATGTTGGTTGCTTTCGCTTGCATGATAGAGTTCATATTGCCATGTTTATCTCTTTTGCAAAAGTGCTTGTGGATGTTAGGTTGTTAAACTTGTTACGAGATGCCTAGTTGAGAAGCTCGTTGCTGTTGATGTGGTTGTCCCCTTGTTGCATGCTTATATGTTTTGGACTCCCCATCATGTGTACTTTGCTGTGGTGCAAACCACTTGCCATGATATGCTTTGAGGTGACTTAAACTTGCTCACAAACATGCCATGATAATATTGCTGTTTTAACACTTAGTGAAATTTCACTAAGTCTGGAATCTGTAATGTCCAGATGCCATGTTTGCTTGTTGTTCTAGGCAAATCCATGTTAGTTTTGGGGTGACTATTGATGATTCCTTGTTGTATATGTTGTTGGCTATCCATTCATGTCCTCACATGCTCATTTGGGTGGCTGTAGCATATTTAACTCTTGCTCCCAAGTTGCTATAAAATACTGCTGTCAGGTTTTTGTTGTCATGTTCAAAATGTTGTAGCTCGTTGCTATTGATCCATGCCTCCTTTGGAGATGCTCCAATGGAATTGTTTGCTGTAGGATATGTCTACTTCATGTCCATGCTTCTTGTCATGATGTTTGAGTGCTGTAGAATATATATTTCTTGCTCCGAAGTTGCTATGTGGTTGTTTTTTCAGCTTTGCTTGTTTCTTCTTTCGGGTGTATCTTTTAGCCCGTTGCTCCGTTTTGAGCAAGTCCTATATGAAACTTGTGTGATTTTGCATGTAGATTCATAATATCCTCTTGTTAACATGTTTTGAAGTTTCTTGCTTGATGCATATTGTCATGTTCCTTGTGCTGTATATCTGTGTTTCCTATGTTGTCTTTCTGTGCATCCTTAGTGCATCTGCAGTGCTTCCTTAGTGCATCAGCCATGCATCCTGTGGTTTGCGCATTGCATCTTGTTTGATTTCGTGCCTCGTGTGTTTTTGGTGTTGAGTAGAGCCGGAAGCCGAGAACGAGTACGAGAACGAGGTTACTACCGAGGTTGAGAACGAGGAGACCGCTTACGATCCCATCGATGACTCAACAGGCAAGATGACCTGACCCAGATAACATTACTATCTTTGCCTATTGCTAGAAGTCTTGCTCTTTAGCTTATTGCCTCGATGACCATGTTTTCCTTTCAGCCTCCTATTGTAACCATGATCTGTCTAACCACCCTACCTATGCAAACCATTGATTGGCTACGTAGGCATCGCTCAACCCCTCTTATAGCATTGCTAGTTGCAGGAGAAGATTTGAAGATTCTTGCTTCATGTTGAAGCTTGTTGGGATATCACACTATATAAATTCTTAATGAAATCTATATTGGTAATGGGTGGAAGGCTAAGCCTTTTGCTTGGTGATTTGTTCCACTCATGCCGCCCTAGGAACCGTATAAACCGGTGTTATGTTCCTTGATTTTGCGTTCCTCACACGGTTGGGGTTATGGGACCCCCTCGATAAACCGCTTAGCGCTAAGGCTTTTCCAGCAAGTCCCAACATTGGTACTATTTGCCTAATAACTAAAACTTGCATAGGGCTTTGCAAACCCGAGTTCTTAATCAACAACCCGGGCCAGTGCTCCACATGAGTGTTGGTCCAAACTGGGGGTTATGCAGGGCCACCACAAGGAAACTCGAGGATTGGTTTTACCTGTAGGATCACCCATCCGGTCGTGGCTTGAGACTAGATACGCACGGCTACTGTCAGGGTGTCGGCACGCCGGGAGGATTTGCTGGATTAGTATTACCTTAGTCGGAGTATCTTGAGCAGGGGATTCCGAGAATACTCGGGCCTTCCCACCTTGGAGTTACGACTCCGCGGATCATGGGCCAAGTTGGAACACCCCTGCAGGGTTTTGAACTTTCGAAAGCCGTGCCCGCGGTTATGTGGCAGATGGGAATTTGTTAATATCCGGTTGTAGAAAACTTGACACCATGTTCAGAACACACTACCAGCGTGAGTACCGTGACGGTCATTTTCTGAAAAGGGTTCAGGAAGTGAACACGGTGGGGTTATGTTTGACATGTATTAGTTAGGATCACCTCATGATCACCTTTTCGTCCGAAGCACTTCTCTTCTCGCTCTCTTTTACGTAAGTTAGTGCTAGTGCTGCTGCAACCTCTTATTCTTTCTTCAGCCTTGTTCCACACCCAAGGCTTGGATAGTTGTGTTACCCGGGAACGGGATTGCTGAGTCCTCTGTGGCTCACAGATTCTACACCACACCAGATGCAGGTACTTAGGTGTTCTACTCAGGAGACGGCACCGAGCTATACTGGGAGTACGACGAGGACCGTAGCCGTTACTATGTGCACTATCCCGACGATCAGTAGAGGTTTCTACTAGGGGCGATTCAGACCTGTGGCTTTATGTATGTTTGGTATCTTTCATTGGATCTTCACTCGTCGATGGGTTGTGATATTATTTGAATGATGTTTGGCTATGTAATGAATTGTGTGACATGGCGAGTGTAAGCCAACTATCTTTTTCCCTTTCATCCCTATTTTTACATGAGATGTGCAAAGATACCGAACTTGCGATCATTCTAGAATGGGCTTATACCTTTAAGTCGTGCCTCGACACGTAGGAGGTATAGTCCCATCCTGGGCATTACAAGTTGGTATTCAGAGCCTTCTCCGACCTAGAATCCCCCACTGATTGATCGAATCGTTGACGGTTGAGTCTAGGCACACACTTAAAATGTTTTGAGTCCTATATATATATATATATATATATATATATATATATATCGGAGAGTAGGATTTCTTTTGCTCCTCATCTCTTTTCACTCTGGTGAGGACTCCTGACGATTACTCTTGTCTCTTCTACTCTAAAAAATGCACCAAATTTTTTTAGGAATCTCGCGAGTATTGTTTGGATTGTTTCGATGTCTTTGTGACGAGAACATTGTTCTCGATGCCTCCTGTCATTAGGGGTTGTGGCAGTGTCCCGGGGAGTTGAGCTCCGAGGTGTTGTCGTCACAAACATATCGCGGCAGTTCTAGAATACTTAAGATGGCCGACATCGAAAACTCTCCTATGCGGTTAGTGGCAAGATAACCCCGACATCACCCAGTACTGGGGAGGTAGTTCGGGAGTATTGTCATAGCTTGTATAGTAGTTGCGTTTCGAAGGTCCGAGGTAGACGGTTTCTGGAAATAACTGGTTATGTGTTGAAGGATGGATATAGCTGGATGTAGGATTAGAGTTGAGTGCGCGATGCTTCCCCTGTATCCCCAACACCTGATTGCATAACTGGAAACTTTCGGAAATTAATAGGTGGGTTCATCTAGTAGATCGTAGGCATTTTTCCAACGAATGCAGGATATGGAGTTCGGGGTTCTACATTGAGTGAAGTAGTTTTATGGCCGTTGTTCTGATCGGGAGTTGCATCTTAAAGGGTCCTTGGCTATGCTGATCCGGGGATTGCAAAACCCTTTTGTAACACGTTCCATAAGCTTTCAGCACGAATATGTCGAACGAAGCTTCTATCTTGTATTTGTTCTATCTGCACCTTGTTGTTTTATTTACCTTTTGTCTCCCAAGTGGCTTCTCGTGAAGATTGTTGTTATCATTAAACTGAGAATTCCATTCGTTCCTCTTGTTCGAATGATTCTTGTGAAGGCTATGTTGCAATTTCTAGCCGTTGTTTCAGCTTATATCTTCTTTCAATCAAATGGCTAATAGTGGTCATCTCTTTCAAGATGGCTCCTAAAAGGGTTCCCAACGCTAACCTAGAGGGTGAAGAGGTTCCTGATCGTCCTCCTTCCCCTCCTCCTCCGTCTGAGGCCTGGAGAGCAATTATGCAAACTACGAATCAGAACACCCAGATGCTTATGCAGATAATGCAGCAAATTCAAGCAAATCAAGCAAATCAGGGTGCTCATGGGAACCAAGGCAATTTGTTCAACCAACATCACTTTGCTACGCTCAACCAGTTCTTGGCAAATCAACCAAAGGCTTTCAGTTACTGCGTGGACCCTCTCGATGCTGAAGACTGGATAATAGATATCAAAAAGCATTTCAAGTGCAGTAACGTCAGGCCCGAGGACTATGTGAAGTTTGCAACCTTCCAACTCAAGGACCAAGCAGCTGATTGGTGGCAGCAGTACAAAGATTCCAGAGCAGGGCGTGAAATCTCCTGGGATGACTTCTGCAAGGACTTTCGCTCTCACCACATTCCAACAAGTGTCATCGAGGGTATGCGTGAGCAATTCCGCAACCTGAAGCAAGGCTCTATGACTGTCTACCAATATAATGTCAAGTTCCAGAACCATGACCGCTATGCCAAGCAAGACATCCCAGATGCCAAGAGCAAGATCTATCAGTTCCGTGGTGGTCTGAAGGATGAACTCCAACTTGCTCTCACCTTGTTCGAGCCTGATGAGTTTGACAAATTCTATAACATGGCGCTTAAGCAAGAGGCAGCCCAGCTCAAGATGGAAGCTTGCAAAAAGAGGATCAGAGACGCTGTTCACTCCTCCTCATCTTCTCAAGTGGTCACGAAGCAACATAAGTTTTGGCTTCCACCTCCTCCAGTGATCCGAGCTCCCTACAACAACAACAACAAGAACTCTGGTAGCCGTGGTTTCTCCCACTCACACAACCAAGGCAATCAGTCCAAGTCGCAGTTTCAAGCTTCCAAGTCAAGTATTCCTCCTACTCGTCCACTTTCTCAGGTCACTTGCTACAAATGTGGTCTGAAGGGTCATTATTCCAACAAGTGCACCAACCCAAGGCGCCTTCCGCCTCCTTCACCTGTCAGCACATCTATTGTCAAGCATAATCCAAAGTCAGCAAGAGTGAATCTGATGAATGCAGCTCAAGCAGAGAATTCCTCAGATGTGATACTTGGTAATCTTCTAGTCAACCTTAAACCTGCTAAAGTCTTGCTTGATTCGGGTGCAACATGTTCTTTCATGTCTCAACCATTTGCATCCAAGCATAATGTTGACATCAAAAGTTTGCCAAGGGAATTATCAGTTGTTTCTCCGGGTAAACTAATGCATTCAAAGATATTTGCTCCGGATGTATCTATTCGCATGGGTGATTACCGCTTTCTGGCCTCTCCGGTTGTTCTCGGCAACCCCGACATTGACCTTATTCTCGGGATGGATTGGCTTTCTCAGCATGATGCTCACATTGATTGTGCAAATAAGGAAGTCAAGATTACTCATCCTAACGAAGACGTGATTATCTTCGCCTCTTGGGATAACACAATCATGCTTTTCTCTCTCAATGACAAGGGCGAGATTAATGCCATCTCTCAAATTCCGGTGGTTAACGAATACGAAGACGTTTTTCCTGAAGAGCTTCCAGGGATGCCCCCACATCGTCAAGTTGAATTCGTCATTGAACTCGAGCCTGGTACTGAGCCAGCATGCCGGCGTCCGTACAAGCTCTCCCCTGAAGAGTTGAAGGAGTTGAAGAAACAGCTTGATGAACAAGAGCGTATGGGTCTGATCAGGCCTAGCACGTCTCCTTGGGGCTGTGGTGTCTTATTGGTCAAGAAGAAGGATGGCACGGAGCGCCTTTGCGTTGATTACCGGCCATTGAACAAGAAGACAATAAAGAACAAGTATCCGCTCCCCAACATCAATGAATTGTTCGAGCAGCTCAAAGGAGCTAAAGTGTTCTCAAAGCTCGATCTCCGAATGGGTTATCACCAAATTCGCATTCGTAAAGAAGATATCCATAAGACTGCCTTCAGAACGAGCTACGGCTCCTATGAGTATACAATCATGTCATTTGGCCTCGCTAATGCTCCACCTACCTTCTCAAGAATGATGCACTACATTTTCAACCCATACACCAACGAGTTTGTGCTTGTGTATCTGGATGACATCTTGGTATTCTCCAAGAATGAAGAGGATCACGAAAAGCACCTCCGTCTGGTTCTCGACAGACTCCGTGAACATAAGTTCTATGCCAAGTTCTCCAAGTGCGAATTCTGGCTCGATAAGGTCTTGTATCTGGGCCATATCATCTCCATTGACGGTATTGATGTGAACCCCGAGAAAGTTGAAGCCATTGTCAACTGGGAACCTCCTCAGAACGTCAAGCAACTCCGAAGCTTTCTTGGTCTTGCTAGCTATTGCAGAAGGTTCGTTGAGAACTTCTCCAAGATTGCCAAGCCTCTCTCCAACTTGCTGCAGAAGAATGTCAAGTACAACTGGTCTCCGGATTGTGATGTGGCATTCAAAACTCTCAAAGAAAAGCTCATCTCTGCTCCAGTTCTTACCCCTCCAGATGAGTCCAAGCCCTACGAAGTATTCTGTGATGCTTCTCTTCAAGGACTTGGTGGTGCGCTAATGCAGGACAAGAAGATTGTGGCATACACTTCTCGTCAACTAAAGCCAAGTGAGAAGAACTACCCCACTCATGATCTCGAGCTAGCAGCTGTGGTACATGCTTTGATTACGTGGAGACACCTTCTGTTGGGCAGAAAAGTCGACATCTTCACCGATCACAAGATCTTGAAGTACATCTTCACACAGCCGAACCTGAACCTCCGCCAGACTTGTTGGGTTGAGATGATCCAAGAGTATGATCCAAGCATCGAATACACACCTGTCAAGGCCAATGTCATTGTAGATGCCTTGAGCAGAAAGGCATATTGCAACAGTCTCCTTATCAAGCCGTTTCAGCCTGAGCTTTGTGAAGCATTCAGGAAGCTCAATCTCCAAGTTGTTCCGCAAGGTTTTCTTGCAAATCTTCAAGTTGCTCCTACCTTGGAAGATCAGATCCGTGAGGCCCAACTCAGTGATGCTATGGTTCAGAAAGTGAAACATGGTATTGCAAAGGGTACTCCCAAATACAAGTGCTATCGCGTTGATGAGAGAGATACCTTGTTCTTTGAGGACAGACTTGTGGTTCCCAAGGGTGATCTCAGGAAGCTCATAATGAACGAAGCACATGACTCCCTCCTGTCGATTCATCCTGGAAGTTCCAAGATGTACCAAGACCTCAAGCAATCTTACTGGTGGACTCGCATGAAAAGGGAGATTGCCCAATTCGTGAATGAATGTGATGTCTGCAGAAGAGTGAAGGCAGAGCATCAACGTCCAGCCGGTCTTCTCCAACCTCTTCCTATTCCCGAGTGGAAATTCGACCACATTGAAATGGATTTCGTCACTGGCTTTTCGAAGTCCAAGAGAGGGAATGATTCTATCTTTGTGGTGATCGACAAGCTTACCAAAGTCGCTCACTTCCTTCCAGTCAAAGAATCCATCAATGCAGCTCAACTTGCAGAGTTGTACACTTCCAGAATTGTGTCCTTACATGGCATTCCTCAAGTTATCTCCTCAAATCGTGGAAGTTTGTTCACATCCAAGTTCTGGGACTCCTTTCAGTCTGCCATGGGCACTAAGATCCGTTTCAGCACTGCATTTCACCCTCAGACTAGTGGTCAAGTCGAGAGAGTGAATCAGATTCTAGAAGACATGCTCAGAGCTTGTGTCATATCTTTTGGCATGAAGTGGGAAGATTGCCTTCCGTTTGCCGAGTTCTCTTACAACAACAGTTTCCAAGCAAGCGCCAGCAAAGCTCCGTTTGAAATGCTCTATGGCAGAAAGTGCCATACCCCTCTCAACTGGTCCGAGACTGGTGAACGTCAACTTCTTGGCAATGAATTGATCTCAGAAGCCGAAGAAATGTGCAAAGTCATACGTGAGAATCTCAAGGCCGCTCAGTCGCGTCAAAAGAGCTACTATGACGACAAGCATCGTGATTTGGCTCTCAACATTGGGGATCATGTCTATCTCCATGTTTCTCCTATGAAAGGCACCCAAAGATTCGGTATCAAAGGAAAGCTTGCTCCTAGATACGTGGGCCCTTTCAAGATCCTTGGCAAAAGAGGCGATCTAGCCTATCAACTTGAGCTCCCTTCCAACTTCGCTAATGTTCATGATGTGTTTCACGTGTCTCAACTCCGCAAGTGCTTCAAGACACCTGAACGCACCATTCCGTTCGACGAGATTGATCTTCAACAAGACTTGTCTTACCGAGAGCATCTCGTTGCTATTCTCGAAGAAACCGAGCGCAAGACTCGCAACAAGTCAATCAAGTTCTTGAAAGTCAAGTGGTCACACCATACCGACCGTAAAGCTACATGGGAACGAGAAGATCACCTTCGTTCCGAGTACCCTTCCTTCTTCCAGTCCTAGATCTCGGGACGAGATCTTTTCGTAGTAGAGGAGAGTTTGTAATGCCCCGGATGTAATACTTTCCCCTTTTGGCAATATATAACTTTGGCTTCATCAATTCTATTCCGGGTTCTTCGTCTTTTCGGGTTTTCGTCGTTTTGTCGTGTGCGTGTGTGCATTCATCCATGTCATGTTGTCATGTGCATTGCATTGCATTTGTGTTGTCTTTTGCATCCGGTCTCACTCGTTCCTTCCCGTTGTCCGTTTCGAGTTCCGACGCTCTCACACGTGCCCGTGACATCCCCGAGTCCTTCTTTTGCGTTTGGCCGTGTAACGTTTCCGGAGTGGCGTGAGACTTGTCGTGCGATGTTGTTTTGATACGTGTAACCCGCCTGTCAAGTTTTGTCGCGTTTGGAGTTCGTTTGATACTCCAACAGTTATCCTCGTGGGCTAAAAGTACCTCCTCTTTGAGGCCCAAGACCCCTCTCCAACAGCCCACCAACCCAGCTCAAACCCTTCCCTTCATCTAGGCCGTTCAATTGTGATCTCGTGGCCGAAAACCTCTCCTCATTTGGACTACCCTAGCTCCTTGTGCCTATATAAACGTCCACCCCCTCCAATTTTGTGTCCAAAAACCCTAGTGTTTCCACCGCCGCCGCATCGTGCTTCCACCGCCGCCGCACCGAGTTTCCACCGCCGCCGTGTAGTGCTTCCACCCCGCCGCGTGGGACCGCGGGGTCCAGCGTCGGCCCGCCGCCGCCGTGGATCTGGGCCAGATCCGAGCCGCGCCGCCCCTTCGTCGTTCCCGCCGCCGGATCCTTCCTCGCCGCCGGCTGCCGCACCTTCCCGCCGCCGTTCCTCCCTTGCCGCCGGCTGCCGCACCTCCCGCCAGCCAGGAAGCTCGCCGCCGCCCCGAGCTCCTCCGGCCAGCTCGCCGCCGACCCCCAGCCAGTACGCAGCCTCCGGCCAGGCCGCTCCCCGCCGTCCCGCAGGCCAGCTGATACGTCCAAAACGTATCTATAATTTCTGCTTGCTCCATGTGTCTTTTGGGTGATATTGCTATGATATTTATACACTTCCATACACTTTTGATCATATTTGGACTAACCTATTAACTCAGTGCACCCCAGTGCCAGTTTCTGTTTTCGGCAGTTTTTGTATTTCAGGTTTTCCCATTACGAGAACTGCCAGAAAAATCCCGGAAAAATTATATAAAAAATCAGCGTTCCAGAAGCTACCAGGCACCCGAAGCACAGCCGGAGGGGGGCCACCAGGGCCCCAGGCGCCCTGGTGGCGCGGCCCCCCTGGGCCACGCCGGGGGGGGGGGGGGCGCCTGGGCCCCCCGAGCCTCGTCTGATGCCCCCCTTTGGCATATATTTATATCGTGTCCCGAAACCCTCGAGACAGGAACCCTTTTTTGCGATCTCATCTCTGTTCTGCCGCCGCCGTGCTTCCAAGATCGGGAGCACCAGGAGAACTCTTCCCGGCACCCTGCCGGAGGGGAGGATCACCACCGGGAGCTTCTCCACCATCATGGACGCCTCCCGGATGAGTTGTGATTAGTCTCCCTTGGACCATGGGTCCATGACCAGTAGCTATGTGATGTTCTCCTCCCGTTCTTGTGCTTCACTAATTAGTCCTTGTGAGCTGCCCTACATGATCGAGGCACATATGTAATCCTTATGCTGTTGCTATGATGAGTTTGCTGGGATCCGATGGATTATGCTATTATGTTCAGATTTTGTTTGAGTAATATATTTGATCTACCTCTTTTATATTTATGTTCGTAAGTAATTCTTGCATGTTCTCCGTTGTTATTTATTGCTTTGGCCAGGTAGTAGGTAGTGACTCCAAGAGGGAACGTTATGCTTGATTGTGGGTTCATGCCCCTCGATGACTAGCTTGAGTGACAGAAACATGAGTCTAGGGGATGTGCTGTTGCCACAAGGGGGAAAACAACGGTGCTTGTGCCCGCGGGTGCAAGGATTGTTTACTTTACGCAAAGTTCTTTTATTGCAGTTGTCTGTTGCTTTGAGTTTACACTATGGGTGGGACTCGCAACTTAATACCAGCGAGATGTTCTGGATAGATATCTCAAGGTGGATGATTAGTAGTAGATGCAGATGGATTTCGGTCTACTTACTTTGGCGTACCGCCCATGCTTTGAACCTCTACCTTTCTTGCAACTTAGTCAGCATTGGTTTGCGCACATGGTCCTGTCAATTGCCCAGCTGTAATTCGTTTACCTCACATAGCAGTTTTATCGTCTTTTGGGAGAGAGACATCACTAGTGAACATCATGGGACTCCGGTCCATATTACCATCATTGATCACATCCGCTATTTACTTTCCGCTTTTATTTACTATTGCAGCAATATCTATCACTACTATCACTTGCGTTTGATCCTTTGTAAACAACAAGGCCGGAGGGATTGACAACCTCTCTTTACTCGTTGGGAGCAAAGTTATTTGTATCTGTGTGCAGGTCCACGTTGATTGCTAATATCTGGCGCCGTTAGCAGTTGACACCTTCTTGTTGAAACTGGGAGTCTCAGGGAAATCGATCCTTGGTATCTTTGCCAAAGGAAAACTTTCGCTACACTGCATCTCACACCTTCCACTTGGGGTAACCAACGAGGGGCGAGAAGCCATCAAGCAAAGTTTTCTGGCGCCGTTGCCGGGGACTCCACTCTTCAGGATAGGGGAGTTGCACGCTATCTTTTACCTTTGCTTTTTAGTCTTGTTAGTTTACCTTTCAGTTTTTTCTTTAGTATCTTTTATAAAAAACCACAAAAAATATATATTAATTATTTGCTAGTAGTCCTTTCTGTTTAGTCAAGCATGTTAGGATTTGGTGCTTTGAGGGAATCAGAAGTTCTAGATTTCCATCAAAGGGATGGAGAAAATATGAAGAAGGCATGGGACAGAATTTCTGATGCACATAGGAGAATTATGCCTTGGATACCTATAAAAATTGTGCTTAGAAATTTTTACCATGGTCTTTTTAAATGGTGTAAACACTCTCTTGATATTATAGTTGAAGGAGATTTCCTAGAGTGTGATGAAGCTAGAGCTCTTGAAATTATACATGGTCTATCTAGTTACTTTGTTTATGATCATAATTTTGATACTGTCATAGATAGACTTGCTACTATTGAGAAAAGAATGGATGCTCTAGACTTAATGAAGGTAGAGAAACCCAAACCCAATAAGAGAGATATTTTGGAAATAGACAATGATTGGGAGCCTTTTGTTAGGATTAGCATCTCTAATCAAGACTTCCTTGCTTATTGTGATATTGGATCTATGGTTTCTACTATGCCAAAAATTGTTCATGATTCTTTAAAATTTGACATGGATAGATTATCGTCTTATCATGAACACACTAATGTAGATATTTCTGAAATCCAGGGAAGAATAAAAGACGTGCCAGTTAAATTCCTTAAAGGGATTGCAATGATTGATTTCTTTATCATGGAGCCAAACCAAGGAAATATAGTGCTTGGAAGGGACTTCCTCCGAGCGGTAAAAGGCTTCATCGATATAGGTAAGGGACAAATCCGCTTACGGGAAAGGCAAAAGGTGTGTATCCCTTTCCTAGAAGGAACAAGAGTGAACTTGTTGAGGAACCATTTGAAGCAATTTATAACTCCGATTATTATGATGGTTATTGATTCCTCTATGCATTATGCCTAGCTTAAAGGCACAAAAGAAAGCGCTTTTGGGAGGCAGCCCACATGAATAAATTTTATTTTGCTTTTGTTGTGTCTTGATGTTGTTTAATACAGTAGCATCATCATTGTATCTTTGCTTTTCAATTTTGTGCCAAGTATAGCCTCTGATTGCAAGAAAGTTCAATAGTTGTGACGTGCTGTCCAGGAAACAGATTCTGTCCTTGGATAGAAAAATTCGTATAAAATCACCAGATCATCTTTTTGGTCTGAATTTTTTCGACAGCGTGCTCTATATAATTGTCTTTCGTGCGTCTGTTTTGAATTTTTTGATTAGAGTGGCAGAAGTACCCCGAAAAAATCATTTACTACCTGCTGTTCTGTTTTTCACAGATTCTGTCCTGTTTTGCCTTTCCTTCATTTTGCAAACCTTGAGCTTGCTTTTTCTTTGCAAAAACCTTTTGGCAATCTTGAGAAACAGTAGACCTTCAAGAATATCCTTATTTCCAGCAAGGAACAATTATTTTATTATGGGTACTAACCTCGCTAATCAGATTATGATGAGTTATGTATGAAGGGAATTTTCAAGTGTGCGAGGGAAGATGATAAAAAGATTCAGGAGTGTCAAGCGCTCAAGCTTGGGGATGCCCCCGTGCACCCACAAGAAATATTCAAGGAGACTCAAGCGTCTAAGCTTGGGGATGCCCCCGTGCATCCCCTTCTCCATCAACATTATCAGTTCGTCTTTCGTTCCACTATATTTTAATCACTTCATGTGTTATGTGCTATGCTTGGAGCGTCTTGCTTTTAGTTTTCCTTTTTAGTTTTCCTTAGCTTTTTATAACGAGTCGGAACTCAGCTTTCTTTATGTGGAGAGAAACACGCTCCACTTCTACCTAGAACATAACATAGAATTTTCATGTCTATCTTTGCTGTGTGTGTTCTTTGTCTTTTAATAGCTACTATCATGCTTAGCTCTTAACTTTCATGCTTATCTTTCTAAAGAGCTTTTGTTTAGTTGGTTGCTTGAACTCTCTTTAGTTATCATGATTATCTTATTAAGAGAGTTTGCTTCCGTTGCATTGCTTGATATGTCTATGATAAAGATGCTACGTGCATAATGGCGCTTAGTAGTTCATGTTTTCTTATGGTTAGTCTCAAATAGCTGGGGGGTTCCCAATGTGTTATTGGAATACCAACATGATTTGTTTGCCTATGATGTGGTATGGCTTAGTAATATCTTCCTTCAAGAATTTACTTTGATTGACTTGGTGTATGCTCACGCATATTTAAGACTGTAAAGAAAGTCTGTCAAGCCTTGATGATCTTTTGTTTCTGAGTAGCGATATAACTTCCATGCCTGATTCAATGTTGCTTTGTCGCTCTGCATGATTATGACCGTCATTGCTCTCTTAGTTGGTCGCTCCCAGTCTTTTGCTAACCTCCACCTGTACTAAGCGGACTGACTGCTTGTGCATCCAAATCCCTTTATACCAGTTATGCCATATGAGTCCACCATACCTTCCTACATGGTATTTACCTGCCATTCCTAACGGAGACTTGCATGTACCACCTCGAAATTATTCAAAGAAAAAGCATTCCTATTTTGTGCCTCTGTTGTAAGTTCATGAGGAAGTAGTAGTTAATTCATGATCTTTTTAAGTTGGACAAGCTTCACCCCGGGATTGCATGTATAATGTGCAAACCCATAATACGAGAAGGAACTGGCATTGAGTGCGCCCGGCTCAAAAAGATAATATAACAAACAAACCCTCCTTCACGCTTTGTTCATGAGAAATCAGAAAACTTTGGTAGTGATAAACAAAGGAGATTAAGAGGATGTGATCGTCCTCATTCGGGAGCCGTTCCTCGAAACTTGTCCATCTCAAGAAGTGATTGAGTTGTCTGCTAGCATTCGTTGATGAAACATGCATGATTTAAAAATAATAATTATTACCTATGTTTTTAAAACCAAGAGCTCTGGTACGTGTTTTGTCTTTATTTCCGACTACGGGTTTTCAACCTTGCCAACAAAAGCCACGGTTCGAGAGTCTCCACCTTCTTTTAAAAGCACCAACTACTGAGAGCATGATTGTCATTCTGAGTGTAATGTGCATTGTCCCAAAGTAGCATTGTCTTTTGCATGACTGTGATATTGTTTATTCTGAAATCATTATATCTAGTCATCACTTAAACCTTGGAGGTGCCCCTGCATTTATGTTTTGCTTCACTAAAGGGGGCAAGCGAGATATCACTTTATCATATTTGCACACCATGCTCATTGCAAATCTATTTGATGTTTCAGTATCATATTGTAAAACTTTCAGTTCTTTGTGATTTTCTCATGAGGCAACTTAATTACTATAGATTCATTGTCTCAGTAAGCTTTTGTCATATGACTATGAAAAAGTCCTATATGGTTAATAGCATGTCACCACAGAAATTATTCTTGTTATCATTTACCTACTCGAGGACGAGCAGGAATTAAGCTTGGAGATGTTGATACGTCCAAAACGTATCTATAATTTCTGCTTGCTCCATGCCTCTTTGGGTGATATTGCTATGATATTTATACACTTCCATACACTTTTGATCATATTTGGACTAACCTATTAACTCAGTGCACCCCAGTGCCAATTTCTGTTTTCGGCTGTTTTTGTATTTCAGGTTTTCCCATTACGAGAACTGCCAGAAAAATCCCGGAGAAATTATATAAAAAATCAGCGTTCCAGAAGCTACCAGGCACCCGAAGCACAGCCGGAGGGGGGCCACCAAGGCCCCAGGCGCCCTGGTGGCGCGCCCCCCCTGGGCCGCGCCGGGGGGCGCCTGGGCCCCCCGAGCCTCGTCTGATGCCCCCCTTTGGCATATATTTATATCGTGTCCCGAAACCCTCGAGACGGGAACCCTTTTTCGCGATCTCATCTCTGTTCCGCCGCCGCCGCGCTTCCAAGATCGGGAGCACCAGGAGAACTCTTCCCGGCACCCTGCCGGAGGGGAGGATCACCACCGGGAGCTTCTCCACCACCATGGACGCCTCCCGGATGAGTTGTGAGTAGTCTCCCTTGGACCATGGGTCCATGACCAGTAGCTATGTGATGTTCTCTTCCCGTTCTTGTGCTTCACTAATTAGTCCTCGTGAGCTGCCCTACATGATCGAGGCACATATGTAATCCTTATGCTGTTGCTATGATGAGTTTGCTGGGATCCGATGGATTATGAGATTATGTTCAGATTGTGTTTGAGTAATATATTTGATCTACCTCTTTTATATTTATGTTCGTAAGTAATTCTTGCATGTTCTCCGTTGTTATTTATTGCTTTGGCCAAGTAGTAGGTAGTGACTCCAAGAGGGAACGTTATGCTTGATTGTGGGTTCATGCCCCTCGATGACTAGCTTGAGTGACAGAAACATGAGTCTAGGGGATGTGCTGTTGCCACAAGGGGGAAAACAACGGTGCTTGTGCCCGCGGGTGCAAGGATTGTTTACTTTACGCAAAGTTCTTTTAATGCAGTTGTCTGTTGCTTTGAGTTTACACTATGGGTGGGAGTCGCAACTTAATACCAGCGAGATGTTCTGGATAGATATCTCAAGGTGGATGATTAGTAGTAGATGCAGATGGATTTCGGTCTACTTACTTTGGCGTATCGCCCATGCTTTGAACCTCTACCTTTCTTGCAACTTAGTCAGCATTGGTTTGCGCACATGGTCCTGTCAATTGCCCAGCTGTAATTCGTTTACCTCACATAGAAGTTTTATCGTCTTTTGGGAGAGAGACATCATTAGTGAACATCATGGGACTCCGGTCCATATTACCATCATTGATCACATCCGCTATTTACTTTCCGCTTTTATATACTATTGCAGCAATATCTATCGCTACTATCACTTGCGTTTGATCCTTTGTAAACGACAAGGCCGGAGGGATTGACAACCTCTCTGTACTCGTTGGGAGCAAAGTTATTTGTATCTGTGTGCAGGTCCACGTTGATTGCTAATATCTGGCGCCGTTAGCAGTTGACACCTTCTTGTTGAAACTAGGAGTCTCAGGGAAATCGATCCTTGGTATCTTTGCCAAGGGAAAACTTCCGCTACACTGCATCTCACACCTTCCACTTGGGGTAACCAACGAGGGGCGAGAAGCCATCACCAGCCCGCCGCCGGCCTCCCTTCACCGGCCCGGCCACCTCGCCGGGAGGAGCAAGCTGCCACCCCGACGGGATCGAGCCCCGCAGCCAGCTCGATCCGCTCGATCCCGATCCAGTCGCTGGAACCCTAACGGGCGCCCGCTTCCCGACCCGCGACCCGGTTGACCCGCTTCACCGACCCGGCGCCCGACCCGTTTGTCCGCAGGTTGACTTCGTGTTTTTCTGCTAAGTCCTTTAGATTTCAGTGTCTGATGCATTCTTGTGATAGCAATATCTTTTACTGTGCTTGTCCATTTTGTGTGTATGATATGTCAAAATGATCGTGGTGACATGTACTATGTTTTGTTCCATTGTGTCATGCATGTTTGAGTCCATCTAGATGTCTTAATCTTCATGAGAAGAGTGCTACTTGTTATAAACTGCTGCTATTAGTTGTTTTCATGCCATGTTTGTGATGTGATATCTTGGTGCATGTTTATCCAAATGAAGCAAAGGTTATGTCCACATGTTCATCATGAGATGCTCTACATGTTGGTTGCTTTAGCTTGCATGATAGAATTCATATTGCCATGTTTATCTCTTTTGCAAAAGTGCTTGTGGATGTTAGGTTGTTAAACTTGTTACGAGATGCCTAGTTGAGGAGCTCGTTGCGGTTGATGTGGTTGTCCCCTTGTTGCATGCTTATATGTTTTGGACTCCACATCATGTGTACTTTGCTGTGGTGCAAACCACTTGCCATGATATGCGTTGAGGTGACTTAAACTTGCTCACAAACATGCCATGATAATATTGCTGTTTTAGCACTTAGTGAAATTTCACTAAGTCTGGAATCTGTAATGTCCAGATGCCATGTTTGCTTGTTGTTCTAGGCAAATCCATGTTAGTTTTGGGGTGACTATTGATGATTCCTTGTTGTATATGTTGTTGGCTATCCATTCATGTCCTCACATGCTCATTTGGCTGGCTGTAGCATATTTAACTCTTGCTCGCAAGTTGCTATAAAATACTGCTGTCAGGTTTTTGTTGTCATGTTCAAAATGTTGTAGCTCGTTGCTATTGATCCATGCCTCCTTTGGAGATGCTCCAATGGAATTGTTTGCTATAGGATATGTCTACTTCATGTCCATGCTTCTTGTCATGATGTTTGAGTGCTGTAGAATATATATTTCTTGCTTCGAAGTTGCTATGTGGCTGTTTTTTCAGCTTTGCTTGTTTCTTATTTCGGGTGTATCTTTTAGCCCGTTGCTCCGTTTTGAGCAAGTCCTATATGAAACTTGTGTGATTTTGCATGTAGATTCATAATATCCTCTTGTTAACATGTTTTGAAGTTTCTTGCTTGATGCATATTGTCATGTTCCTTGTGCTGTATATCTGTGTTTCCTATGTTGTCTTTCTGTGCATCCTTAGTGCATCTGCAGTGCTTCCTTAGTGCATCAGCCATGCATCCTGTGGTTTGCGCATTGCATCTTGTTTGATTTGGTGCCTCGTGTGTTTTTGGTGTTGAGTAGAGCCGGAAGCCGAGAACGAGTACGAGAACGAGGTTACTACCGAGGTTGAGAACGAGGAGCCCGCTTACGATCCCATCGACGACTCAACAGGCAAGATGACCTGACCCAGATAACATTACTATCTTTGCCTATTGCTAGAAGTCTCGCTCTTTAGCTTATTGCCTCGATGACCATGTTTTCCTGTCAGCCTCCTATTGTAACCATGATCTGTCTAACCACCCTACCTATGCAAACCATTGATTGGCTACGTAGGCATCGCTCAGCCCCTCTTATAGCATTGCTAGTTGCAGGAGAAGATTTGAAGATTCTTGCTTCATGTTGAAGCTTGTTGGGATATCACACTATATAAATTCTTAATGAAATCATCTATATATTGGTAATGGGTGGAAGGCTAAGACTTTTGCTTGGTGATTTGTTCCACTCATGCCGCCCTAGGAACCGTATAAACCGGTGTTATGTTCCTTGATTTTGCGTTCCTCACACGGTTGGGGTTATGGGACCCCCTCGATAAACCGCTTAGCGCTAAGGCTTTTCCAGCAAGTCCCAACATTGGTACTATTTGCCTAATAACTAAAACTTGCATAGGGCTTTGCAAACCCGAGTTCTTAATCAACAACCCGGGCCAGTGCTCCACATGAGTGTTGGTCCAAACTGGGGGTTATGCGGGGCCACCACAAGGAAACTCGAGGATTGGTTTTACCTGTAGGATCACCCATCCGGTCGTGGCCTGAGACTAGATACGCGCGGCTACTGTCAGGGTGTCGGCACGCCGGGAGGATTTGCTGGATTAGTCTTACCTTAGTCGGAGTATCTTGAGCACGGGATTCCGAGAATACTCGGGCCTTCCCACCTTGGAGTTGCGACTCCGCGGATCGTGGGCTTGTCATGGGCCAAGTTGGAACACCCCTGCAGGGTTTTGAACTTTCGAAAGCCGTGCCCGCGGTTATGTGGCAGATGGGAATTTGTTAATATCCGGTTGTAGAAAACTTGACACCATGTTCAGAACACACTACCAGCGTGAGTACCGTGACGGTCATTTTCCGAAAAGGGTTCAGGAAGTGAACACGGTGGGGTTATGTTTGACATGTATTAGTTAGGATCACCTCGTGATCACCTTTTCGTCCGAAGCACTTCTCTTCTCGCTCTCTTTTACGTAAGTTAGTGCTAGTGCTGCTGCAACCTCTTATTCTTTCTTCAGCCTTGTTCCACACCCAAGGCTTGGATAGTTCTGTTACCAGGGAACGGGATTGCTGAGTCCTTTGTGGCTCACAGATTCTACACCACATCAGATGCAGGTACTCAGGTGTTCTACTCAGGAGACGGCACCGAGCTATACTGGGAGTACGACGAGGACCGTAGCCGTTACTATGTGCACTATCCCGACGATCAGTAGAGGTTTCTACTAGGGGCGATTCAGACCTGTGGCTTTATGTATGTTTGGTATCTTTCATTGGATCTTCACCCGTAGACGGGTTGTGATGTTATTTGAATGATGTTTGGCTATGTAATGAATTGTGTGACATGGCGAGTGTAAGCCAACTATCTTTTTCCCTTTCATCCCTATTTTTACATGAGATGTGCATAGATACAGAACTTGCGATCATTCCATAATGGGCTTATACCTTTAAGTCGTGCCTCGACACGTAGGAGGTATAGTCCCATCCTGGGCATTACACTCCCACTTGCACTAGAGTCAATAATCTAGTTACATTGTGATGAATCGAACACCCATAGAGTTCTGGTGTTGATCATGTTTTGCTCGTGGAAGAGTTTTAGTCAACGGATCTGCAACATTCAGATCCGTATGCACTTTACAAATATCTATGTCTGCATCTTGAACATAATTCCGGATGGAGTTGAAACGGCGCTTGATGTGCTTGTTCTTCTTGTGAAACCTGGGCTCCTTGGCAATGGCAATAGCTCCAGTGTTGTCACAGAAGAGAGTCATCGGGCTTGACGCGCTTGGAATGACTCCTAGGTCGGTGATGAAATCCTTCATCCAGACTCCTTCCTGCGCTGCTTTGCAAGCAGCTATGTACTCCGCTTCACATGTAGAATGCGCCACGACGCTCTGCTTACAACTGCACCAGCTGACTGCTCCACCATTCAAAATATACACGTATCCGGTTTGTGACTTGGAGTCATCCAGATCTGTGTCGAAGCTAGCATCGACGTAACCCTTTACGACGAGCTCTTCGTCACCTCCATAAACGAGAAACATATCCTTAGTCCTTTTCAGGTACTTCAGGATGTTCTTGACCGCTGTCCAGTGTTCCATACCGGGATCACTTTGGTACCTCCCTACCAAATTTATGGCAAGGTTCACATCAGGTCTGGTACACAGCATGGCATACATAATAGATCCTATGGCTGAGGCATAGGGGATGACACTCATCTTTTCTCTATCTTCTGCCGTGGTCGGGGACTGAGCCGTGCTCAATCTCATACCTTGCAATACAGGCAAGAACCCTTTCTTGGACTTATCCATATTGAACTTCTTCAATATCATGTCAAGGTATGTGCTTTGTGAAAGACCAATGAGGCGTCTCAATCTATTTCTATAGATCTTGATGCCTAATATAGAAGCAACTTCTCCAAGGTCCTTCATTGAAAAACTCTTATTCAAGTAGGCCTTTATGCTCTCCAAGAATTCTATATCATTTCTCATCAGGAGTATGTCATCCACATATAATATGAGAAATGCTGCAGAGCTCCCACTCACTTTCTTGTAAACACAGGCTTCTCCCCAAGTCTGTATAAAACCAAACGCTTTGATCACATCATTAAAGCGAATATTCCAACTCCGAGATGCTTGCACCAGCCCGTAGATTGAGCTCTGGAGCTTGCATACCTTGTTAGCATTTTCAGGATCGATAGTTCTTCCTTGAGGGAGCCATTAAGGAATGCCGTTTTGACGTCCATTTGCCATATCTCATAATCATAGAATGCGGCAATTGCTAATATGGTTCGGACGGACTTCAGCATCGCTACGGGAGAGAAAGTCTCGTCGTAGTCAATCCCTTGAACTTGTCGATAACCTTTAGCGACAAGCCGAGCCTTATAGATGGTCACATTACCATCCGCGTCCGTCTTCTTCTTAAATATCCATTTATTTTCTATG
Source organism: Secale cereale (assembly GCA_902687465.1). Classification (NCBI taxonomy): domain Eukaryota; kingdom Viridiplantae; phylum Streptophyta; class Magnoliopsida; order Poales; family Poaceae; genus Secale; species Secale cereale. The sequence goes on along the minus strand of LR738713.1, from coordinate 447,867,636 downwards.
GCGTGCCGATCACCGGGCAAGTCCACCAAAGTCCATACTTTGTTTTCATACATGGATCCTATATCGGATTTCATGGCTTCAAGCCATTTGTTGGAATTCGGGCCCGCCATTGCTTCTTCATAGTTCAAAGTACACCGTTGTCTAACAACATGATTTCCATGACAGGGTTCCCGTACCACTCTGGTGCGGAACGTGTCCTTGTGGACCTTCGAAGTTCAGTAGTAACTTGATCTGTATCTTCATGATCATCATCATTAACTTCCTCCCTTGTCGGTGCAGGCACCTCAGGAACAATTTCCCGCATTGCGCTACTTTCCGGTTCGGGAGGGGCGACTGTCACCTCATCAAGTTCTACTTTCCTCCCACTCACTTCTTTTGAGAGAAACTCTTTCTCCAGAAAGGATCCATTCTTGGCAACGAAAACCTTGCCTTCGGATCTGAGGTAGAAGGTGTACCCAATCGTTTCCTTTGGGTATCCTATGAAGACGCATTTTTCCGATTTGGGTTTGAGCTTCACAGGTTGAAGTTTCTTGACATAAGCATCGCAACCCCAAACTTTCAGAAATGATAGCTTAGGTTTCTTGCCAAACCAAAGTTCATACGGTGTCGTCTCAACAGATTTTGACGGAGCCCTATTTAAAGTGAATGCGGCACTCTCTAAAGCATAACCCCAAAAAGATAGCGGTAAGTCGGTGAGAGACATCATAGATCGCACCATGTCCAACAGAGTACAATTTCGACGTTCGGACACACCATTACGCTGAGGTGTTCCGGGCGGTGTCAATTGTGAAACAATTCCACAGTTTCTTAGGTGCGTGCCAAATTCGTGACTTAAATACTCACCCCCACGATTCGATCGTAAGAACTTTATTTTTCTGTCACGTTGATTCTCAACCTCATTCTGAAATTCCTTGAACTTTTCAAGGGTCTCAGACTTGTGTTTCATCAAGTAGACATACCCATATCTACTCAAGTCATATGTGAGGGTGAGAACATAACGATAGCCTCCGCGAGCTTCAACACTCATTGGACCGCACACATCGGTATGTATGGTTTCCAATAAGTTGGTCGCTCGCTCCATTGTTCCGGAGAACGGAGTCTTGGTCATCTTGCCCAAGAGGCATGGTTCGCACGTGTCAAATGATTCATAATCAAGAGACTCTAGAAGTCCATCTGCATGGAGCTTCTTCATACGTTTGACACCAATATGACCAAGGCGGCAATACCACAAGTATGTGGGACTATCATTATCAACTTTACATCTTTTGGCATTCACACTATGAATATGTGTAACATTACGTTCGAGATTCATCAAAAATAAACCATTGACCAGCGGGGCATGACCAGAAAACATATCTCTCATATAAATAGAACAACCATTATTCTCGGATTTAAATGAGTAGCCATCTCGCATCAAACGAGATCCGGATACAATGTTCATGCTCAAAGCTGGTACTAAATAACAATTATTAAGGTTTAAAACTAATCCCGAGGGTAGATGTAGAGGCAGTGTGCCGACGGCGATCAGATCGACCTTGGAACCTTTCCCGACGCGCATCATCACCTCGTCCTTCGCCAGTCTCCGCTTATTCCGCAGCTCCTGCTTTGAGTTACAAATGTGAGCAACTGCATCGGTATCAAATACCCAGGAGCTACTACGAGCGCTGGTAAGGTACACATCAATAACATGTATATCATATATACCTTTGACGTTGCCGGCCTTCTTGTCTGCTAAGTATTTGGGGCAGTTCCGCTTCCAGTGACCCGTTCCCTTGCAATAAAAGCACTCAGTCTCAGGCTTGGGTCCATTCTTTGGCTTCTTCCCGGAACTGGCTTACCGGGCGCGTCAACTCCTTTGCCGTCCTTCTTGAAGTTCTTCTTACCCTTGCCCTTCTTTAACTTAGTGGTTTTATTCACCATCAACACTTGATGCTCTTCCTTAATCTCCACCTCCGCTGATTTCAGCATTGAATACACTTCGGGAATGGACTTCTCCATCCCTTGCATATTGAAGTTCAGCACGAAGCTCTTGTAGCTAGGTGGGAGCAACTGAAGGATTCTGTCAACGACCGCTTCATCTGGGAGATTCATTCCCAACTGAGACAAGCGGTTGTGCAACCCAGACAACTTGAGTGTGTGCTCGCTGACAGAACTATTTTCATCCATCTTACAACTGTAGAATGCGTTGGAGACGTCATATCTCTCAACTCGGGCATGAGCTTGGAAAACCATTTTCAGCTCTTGGAACATCTCATATGCTCCGTGGTGCTCAAAACGCTTTTGGAGCCCCGATTCTAAGCTGTAGAGCATGCCGCACTGAACCAGGGAGTAATCATCACAACGCGACTGCCTAGCGTTCATAACATCTTGGTTTGCCGGGGCGGGAGCGTCACCTAGCGGTGCTTCTAGGACATAAGTTTTCTTGGCAGCTATGAGGATGATCCTCAGGTTACGGACCCAATCCGTATAGTTGCTACCATCGTCTTTCAGCTTGGATTTCTCTAGGAACGTGTTGAAGTTGAGGGTGACATGAGCGTGGGCCATTTGATCTACAAGACATATTGTAAATAATTTAGACTAAGATAATGACACTTAAGTTCATCTAATCAAATTTAATGAACTCCCACTCAGATTGACATCTCTCTAGTCATCTAAGTGATACATGATCCGAATCGACTAGCCCATGTCCGATCATCACGTGAGACGGACTAGTCATCAACGGTGAACATCTTCATGTTGATCGTATCTTCTATACGACTCATGTTCGACCTTTCGGTCTTCCGTGTTCCGAGGCCATGTCTGTACATGCTAGGCTCGTCAATGAACCCTAAGTGTATTGTGTGTGTAAATCTGGCTTACACCCGTTGTATGCGAACGTTAGAGCCTATCACACCCGATCATCACGTGGTGCTTCGGAACAACAATCCTTAGCAACGGTGCTCAGTTAGGGGGAACACAATTCTTGAAATTTTTAGTGAGAGATCATCTTATTTACTACCGTCGTTCTAAGCAAATAAGATGCATAAACATGATAAACATCACATGCAATGAAATAAAGTGACATGATATGGCCAATATCATTTTGCTCCTTTGATCTCCATCTTCGGGGCACCATGATCATCTTTGTCACCGGCATGACACCATGATCTCCATCATCATGATCTCCACCAGTGTGTCTTCATGAAGTCGTCTCGCCAAATGTTACTTCTACTACTATGGCTAACGTTTAGCAATAAAGTAAAGTAATTACATGGCATTATTTAGTGACACGCAGGTCATACAATAAATAAGACAACTCCTATGGCTCCTGCCGGTTGTCATTCTCATCGACATGCAAGTCGTGATTCCCTATTACAAGAACATGATCAATCTCATACATCACATATATCATTCATCACATCTTCTTGGCCATATCACATCACATAGCACATGCTGCAAGAACAAGTTAGACGTCCTCCAATTGTTGTTGCAAGTTTTTACGTGGCTTCTATAGGTTTCTAGCAAGAACGTTTCTTACCTACGCCAAAACCACAACGTGATATGTCAATTTATATTTACCCTTCATAAGGACCCTTTTCATCAAATCCGATCCGACTAAAGTGGGAGAGACAGACACCCGCCAGCCACCTTATGCAACTAGTGCATGTCAGTCGGTGGAACCAGTCTCGCGTAAGCGTACGTGTAAGGTCGGTCCGGGCCGCTTCATCCCACGATGCCGCCGAATCAAGATTGGACTAGTAGCGGCAAGAGAATTGAACAAAATCAACGCCCACAACTTGTTTGTGTTCTACTCGTGCAAGATGCTACACAAAGACCTAGCTCAGATGCCACTGTTGGGGAACGTAGCAGAATTCAAAAAAATTCCTACGCTTCACCAAGATCAATCTAAGGAGTCATCTAGCAACGAGCATAAAGGAGTGCATCTATATACCCTTTGTAGATCGCAAGTGGAAGCGTTCAAAGGAACGTGGATGATGGAGTCGTACTCGTCGTGATCCCTATCACCGATGATCCCAGCGCCGAACGGACGGCACCTCCACGTTCAACACACGTACGATACAGAAACGTCTCCTCCTTCTTGACCCAGCAAGGGGGGAGGAGAGGTTGATGGAGATCCAGCAGCACGACGGCGTGGTGGTGGATGCAACGGGAAAAACTGCAGGGCTTCGCCAAGACCCTGCGGGAGGAGGGAGAGGTGTAACGGGGGG
>LR738713.1:447738000-447860258 GCA_902687465.1 Secale cereale | reverse complement strand
GGGGGGGGGGGTGAATAGGCAACTAACAGTTTTTAGCTTTCTTTACCAAATTAAACTTAGCAACAATATAGGTTGTCTAGATATGCATCTAGGTGAGCAACCTATATGATGCAACAATAATAAACACACAAGCAAGCACAAGATACTAATATAATGAAGCTTGCATAAGTAAGGTGAGGGATAACCAAAAGTGGAGCCGGTGAAGACGAGGATGTGTTACCGAAGTTCCTTCCCTTTGAGAGGAAGTACGTCTCCATTAGAGCGATGTGAAGGCACAATGCTCCCCAAGAAGCCACTAGGGCCACCGTATTCTCCTCATGCCCTCACACAATGCGAGATGCCGTGATTCCACTATTGGTGCCCTTGGAGGCGACAACCAGACCTTTACAAACAAGGTTGGGGCTCTCTCCACAACTTAATTGGAGGCTCCCAACAAAACCACGGAGCTTCACCGCAATGGAATGTGGCTCCGAGGTGACCTCAACCGTCCAGAGTGCTCAAACACCCCAGAGTAACAAAACCCACACAAGAAAGTATGGGGGAATCAAATATCCTTTGGTGTAAGTGTAGATCTAGGTCTCCTCCTTCAATCCCTAGCAAATCAACGAGTTTGAGTGGCTAGAGAGAGAGATCGGGCAAGAGAGCTTTAATGGCAGTAATGGAGGAGAGAGAGAGGCAAGAGGTAGGTGGGAGGAAGGAGAAGCACTTTCTTATATAGCCCCCCACAGATCCAACCGTTATGTGCAGAAAAGCATAGCAGCGGTACTTCCGCAAAAGACATCGGTACAACCAGTGCATGCGGGAAACCCCTGCTAGGGTACCAGGGCGGTACTTCCGGTGGCGCACCCGGTAGTACCGGTTTATCGGGATAAACCAGAACTTCCACGCAACCACCGCTCAACTACCGAGCCATAAACAGAAGGTAAAACCCTCAGGCCGGTAGTTGGAGCGGAGGATGGGCCGGAACTACCGCTGGGCCAGTAGTCCCTGGGTGGTGGGGTCCGAGGCGGTAATACCGCCGCGAGCACCGATAGTACCGGTTTGTCAAGACAAACTAGAACTACCGTGCCACCATCGGTCTACCACCGTACCCGGTACAAAAGGAAATCACCCTTGACCGGTACTTGGTGCGGTAGTAGGACCGAAACTACCGGCCAGCGGTACAACAGCTCAAGATAGCGGGACTACCGCCATGGCCGGAATTGCACAGAATTGAGGATGGGGAACCTCTATCTCCTCGAACGGAGGGTATATGGTGGGTGCACGGAATGTGTACGTGAAGTGATTGACACAATACCTTCCAATGCGGATTCCCTCTTAATAGTACGAATATCCTATGACCAAAGGAATAAACACGTCGGAAACTCCGTCTTCAATCTTTTCCGCATAGAGAGAAAACCTAACCGTCTTGTGCCCTGATACATCCATTTTGCATCATGCTTATATGTTGATATTCATTGCATTATGGGCTATTATTACACATTATGTCACAATACTTATGCCTTTTCTCTCTTATTTTACAAGGTTTACATGAAGAGGCAGAATGCCGGCAGCTGGAATTCTAGGGTGGAAAAGAAGCAAACTCTGGAAACCTATTCTGCACAACTCAAAAAGCCCCAAAACTTCACATGACACCGTTTAAGAAAATATAAAAAATATCTGGCGAAAGAACATCACCAGGGGGGCCACCACCTGTCCACGAGGGTCGGGGGTGCGCCCCCCTCTCAGGGCGCGTCCCCTGCCTCGTGGGCCCCTCGATGCCCCCCCGATGCCCATCTTCTCCTATATGAGGTGTTTTGACCTAGAAAAAATCATAAGGAGGCTTCCGGGACCACACGCCGCCGTCTCGAGGCGGAACCTTGGCGGAAACCAATCTAGGGCTCCGGCAGAGCTGTTCTGCCGGGGGTACTTCCCTCCAGGAGGGGGAAATGGTCACCGCCGTCATAAAAAAAAAAACTCTCCCATCTTGGGGAGGGCTATCTTCATCAACATCTTCACCAGCACCATCTCCTCTCAAACCCTAGTTCATCTCTTGTATCCAATCTTTGTACCCAAACCTCAGATTGGTACCTGTGGGTTGCTAGTAGTGTTGATTACTCCTTGTAGTTGATGCTAGTTGGTTTATTTGGTGTTAGATCATATGTTCAAATCCATTATGCATATAAATACTCCTCTGATCATGAACAATATTATGTCTTGTGAGTAGTTACTTTTGTTCCTGAGGACATGGGAGAAGTCTTGCTATTAGTAGTCATGTGAATTTGGTATTCGTTTGATATTTTGATGAGATGTATGTTGTCTCTCCTCTAGTGGTGTCATGTGAACGTCGACTACATGACACTTCACCATTATTTGGGCCTAGAGGAAGGCATTGGGAAGTAATAAGTAGATGATGGGTTGCTGGAGTGACAGAAGCTTAAACCCTAGTTTATGCATTGCTTCGTAAGGGGCTGATTTGGATCCACTTGTTTCATGCTATGGTTAGGTTTACCTTAATAATTCTTTTGTAGAGGTTAAGCATAAGTGGGAGGCTTGTCCAAGTAAGGACAACACCCAAGCACCGGTCCACCCACATACCAAATTATCAAAGTATCGAACGCGAATCAGATGATCGTGATGAAAACTAGCTTGACGATGATTCCCATGTGTCCTCGGGAGCGCTTTCCTTTATATAAGAGTTTGTCCAGGCTTGTCGTTTGCTACAAAAAGGATTGGGCCATCTTGATGCACCTTATTTACTTTTACCTTTTGTTACTTGCTACCAATTACCTTATCACAAAACTATCTGTTACCTATAATTCCAGTGCTTGCAGAAAATACCTTACTAAAAACTGCCTATCATTTCCTTCTGCTCCTCGTTGGGTTCGATACTCTTACTTATCGAAAGGACTACGATAGATTTCCAACACTTGTGGGTCATCAAGACTCTTTTCTGGTGCCGTTTCCAGGGAGTGAAGCGCCTTTGGTAAGGAAAAATTTAGATAGTGTGCTGAAATTTATTGTCACTTGTTACTATGGCTCATAATCCTTTGAGGGGCTTGTTCGGGGTATCTTCACCCCGACCAGAAGAGCAAAGAGTTGCTCCTCAACCTACTTCACCTACTGAAAATGTTTGCTTTGAAATTCCTTCGGGTATGATAGAGAAACTGATAGATAATCCTTTTACAGGAGACGGAACACTGCATCCTGATTTACACCTAATCTATGTGGATGAAGTTTGTGGATTATTTAAGCTTGCATGTATGCTCGAGGATGTTATCAAGAAGAAGGTCTTCCCTTTATCTTTGAAGGGAGATGCATTGACATGGTTTAGACTATGTGATGATATTGGATCATGGAACTATAACCGTCCGAAGTTGGAATTTCATCAGAAGTTCTACCCTATGCACCAGGTTCATCGTGATCGTAATTATATCTATAATTTTTTGCCTCGCGAGGGAGAAAGCATCGCTCAAGCTTGGGGGAGGCTTAAGTAAATGTTATATTCATGCCCCAATCATGAGCTCTCAAGAGAAATGATTATTCAAAAATTTTATGCTCGGCTTTCTCTCGATAATCTCTCCATGCTCAATACTTCTTGTTTGGCTCTTTTATGATGAATATTATTGAATTCAAATGGGATTTATTGGAAAGAATTAAACGCAAGTTTAAAGATTTGGATCTCGACGAAGGTAAGGAGTCAGGTACGAACCCCTAAGTTTGATTCTGTTAAAGCTTTTATGGATACCGATGTTTTCCGTGAGTTTAGCACTAAATATGGACTTGACTTTGAGATAGTAGCTTCTTTCTGTGAATCATTTGCTACTCATGTTGATCTTCCCAAGGAGAAGTGGTTTAAATACCATCCTCCCATTGAAGTAAAAGTAGTTGAACCTGTTAAAGTTGAAGAAAAGACTATCACTTATAATGTTGATCCTATTGTTCCTACAACATATATTGAGAAACCACCTTTCCTTGTTAGAATAAAGGATCATGCTAAAGCTTCAACTGTGGTTCGTAAGAGTAGTACTAGAACACCTACACCCTCTGAGCAAATTAAAGTTGAACGTAGTGTTGCTATAGTTTACCTGATGATCTTAAGTATGTTTATCTTGATGAAAAGAAGATATATCCTATAATTTTTAGTGCTAACCTTTCAGAGCAGGAAGAGTAAAAATTATTGAAAACTCTGAAGAAGCACCGTGCTGCTATTGGATATACTCTGGATGATCTTAAGGGCATCAGTACCAGTTTATGCCAACACAAGATAAAATTGGAAGAAAACGCTGAACCAGTTATTGACCATCAACGACAGTTAAATCCTAAGATGAAAGAAGTGGTAAGGAAGGAAATTCTAAAGCTTCTAGAGACAGATATTATCTATCCAATTGCTGATATCCAGTGGGTAAGTCCTGTCCATTGTGTCCCTAAGAAGGGAGGTATGGCTGTTGTTCCTACTGATAAAGATAAATTGATCCCGCAAAGAATTGTTACATGTTATTGGATGGTAATTGATTTCCGCAAATTAAATAAAGCTACTAAAAAAGATCATTACCCTTGCCTTTTATTGATCAAATGCTAGAAAGGCTATCCAAACATACTCATTTTTGCTTTCTAGATGGTTATTCTGGTTTCTCTCAAATACCTGTGTCAAAAGGGGATCAAGAAAAGACCACTTTTACTTGTCCTTTCGGTACCTTTGCTTATAGACGTATGCCTTTTGGTTTATGTAATGCACCTACTACCTTTCAAAGATGCATGATGGCTATATTCTCTGATTTTTGTGAAAAGATTGTTGAGGTTTTCATGGATGATTTCTCTGTTTACGGAACTTCTTTTGATGATTGCTTAAGCAACCTTGATCGAGTTTTGCAGAGATGTGAAGACACTAACCTTGTCTTGAATTTGGAGAAGTGCCACTTTATGGTTAATGAAGGCATTGTCTTGGGACATAAAATTTCTGAAAGAGGTATTGAAGTTGACAAAGCTAAAGTGGATGCTATTAAAAAGATGCCGTGCCCTAAGGACATCAAAGGTATACGAAGTTTCCTTGGTCACGCCGGGTTTTATAGGAGGTTCATAAAGGACTTCTCCAAAATCTCCAGGCCTCTGACTAATCTCTTACAAAAAGATATTCCTTTTGTCTTTGATGATGATTGTCTAGAAGCATTTGAAATACTTAAGAAAGCATTGATCTCCGCACCTATTGTCCAACCTCCTGACTGGAATTTACCCTTTGAGATTATGTGCGATGCTAGTGATTATGCTGTAGGTGCTGTTTTAGGGCAAATAGTTGATAAGAAATTGAATGTTATCCAATATGCTAGTAAAACCCTTGACAGTGCCCAAAGAAATTATGCTACTACTGAGAAAGAATTTTTAGCAGTTGTATTTGCCTGTGATAAGTTTAGACCTTATATAGTTGATTCTAAAGTAACTATTCACACTGATCATGCTGCTATCAAATACCTTATGGAAAAGAAAGATGCTAAACCTAGACTTATTAGATGGCTTCTCTTGCTGCAAGAATTTGACTTGCATATTATTGATAGAAAGGGAGCGGAGAACCCCGTTGCAGATAACTTGTCTAGGCTAGAGAATATACTTGATGACCCACAATCTATTGATGATAGCTTTCCCGATGAACAATTAGCTATCATAAATACTTCTCGTACTGCTCCATGGTATGCTGATTATGCTAATTACATTGTTGCTAAGTTTATACCTCCTAGCTTCACATACCAGCAAAAGAAAAAGTTCTTCTATGATTTGAGACATTACTTCTGGGATGACCCACATCTTTATAAAGAAGGAGTAGATGGTATTATTAGACGTTGTGTACCTAAGCATGAACAGGAATAGATCCTACGCAAGTGCCACTCCGAAGCTTATGGAGGGCACCATGTTGGAGATAGAACAGCATATAAGGTATTGCAATCTGGTTTTTATTGGCCTACTATCTTCAAGGATGCCCGTAAGTTTGTCTTATCTTGTGATGAATGTCAAAGAATTGGTAATATCAGTAGACATCAAGAAATGCCTATGAATTATTCACTTGTTATTGAATGATGTCTACTACACGCTTCTATTCCTGTAGACAGTGTTGGGCCTCCAAGAGCAGAGGTTTGTAGGACAGCAGCAAATTTCCCTTAAGTGAGTAACCCAAGGTTTATCGAACTCAGGGAAGTGGAGGTTGAACGTACCCCTTTCAAGCAACCCTGCAATCAAGATACAAGAAGTCTCTTGTGTCCCCAACACACCTAATACAACTAGGAGTTGTATAGGTGCACTAGTTCGGCGAAGAGATGGTAAAATATGGATGATAGGAGTGGCAAAGCAAAGTAATATAAATCTGTAATAAAAAGTGCAGCAAGCAAACAAGTGGTAAACGTGAGGACAAATGGTATTGCAATGGTGGAAACATGGCCTAGGCTTCATACTTTCACTAGTGGCAACTCCCAACAACATTTACATAGTCTAATCACATGATATTTCCCATAAAACATGCAATGGAGATGCACTCGGAGGTCATTCCTTCGTGGTCAAGAGAGGACGAGAATTATGTAGGGCTAAAAAAGCACACCTCAAAGTTCGTAGTTCTCAATCTATGGATTTCCCAATGTCACCGCGGCCATCCAAAGAGAGTACCACAATCACCACAACATATCTCCAGCATAGTCAAAGACAAGCACCAAGAGACTCTCAATCTTCAATCAACACACAAAAGAGGAAATCACTCATGAAAATATTCTTCTAATCCATGTCCAATAGATCGCTGTCACCTTGGTCTCGGGGATTATACTAGATAAAGACAAGTGAGTACATTAATTCTATACATAGAGGAAGGGGAAATATCATGGGATCACCCTAGATTAACATAGCCTATGATCACAACGAAGATCACATCATGGGAGAGAGAATTGACCACTTAGCTACTGGTAGAAACCTCAGCCCCGAGGAGGAACTACTCCTGCATCATGGAGGGAGGAAGCAACGTCGATGGAGATGAATCCGGGGGCACTTCCCCGTCCCGGCACGATGCAGGCACAAGAATTCTGGTCCCCCGAAACTTGGTGCCGATGGTGGCGGAGATCGGAATTGCTTCTGGAGAAAAGGGTTCCGGCATCAGGGTTTCCGCGACGGGAGAATAAATAGGAGGTCAAGTAGGGCACCAGAGGAGGTGGGAGCACCCCAGGCGGCCCCCTGGCGCGGCCAGGGGTGGGGCAGCGCCATCAGGGCGCCTGGGGCCCCTCTGGCCCCCCTCTGGCCCCAGTTCTGGCGCATGGAAGCTTCTGGAGCGCTGATTTTTTATATATTTTTCCAGAATTTTTCTGGTAATTTAAGTAATGGGAAAACCTGAAATACAAAACAGCAGAAAACAGAAACTGGCACTGGGGTGCACTGAGTTAATAGGTTAGTCCAAATATGATCAAAAGTGTATGAAAGTGTATCAAAAGCATAGCAATATCACCCAAAACATGCATGGAGCAAGCAGAAATTATAGATACGTTTTGGACGTATCATTGAACCATTTGATGTTTGGGGCTTTGATTATATGGGACCGTTTCCTGCCTCTAATGGGTACACGCATATTCTAGTTGCTGTTGATTACATTACTAAGTGGGTAGAAGCTATTCCAACTAGTAGCGCTGATCATAACACCTCTATTAAGATGCTTAAAGAAGTTATTTTTCTGAGGTTTGGAGTCCCTAGATACCTAATGACTGATGGTGATTCACACTTTATTCATGGTGCTTTCCGTAAAATGCTTGCAAAGTATGATGTCAACCATAGAATTGCATCCCCTTATCACCCATAGACTAGTGGTCAAGTAGAACTAAGTAATAGAGAGTTGAAATTAATTTTGCAAAAGACAGTTAATAGGTCTAGAAAGAATTGGTCCAAGAAACTTGGTGATGCACTATGGACCTATAGAACTGCATACAAAAATCCTATGGGTATGTCTCCATATAAAATGGTTTATGGAAAGGCTTGTCATTTACCTCTTGAGCTAGAACATAAGGCATATTGGGCTATTAAAGAGCTCAATTATGATTTCAAATTTGCCAGTGAAAAGAGGTTACTTGAAATTAGCTCTCTTGATGAATGGTGGACACATGCCTATGAGAATGCCAAGCTGTTTAAGGAAAAAGTTAAAAGATGGTATGACAAAAGGATACAAAAGCGTGAGTTTAACGTAGGTGATTATGTCTTGCTATACAACTCTCGTTTAAGATTTTTTGCAGGAAAACTTCTCTCTAAGTGGGAAGGACCTTACGTTATCGAGGAGGTCTATCATTCCGGTGCCATAAAAATCAACAACTTCGAAGGCACAAATCCGAAGGTGGTGAACGGTCAGAGAATCAAACATTATATCTCAGGTAATCCTATAAATGTTGAAACCAATGCTATTGAAACCATAACCCCGGAGGAATACATAAGGGACACTTTCCAGAACGATTCAGACTCCGAAAAGGAAGAGGTGCATGGTACGGTAAATAAACCGACTCCAAAACAGTTCTAAAGGCAATTTTTCACCGTTTTGGAATATTTAGAAAAATAGAAAAATAAGTGGCAGTCCGGAAGAGACACGAGGCGTCCACGAGGGTGGAGGGCGCGCCCCCTTCCCCTGGGCGCCCCCTGCCTCGTGGGCACCTCGTGTGCCTCCCAGACTCCGATTTCTTGTATGTTACTCCTTTTGGTCGGTAAAAAATAATTATAGATTCTCCCGAAGGTTTTGACCTCTGTATCACGCAAAAATCCTCTATTTTCGTTTCGAGCTATTTTCTGCTAGGGTTGACGGAGCCAGGCACCATGTCGTCTCCCTCCTCCAACAATGAAGGCAACGATGCTTGGCTAATGAAGATAGATCTGAAGACACCCGAGGAGATCAATAAGGAGAAGAGGAGCAAGAAGGCGGTGGAAGATCAAGCTCCGGCTATGGGAAAAGAAGACAGCCATCTGCCTCTCCCCAACCTCTTTACTTCAACTGAGATTGGAGCTTTCAAGATGATTGAGTTAGCTCAAATTCAAAACAAGTATCTCACAAGTGAAAATATTTTGTTGAAGGAGCATATAGCTGCACTCAAAGGTATTATCCACAAGTTGGAGGATCTCCTACGCTCGATATATGATGATCCGGCGTCGCTACTTTCAACTCCATCATCACCACCCCCGACGAAGGAGACATAATCATACAGGTATGGCACTCCCCTTGGCAACTGCCAAGCTTGGGGGAGTGACCCAGGTATCGTATCACCAACACTCCTATCTTTACCGTTTTCTTAGTTTGATCCTTTTTGTAGTATTTTGATCTAGTAGAATAAAGTTAGTATGATCTAGTTGTGAGCTTTTGCCTTATGATCTTTACCCTTTGTAATCGAGTCCGTGAGCTTTATAATAAAGATTAGTGTTGAGTCAAGGGATTGATTTCCTCACTTTGGTCATGATAGAATAAAAGAAAATATAAAAAGTATCAAAGAGATCATATTGATCTTATGGGAAGTAATGACTTCACATATACAGAGTATGATGAACAAAAGTTGTTGAGGGTTGACAAACATAGCTTTGGTCATCGTTGCAATTAATAGGAAGTAATAAAGGAACAGAGGCTTCACATACAAATATACTATCTTGGACATATTTTATGATTGTGAACACTCATTAATATATGACATGCTAAAGAGTTGATGTTGGACAAGGAAGACAACATAATGGTTATGTTTTCTTATATCTAAAGTAGAGTATATTGTCACGGATCATCCAACATGTTGAGCTTGCCTTTCCCCCTCATGCTAGCCAAAACTCCTCGCACCAAGTAGAGATACTACTTGTGCTTCCATATATCCTTAAACTCAGTTTTGCCATGAGAGTCCACCATACCTACCTATGGATTGAGAAAGATCCTTCCAAGTAAGTTGTCATGTTGCAAACTCGCTAAAATATGTATGATTTATTAGTGTGGAGGAAATAAGCATTATACGATCTTGTGATATGGAAGTAATAAAAGCGACACACTGCATAATAAATGTCCTTATCACAAGTGGAAATATGAAGTGACGTTCTTCTGTGCTAAGACTTTGTGCATCCAACTATAAAAGCACAAGACAACCTCTGCTTCCCTCTGCGAAGGGCCTATCTATTATTCTTCCTAAAAGAGTCAAGTTGGAAATCACCTTTCCTTTTTACATTTTATCCTTTGGCAAGCACATTGTGTTGGAAAGATCCTGACATATATACCCACTTGGATGTAAGTTATCATGGTCTATTACTGTTGACATTACCCTTGAGGTAAAAGGTTGGGAGGCGATACCATAAGCCCCTATCTTTCTCTGTGTCCGATTACAACTCCATAAACATAAGTATTGCGTGAGTGTGAGCAATTGTGAAAGACTATATGATAGTTGAGTATGTAGGCTTGCTGAAAAGCTCTGATATTGTCTCTTTCCGATGTTACGATAAATTGCAATTGCTTCAATGACCGAGATCATAATTTGTTGGTTATCAATGAAGTTTCTGATTCATGCTTGATATTGTGAATGAATTGTTACTTTAGCATAAAAATCATATGACAATACATATATGTTGCTGTTATGAGAATGATCTTGATGCCCCCATGTCCGTATTGTATTTTTATCGACACCTCTATCTCTAAACATGTGGACATATTTTTCGATATCGGCTTTCGCTTGAGGACAAGCGAGGTCTAAGCTTGGGGGAGTTGATACGTCCATTTTGCATCATGCTTATATGTTGATATTTATTGCATTATGGGTTGTTATTACACGTTATGTCACAATACTTATGCCTTTTCTCTCTTATTTTACAAGGTTTACATGAAGAGGGAGAATGCTGGCAGCTGGAATTCTAGGCTGGAAAAGAAGCAAACTCTGGAAACCTATTCTGCACTACTCAAAAATCCCCGAAACTTCACAGGATATCGTTTCAGAAAATATAAAAAATATCTGGCGAAAGAAGATCACCAGGGGGGCCGCCACCTGTCCACGAGGGTGGGGGGCGCGCCCCCTGCCTCGTGGGCCCCCCGATGCCCATCTTCTCCTATATGAGGTGTTTTGACCTGGAAAAAATTATAAGGAGGTTTTCGGGACCACACGCTGCCGTCTCGAGGCGGAACCTTGGCGGAAACCAATCTAGGGCTCCGACAGAGCTGTTCTGCCGGGGATACTTCCCTCTGGGAGGGGGAAATCGTCACCGCCGTCATCACCAACAACTCTCCCATCTTGGGGAGGGCTATCTTCATCAACATCTTCACCAGCACCATCTCCTCTCAAACCCTAGTTCATCTCTTGTATCCAATCTTTGTACCCAAACCTCAGATTGGTACCTGTGGGTTGCTAGTAGTGTTGATTACTCCTTGTAGTTGATGCTAGTTGGTTTATTTGGTGGAAGATCATATGTTCAGATCCATTATGCATATAAATACTCCTCTGATCATGAACAATATTATGTCTTGTGAGTAGTTACTTTTGTTCCTGAGGACATGGGAGAAGTCTTGCTATTATAGTCATGTGAATTTGGTATTCGTTCGATATTTTGATGAGATGTATGTTGTCTCTCCTCTAGTGGTGTCATGTGAACGTCGACTACATGACACTTCACCATTATTTGGGCCTAGAGGAAGGCATTGGGAAGTAATAAGTAGATGATGGGTTGCTAGAGTGACAGAAGCTTAAACCCTAGTTTATGCGTTGCTTCGTAAGGGGCTGATTTGGATCCACTTGTTTCATGCTATGGTTAGGTTTACCTTAATACTTCTTTTGTAGTTGTGGATGCATGCATTAGAGGTTAATCATAAGTGCGAGGCTTGTCCAAGTAAGGACAACACCCAAGCACCGGTCCACCCACATACCAAATTATGAAAGTACCGAACGCGAATCAGATGATCGTGATGAAAATTAGCTTGACGATAATTCCCATGTGTCCTCGGGAGCGCTTTCCTTTATATAAGAGTTTTTCCAGGCTTGTTGTTTGCTACGAAAAGGATTGGGCCATCTTGCTGCACCTTATTTACTTTTATCTTTTGTTACTTGCTACCAATTACCTTATCACAAAACTATCTGTTACCTATAATTTTAGTGCTTGCAGAAAATACCTTACTGAAAACTGCCTATCATTTCCTTCCGCTCCTCGTTGGGTTCGACACTCTTACTTATCGAAAATACTATGATAGATCCCCTACACTTGTGGGTCATCACGCCCCACAATGTGTACCTAAGAAAACTATTGTGCATGATTAGAACAAATGTGTGTTGTCATCATCACCAAAACCCTAAGGCAGAAGATGCCCTAACAATCTCCCCCTTTTTGGTGGATGATGACAACCCCACGAGACGCCCGGGTGTTCTAGAAAAAGAAGAGAGGGGCTCTCTGTCAGGCCCAAGATGCGATTCTATCCCGATCACGTGACACTTACGTGATTGGGGCACAACCGCATTTCGGGCGCTTAGCAAGATGGATATCATTACATCGTACCATTACATATATACATGGGGGATACAACAATACATACAAGCCACATGAATACAACAACGTCAATACAAGGTATCCAACTACGGATACAAACATGAAAAGCACAACGACATCCATCTGCTATCCCAGGCTGCCGACCCGGAACCTAACCCAAGACTGAAGAAGAATAAGAAGAAAGAACTCCAACACAACGAACAACGCTCTCACGTCAAGTCATCGGAAACCTGCACCTGCAACTGTTGTTGTAGTATCTGTGAGCCACGAGGACTCAGCAATCCCATAACCATGGGTAACAAGACTAGCAAAGCTTAATGGGTAGGAGGAGGTAAAGTGGTGAGGTTGTAGCAGCGGCTAAGCAACAGTATGGTGGCTAACTTACGGGTACAAGAATAAGATGAGCATCTACGCAAACGTTCGCAACTAGTAGTGATCGCTAAAGATCCTGAACTACCTACGAGTCAAACATAACCCCACCGTGTTCTCTTCTAAAAGTGAAAAGAGACAGTCACGGTTACTCACACAGTTGTGTGTTTTACTTCGGATCCTCTGTCAAGTTTTCTTCAACCGGACATTAACAAATTCCAATCTGCCACATAACCGCGGGCACGACTTTCGAAAGATCATAACCCTGCAGGGGTGTCCCAACTTAGCCCATCACAAGCTCTCACGATCAGCTGAAGTAGTAATAATTATTACCCCTTATCTTAGGGAAATCCGATCAGGCTCGGCATCCCGGTGCACAAGACATTTCGACAATGGTAAAACAAGTCCAGCAAGACCTCACGGCATGCCGACACCCTGATTGTAGCCGCGCGTATCTCGTCTCAGGCCACAAACGGATGGGACAAGCTACAGGTATGCCAGATACCTCAAGTTTCCCCGTGGCGGCCCCGCAGGTTGCCTGTTTGGGACCAACACCATCAGCACTGCCCCCCTGCTATGTAGAAGAATCCACGGGTAGTGCTAACTCCCTATGAAATTAATTAATTAATTAAGTTGTTATTATGAGCAAATTAAAACCAATGTTGGGCCTTGCTGGAGGAGTTTTATTCAAAGACGAACTATCAAGGGGTCCCCATATACCCAACCGTGTAAGGAACGCAAAATCAAGGAACATAATGCCGGTTTATCGGCGCCTAAGGTGGCATGAGTGGAACAAAACACCGAGCAAAAGGCCAAGCCTTCCACCCATGCCCAGTATATAGGTGTGTTAATAATAATAATAGATATTGTGATATTTCCAAAGCATCAAGTTCCAACATGGAACAAATCTTCATCTTCACCTGCAACTAACAATGCTATAAGAGGGGCTGAGCAAGCGGTTAACATAGCCAAACAATGGTTTTGCTAGGAAGGTTTCAAAGGTTAGTGGTTTCATGGCAACAAGGAGATGGGCTGACAATAATGATGGGTAGCGCGACATATAACGATAGCATCAAGACAACTAAGCATGGCAATGGTAGTAAAGGTATCCAAGGGTATGGTCATCTTACCTGAGATCCCGCAAGGAAGAAGAATGAGTCCATGAAGTAGACGAAGAAGAAGCCTTGAAGACGAACCACGAGTAGACGAATGAATCCTCACGAATGCATCAGAACAAGCACTAACGAGAAGAAGCAAGCAATACGGTAAACGCACAACACAAGAACATGACAATATGCTCAACCAAGTATGATGCAAGACAAGTCTATATATGATGCACTACAAGTCTGTATATGATGCAATACATGGCAAGGTAGGAAGCACACAAGAACAACACAAGAACATGTCAATATGCTCAACCAAGTAGGATGCAAGACAAGTCTATATGTGATGCAAAATATGGCAAGGCAGGAAGCACTCAAAAACAACACAAGCCAACAAGTTTAAATGAGGCCGAAAACTACATATAACAAATCCGATAAGCCCTCATATGCATAGTTTGAAATTAGTCCAGATCTGAACAAACCTTATGTTAAAGTTGTTAAACAGTAGTTTAACATGCACCATGATGATCTACACGAAATTCTAGTCAAGTTTCATATAAAGTTTGCTTAATTCGGAGCTACGGCCTAGAAGATATGAGCAAAACAAGACAAACAAGTCAACGGTGCAAGACACACCCAACATCAAGTAAACCCACTCCAAACATGTAAACAACATGATATTATGATTCTCCATGCAAAGTCACACAAGTTTTGTATAAGGCACACCCAAAACGGGGCAACGGGCTAAAAGATATACATGAAATAAGATATAACAACAAGCTGAAGTTAACAGCCACATAGCAACTTCGGAGCAATGTAAATATAAGCTAAAATACCCAAACATGATAACAAGAAGCATGGATGTGTAGTAGACATGTTACTTAATAAGTATGAACTTAGAACACACCAAAAAGCTTGCTGGAACACATTTAAACAAGCATGGCAAGTTGCAATAAAATTATCCAGACTTGGCCAAAATCTGGGAAAGCAAAAACATCATCACGATGCTGCCTTCGGAGGCATAAAACAACAAGCATATCAACTCCATTAAGCATATAAATAGCATGGACATGTAGTAGACATATCCTACAGCAAACAACTCCATTGGAGCAAATCCATAGGAGGCATGGATCAATAGCAACAGGCTCCACCAAATTGATCATGCTGATAAAATCCCGACAGATATAATTTATAGCAACTTGAGAGCAAGAAATAAATAAGCTACAGCAGGCCATATGAGCAAGTAAGGGCATGAATGGATAGACAATAACTTGGACAATAAGACATGATCATTAGCCACTCCAAAACAAGCATGGATTTGTCTAGGGCATCAAGCAAACATAGCATCAGGTTATAACAGATTCCGGACTTAGCAGTTTTTTCACTAAGTATAAAATAGTTATGTTGGCATGGCATGTTTACAAGCATGTTTAAGTCAACACAAGGCATATCATGGAAAGATGATTGCACCATATCAAAGACCATATTATTGTGCTTCTCAAACATCTAGACATGTGGCATGAAGACAAACACATCCATAGCAAAGAGCAATTGAAATCAGCATCTCATAACAAGTTTCAGAACTTAACAGCCAAATGCACTTTTGCAACAGAGATTAACATGGCAATATGGACTCAAACAAGCATTGTACAGCACATGTAGTACATTTCATAATGAACATTTTGACATATCATATGCATCATTTGGATAAACATGCACCAAGTTATCATATCTCAAACATGGCAACAAAATAACTAGTAGCAGAAGTTTATAACAAGTATCACTCTTGCAACAGAGATTAGAGCATCTAGATGAACTCAAATGAGCATGGCACAATGGAACAAAGTGTAGAGCATATCACCACGATCATTTTGACATATCATTCACACAATTTGGATAAGTACACACAAAGTTATCACTATGCAAACATGCACATATAATAAGCAATTCTGAGGACTTAGCCATTTTCTGAAGAAAAAAAACGTGTGGCGCAGAAAAACTAAATTATGCCTGAGTGCTAAATAGACGGAGGAGGGGGGTTCTCACATTGAGCATGGCCCATTACTGTGGAGGAGGGAGAGGCAGGCCGCGACGGCCGACTAGGCCACCGGAGCGGGCTGGGCCGCGGAGGGGAGGAGGAGGCCCGAGGATGGGCCTCGGAGGAGCTGGGCCTGGGGAATCCCATGCGCGGGCACGCCGTCATCCCCGATCCCTCCTGGATTGGGCGGCTCGGGCGAAGCAGGACGCCGTCGGCGGGTCTCCGGCACGGCGGCAGTGGGAAGATGGGGCGGATCCGACGATGCCGGACTGGATCCGGCCGGTGGTGGCACGGCGGCGAGCTTCGGGCGACGGTGACCTCCGGGGCGAGCCGATCCCGATGGGCGGCAGGCGGAGCTGCCCTCCGGCGAGGCCAGAGCGGCGGCGCTCGGGCGGATCGACCGCTGGTCGACGGGGGGAGGAGCGAGGCGCGAGCGGCGGCGGCGCTCGGGCTCGCGCGGGCCCGATCTGGGCCCCGCGGGCCACACAGAAGTGGGGATGTGGGCGGCGATGTGGCGGAAGCTGGTTGGTGCGGGAGGCGGCGGCGGACATGTCCGGCCGTCTCGGACGCGTTCGGTGGCAGCGGGGAGGCTAGACTAGGGTTTCATCCGCAAAATGGAGGGGGAGGCTGTTTATATAGGCATCGGGAGCTAGGAGTGTCCAAATGAGGAGCCGTTCGCGGCCACGCGATCGTGATCGAACGACCAAGAGCATGGAGGGGTTAGAATGGGCTTGGTGGGCTGTGTGAAAGGGGTGCTGGGCCAAAAGACAAAAGGCTTCCGGCGGTTAACGCGGTTAACCGTTGGGCTATCAAACGAACTCTGAACGCGACGAAACTTGACAGGCGGCGTGTCTACACTATAATAAGACCACACACCAAGTTTCAACCCATTCTGAGAACATTTTTCGTTCACTCATAAAATAAATATTCGGAGGCACCGCGGGCGCGTGCAAGTGTGTCTGGGCTCAGAACGGACAACGGAGAGGACGAGGGAACTCGGACGGATGCAAGTTTTGAAAACATGATGATGCAACACACATGATGACATGGCAAGATGCAACACGCAAGCAGATGACATGGCAACGACGACGAATAACTGGCTGACACCTGGCGCACCGGTCTCGGGGTGTCACACTCCCCCTGAGTGTGAGGACTATTAGAGTTTTCTTTTGGAATGCAAAGTGCGCGCACTAGGTTCAATGCTCCCCCTTGATTTTATAGACCAACCGGAGACAGTAAAACAAACAAAGCAGTATAGACAAGAAAAATGGTACCAACAACACAAAGCATTAGGAAGAGTGCATAGATAAATAGATAAGGGTCACATGTCTTACACCATGCACGAGAACTCAACATAAAGGATAAGATCACAAGACAGTAGAAAAAGCAACTGCAGATAAACCACTGATACGTCTCCATTGTATCTATAATTTTTTATTGTTCCATGCTATTATTTATGAAGTCTTGGATGTTTAATGGGCTTTATCATTCACTTTTATATCATTTTTGGGACTAACCCACTAACCCAAAGGCCCAGTCCAGATTGCTATTTTTTTTGCCTATTTCAGGGTTTCGTAGAAAAAGAATATCAAACGGAGTCCAAACGGAATGAAACCTCCGCGGGAAATATTTTTGGAGAAAATCACGCACGCGGAGCTTGAGAACCATGTCAGGGGATCAAGATGTGGCCCACGAGGGTGGGGGGCGCGCCCCCTTCCCAGGGCGTGCCCCCTGCCTCGTGGCCCCCTCGAGCGTCCCCCGGTGCCCTCCTTCTTCCTATATAAGTCTACGTACCCCAAAACCTCCGTGAACAGAGAGAAAACCCTAATTCCATCGCCGTACCTTTTGTTCCCGTGAGATCCCATCTTGGAGCCTGTTCCGGAGCTCCACCGGAGGGGGATCCATCACGGAGTTCATCATCATCATCATCATCATCATCATCATCATCATCGCCCTCACCATGAGTTGTGAGTAGTTTACCACAGACCTTCGGGTCCATAGCTAGTATCTAGATGGCTTCTTCTCTCTCTCTCTCTGGATCTCAATACAAAGTTCTCCTCGGTCTTCGAGGAGATCTATTCAATGTAATCTCTTTTTGCGGTGTGTTTTTCGAGATCCGATGAATTATGGGTTTATGATCAAGGTTATCTATGAAAGATATTTGGTTCTTCTCTGAACTTTTTATGTGTGCTCATAATATCCTTGCAAGTCTCTTCGAATTATTGGTTTGGTTTGGCCTACTAGATCTATAGTTCTTGCAATGGGAGAAGTGCTTGGCTTTGGGTTCAATCTTGCGGTGTCCTTTCCTAGTGACAGTAGGGGCAGCAAGGCACGTATTGTATTGTTGCCATTGAGGATAAAAAGATGGGGTTTATATCATATTGCTTGTGTTTATCCCTCTACATCATGTCATCTTGATTAAGGCGTTACTCTGTTTTTATGAACTCAATACACTAGATGCATGCTGGATAGCGGTCGATGTGTGGAGTAATAGTAGTAGATGCAGAATCGTTTCGGTCTACTTGTCTCGGACGTGATGCCTATATACAATGATCATGCCTAGATAGTCTCATAATTATTTGCTTTTCTATCAATTGCTCGACAGTAATTTGTTTACCCGCCGTAGAATATCGCTATCATGAGAGAAGCCACTAGAGAACACTATGGCCCCCGGGTCTATTCTCAACATATCAATCTACATCTACTTTACTTTTATCGCTTTTATTTGTTGTTCTCATAAACCTAAAATACCAAAAATATAAACTATCATCTCTATCAGATCTCAGTTTTGTAAATGACCGTAAAGGGATTGGCAACCCCTTATCGCATTGGATGCGAAGTTCTTATTTGTTTGTGCAGGTGCGAGGGACTCGCGCGTGGTCTCCTACTGGATTGATACCTTGGTTCTCAAAAACTGAGGGAAATACTTACGCTATTGTGCTGCATCTCCCTTTCCCCTTCGAGGGAATACAACGCAAGCTTGAGAAGTAGCAACCACCCATGCAACTCCCGTGACCTAATAGAGCTCTCTCCCCCTTTGGCATCAGGACACCAAAAAGGAAAAGAGCGAAGCTAGCGCCCCATAGCTCAGTAAACCTCCTCGCCAGTAGCCGCAGAGCTATCAGAAGCATCGTCATCAACATCATCAGCCTCCTCAGACTCCTCAGACATCGCAGTAGCCTCCTCAGGAACACGGTCAGAAGAGGAAGCAGGCGCTTCATCAGACCACTGACAGTTCTCCAAACACCATGTATCCTCATGGGTGATGCACTTCTTGGAGCCACTCTTCACATCTGGCACATTAAGGTGCCTCATCAACTGAATCTGCCTGCGACGTGCCATCTTCTCAGCAACATGGGCCTTGTAGAGCTTCTTCTGAATATGAGACTGAAGGCAAAATGTCTTCTTGAGCTTGGAAGTCAGCTTCTCCACCCACATGGGCTGGGCTCCAGACTCTAGCTCAAAGTCCTCGTCATCCGAGGTAGCAAACACATCCTCCTCATTCTCTGAAGCAAATTGGGGAGTCTTGTGCTTCTTCATCCTTAGCTCCTTAACCTCATGCTCCGTGAGGTTGGCAGTGGTGGTGAGAGGCTCTCCTGGCCTACGGACGGCCCAAACAGTGTTCAGAAATTGCATCACAAAATGAGCATAGATTGGTACCTTGCGGTACAACACCATATTGTACATCTCCTCCCACAACCACTTGGAGACATCAAACGTGGCACCGGATCCCCTCTTGGTCTTCATGGCCACAAGCAAGTCTACCAGATAGCCATAGATATCATCTTGATTCCCAACCTTGGGAAGCAGCACACAAGATGCAAAATGTCATAGACAGGAAGAAGATCATTGGACTTGCCCACAATACCATGTCCAGGGATATACAGAGGGGCAAGCTTCACCTTGTCCATGGGGTGAGCTCGGTCATGAGGACGGATGCCACCTTGACCCTCCACCCCGGTATCATCATAGCCAAGAGCATTACAGAAAGCTCTCCATGGAACATGAAAGAACTCATCACGACACATGAAGTAGAGGGTGTGCTCCTCATCAGTGCCGAAGTGGACTGTAGCATAGAACTGATGGATAAGCTGTACATCGAAGTCACAATTTAAGGTCATGAGCTTGATCAAATCGAACTCCTCACAGATTTCCAGAGCTTCTCCAAAGTAAGCAAGGTTGTTCCTTCAATGATCGATGTCGATTGACCACATCCGGGTAAACTTGTTCTTGTGATGCTCGAAGATTTTTGACACAATCCTCACTTGTAACTCATTCCGGAACTGAGGGTTGTTCCAACGCAGATTCGGTGCTGCAGAGTAGGGATCTTGGAAGCGGAACCTTTGCCAGTCCGACACCTTCCATTTGAGCATTGGTAGCGCAACACATTGCTTTGCAGCAGCAGGCTTCTCCGGACGAGTGTCCTTGGTAGGAACCACCACCTCATGAGAATCCTCATTGTTATTTGACGATTTGCCCCTACGGGCCCTCTTCTTGGTGTTCTGAGACTTCCGAGCGGCACGAGAACTGGAGCCACCTGCAGACGCACACAAGAGCACACAGAAACCCCAGCAAATATGAGAAGAATGTACACAAGATCAGAGGAATATATCCCATGTATGTGAGTAGAAGAAAAACAGTGCATGTAGGTTCAGAGAAGCCGGTTGTTTCGGTTGTTCCATCGATAGTACCGCTCGCAAGGAGCGGTAGTACCGCTGAGAGCGGATCTGCTGGTGGAAGAACAGGAACCGCCCTATCTTGAATCTAGAGGCAATATTCCTACTTCTACTTACGCACAGGAAATAGGAGGAAGCTATATGGATCTCTCCACCAAACATTTGGCCAAAAATGTGGGAGTACAAGCAATGCCCTAGGGAGGGGATTCAACAAGAGAAACCCTAAGAACAAGAAGAAATCAGGGCATTACCGGTATCCATGGGAGTATATTAAAGAGGAGGCGACCACAATGGAGCGGATCCGATGAAAGGACGAGGGATCCGGAGGGCCTGAGGGCGCTCCGGGGCAATGGACGGAGCAATCGGCGGCTAGGGATTAGAGAAGGGGCGAGTGCACAGGAAAAAGAAAACCCCTTCAGCCCGCGCCCCTTATATAAGCCCCAGATGTCAGTCGGTAGTACCGCTCCGAGGAGTGGTAGTACCGGTCCTGTAGCTATCCGGTGTTTGCGAGTGGTACTTCCGCTCCAGAAGTTGCGGTAGTACCGCTTACAAACACCGGTAGTGCCGGCTAGAGGTACTGGTATAGGCAGGAGCGGTAGAACCGCTCGTGCAGGACCTGAAGTACCACTGGGACATCACAACATGGTGGGAGACCGGTAGAACCGCTCTGACCACCGGTTGTACCACCAGGTTGCAACAGCCGAAGCACAAAGGATATCAAACTTGTGTACAATAGAAAGATGGCTTGGGATGAGAAGGCTTAGGATGGAAGCAAGTCACTGTAATATGATGAAGAAGACTCCCAAGAGTGCAAGAAGCAAACAAGAAAAACCACTCTCAAGAGAATTCAATCATCTAGGAGAACCAAAGCAGCTAGGGAAAAGAGAACACAAAACAAAGAAAAGCCCCTTAGCACAAGGGCGGTGGCCGGAGCCACCTATGTTTGAGTGAAGTGGTATGGCACCGCGAAGATTTTAACCTTGGGCCCATGACCACTAATCATCTTTCAAGCACATATTTACCAACAATGATGGTGAATGTGAAAGATATGATCGATTTATGCATAATGGGGGGAGGGAAAGTTCATTGAGAGAACAACACTCCCCCTATTTCCATGCCTACATCTAAACAAGATACCATGGTGTGTATGGGAGGTGTGCACAACTTCAATCCACATTGCTCAAATCTATGATATTTAGCTCATGCCTTAACTCGCGAAATCTTGCTTCATCCAAAGGCTTCGTGAAGATATCTGCAAGGTTGTCATGAGTGTTGACATAATGAAGATCAATTTCTCCTCGCCGGATATGATCCCGTATGAAATGATACCGAATCTCAATATGCTTCGTCTTGAAGTGTTGCACTGGGTTGAGAGAAATCTTGATGGCAATTTCATTGTCACACCAAAGAGGCACTTTGTCACAAGTGACACCGTAATCGTTTAAAGTTTGCCTCATCCATAGAAGTTGTGCACAACAGCTACCGGCCACCACATATTCCGCCTGGGTGGACGAGAGAGACACACAACTTTGCTTCTTATAAGACCAACTCACCAAAGAGCAGCCAAGGAATTGGCACCCTCCGGAGGTGGACTTCCTATCCACTTTGTCTCCCGCCCAATCCGAATCCGAGAAACCTACAAGGTTGAAGTTTGCTCCTCTAGGGTACCATAAGCCAAAGTTTGGGGGTATGAACCAAATATCGAAAGATTCGCTTGACAACCACAAAGTGACTCTCCTTAGGTGAGGCTTGAAACCGTGCACACATTCCCACACTCAACATGATATCCGGTCTAGATGCACAAAGGTAAAGCAAGGATCCAATCATAGAACAATATACCTTTTAATCCACCGCTTTACCATTGGGATCGATGTCAAGTTGGCACTTAGTACGCAGTGGAGTAGTAGCCGGCTTGACATCACTTATATTGAACCTCTTGAGCATGTCTTGAGTGTATTTGGCTTGTTAGTTGAAGATTCCTTCTCTTCTTTGTTTGATCTCGAACCCAAGGAAGAACTTCAACTCTCCCATCATGGACATCTCAAATTGCGCGGTCATGAGTGCGACAAACTCATCATTAAAAGCTTTGTTAGGTGAACCAAAGATAATATCATCAACACATAGTTGGCAAACAAACAACTCCCCTTTGACCTTCTTAGTAAAAAGAGTGGGGTCGGTTTTCCCAATTTCAAACCCACGATCTTGCAACAACTCGG
The DNA here is from genome assembly GCA_902687465.1 of Secale cereale. Lineage (NCBI taxonomy): Eukaryota > Viridiplantae > Streptophyta > Magnoliopsida > Poales > Poaceae > Secale > Secale cereale. The sequence goes on along the minus strand of LR738713.1, from coordinate 447,837,394 downwards.
TAAGATGCTCATACCACGCACGTGGGGCTTGTTTAAGGCCATAGAGCGCCTTATCGAGTTGATACACATGATTGGGGAATTTAGGATCCTCAAACCCCGAGGGTTGTTTGACATACACCAACTCATTAAGAGGACCATTTAGGAAAGCACTTTTCACATCCATTTGTTGCAATGTAAAGTTATGATGAGAAGCATATGCAAGCAACAAACAAATAGATTCAAGGCGAGCAACTGGGGCAAAGGTTTCACTGTAGTCGATACCCTCGACTTGGGAGTAGCCTTGAGCCACCAAACGCACCTTGTTGCGGATGACAATTCCGTGAGCATCTTGCTTGTTCTTAAAGATCCACTTGGTTCCAATGACATTATGGTTCTCCTTTGGCCTTGGCACCAGATGCCACACCTTGTTGTGCTCGAAGTTATGGAGTTCTTCATGCATGGCATTGAGCCAATTGGGGTCATCGAGCGCCTCATAGACCTTTTGAGGTTCAACACAAGAGACAAACACTTAACGAGCACAATAATTTGCTAATTGTCTACAAGTGTTTACCCCCTTTGTGATGCTTCCAAGTATATTCTCCATGAGATGCTTTATAGAAGCGAGCCTGGAAGCAACTTTGGCAGCACGACGCTCCAATTTCTCTTCAAGAGATAATTGAGGAGCTATGAGTTGACCATCTTGAGCGTCGTCATGAGCTTGATCTTGATCTTGAGCTTACTCTTGATCTTGAACAAGCTCGGGAGAGGGAACTTGGCCTTGTGCATCACTTGGTGGATCACCACCCTCTTGTGGTTGATCTTGCACTTGGCCTTGTTCATCGGGTTGAGGGCCTTCACTTTGTTCTTCGGAAACGTGTGGGTCTTGGGTTGGTGATGGTTCCACTTGAGTGGAACATTGTCCTTATCCTTCGGCCACAAGGGGTTCCTCAATGGGTAGGATATGTCCAACACTCATTCTTCTTATGGCTTGACGAGGAATTTCATCACCTACATCACAAGTACCACTTTGCTCCACTTGGGAGCCATTATTTTCATCAAACTCCATGTTACACGTCTCCTCAATGAGTCCATTGGACTTGTTTAGGACACGGTAAGCATGAGAGTTTGTAGCATAACCAACAAATATGCCCTCATGAGCTCTAGCTTCAAATTTAGACAAACAAACACCTTTCTTGAGTATGAAACACTTACAACCGAACACCCGGAAGTACTTGAGATTGGGCTTGTTACCGGTAAGTATCTCGTATGGAGTTGTGTTTAGGCCTTTGCGGAGATAGATCCGATTAGATGCATGACAAGCGGTGTTGATGGCTTCGGCCCAAAAGTTGTACGGAGACTTGAACTCCGCCATCATGGTTCTTGCCACGTCCATCAATGTCTGGTTCTTTCTCCCTGCCACACCATTTTGTTGAGGGGTATACGGTGCGGCATATTGATGCTTGATCCCCTCACCACTAAGAAACTCATCCAAGGTGTAATTCTTAAACTCGATGCCATTGTCACTTCGAATCATCAAGATCTTTGCATCATGTTGACGTTGAGCTTCATTTGCAAAGTTGATGATGGTTTGTTGGGTCTCACTCTTCCTCTTGAAGAAGTATACCCAAGTGTATCTTGAATAATCATCTACAATCACCAAGCAATATTTTCTACCCCCAAGACTGTCAAAGGATGGAGGCCCAAAGAGATCCATGTGGAGGATTTCTAACGGTCTTTTTGAATAGATGGTAGTCGTGGGAGGGTGAGCCGTCTCATGTAACTTTCCTTCAATACAAGCACTGCAAGCACGATCTTTGGAAAAACTAACATTTGTTAGTCCGTGGACATGGTCCCCCTTGAGAAGACTTTCCAAAGATCTCATATTGACATGGGCTAACCGGCGATGCCAAAGCCAACCCACATCAACTTTAGCCATTAGGCAAGTCACGGTCTTAGTGGGTTGCTCCGAGAAGTTAAGCACATAGAGACCATTCTCGACATGCCCAACATAGGCTACTTTAAGAGTATTGCTCCACAAGAGGGCCACGGTATCAATATCAAAGAATGTGGCAAAGCCCATGAGTGCAAGTTGATGAACAAAAAGTAAATTGTATGCAAGGGACTCAACAAACATGACTTTCTCGATCGTGAGATCATGAGAAACAACAACCTTGCCAAGCCCCAATACCTTAGAAGATGAAGCATCACCCCATTCGACATTGGTGGCCATATATGAACCTTGGTGCACGTCCACCACCAAGTCTTTGCTTCCGGTCATATGATTTGTGGGTCCACTATCGAGCAACCATGATCCCCCACCGGAAGCAAACTCCTACAAGAGATCAATACTTGGATTTAGGTACCCATTTTGTAATGGGTCCTTTGAGGTTAGTAACAAGGGTCTTAGGAACCCAAATAGACCATTCAATGTACTCATAAGAAGAACCAACGAATTTAGCAAAAACATGTCCATCACTAGCACGACATAGAACATAAGAAGGGTTAAAGTCTCCGGCTTTGTTGGAAGGAGTGGTAGTGTTTTTCTTGACTCCACCACTCTTCACAATGTTCTTCTTCTTAGGATCACCCTCTCCCTCTTTTACAAAGGTTTGCTTGAGAGGAGGGGGTTGCTTGGTCTTGTTCTTGTTCTTCTTCTTGGGCTTGGGAGCAAACCCAATTCCTTCCTTCGCCACAACTTCCTTTTGATTGCTCAAAAGGTCGTTGAGGTTATTCTCACCTTGTATGCAAGACACAATACCTTTCTCGAATTGCTTCTTCAACTTGGCATTCTCTTCAATAAGATGCACATGCTCGCAACATGGGTTAGTAGCATTTGCATTATCAATTAAGACCATGCGAGGAAAGGTAGCTTTCTCCTTGGTTAGCGAAACTTGAAGTTGATCATGAGACTCTTTGAGGCTAGCATGTACACTCTTCAAGACCTTGTGAGCCTTGTCAAGCGTGACAAACTCCTCCTTGAGTCTAGCATGATCAACCACAAGCTTTGCCTTCTCAGAATTGAGCACACGAGAGACGACTAAAGCATGTTCAAGATCTTTCTTTAAATTAGCATGATCATCGTTGTGTGACTCCTCAAGAGCCAAACGAAGACCACTCTCTTCCTCAAGAGCATTAGAGAGATCCGATATCTCATCGGCATAGTCTTGACTATGTCCCTCCATTTTAGTAATGGTCTCCTCGTGAGCCTCGATCATGTCATTGGCCTCACCAAGTTGTTCCAAGAGAGCAACAAAGTGCTTCTTGGGTTTTCCCTTGAGTTTACTCATAAACAACTCAAATTCATTTTCCTCCTCCTCCGCCCCCTCACTTTCATCAATACAATCCGTCAATGAAAGATTGGAAGTGATAGTAGAATTGGTGTTTGGGGTTACCTTGTTGGTGGCCTTAGCCATGAGGCATTTGGCGGTGATGTTCTCATTTGGTGAGTCAAAGAGGGATGATTGTCGAGTTGTTGCAATAGCAACGGTGGCCATAGTAACCATATCATCATCTTCATCATCATCATCATCATCATCATATTCTTCTTGGGCCACCAATCCCTTGGGAGGAGTCTTCTTGTTGAAGTTGTTCTTGTTGGGATAAGACTTGGCCTTGTCCTTTCGGATAAGCTTGCCACCATTGTCTTCTCTTTTCTCATATGGGCAATCCACAACAAAGTGACTCACATTGCCACAATTATAGCATGTCCTGACTCGTTGCTTGCCCTTGAGGCCACTTGTGTTGTTCTTGTTGAAGTTTGGCCTAGAATTCTTCTTGTTGCCCCAAAATTGCCTTGATGCAAGAGCCATGTGCTCATGATAAGCATATTTGGTGTCCTCGGGGAAACACTCCTCTTCATCCACTTATTCCACACAAGCTTTGGCCTTCAAAGCAAGGTTGGGCTTCTTTGATCGTTGAGCTCGCAATACCGCATTGTCGGCGGTCTTATCCAAGATCCTCATGGCAACGAACTCACCCAACACTTTACTTGAGGACAAAATGTGGAAGTCCGGTCGTTGGCGGATGACGGAGGACATGGCCTTGTGATACGGCATCATGGCCTTGAGAAACTTGCGCTTGATCCAATTGTCATCCATATCCTTGCTCCATGATCTCGAAGTGAGACGGCAAGAGTGGTTAATCTCCTATAAAGTTCACGGGGATCTTCATCTTCAATCATGGCAAACTCATCGGCTTCATCTTGCACAACTTCATAGTTTGAGCGTTGAATGCTTGCACTTCCCTTGTACAAGGAACCAACATGCTCCCTAGCTTCCTTGGCCATGGAGAAGGGTCGAAGATGTGCAATGTCTTCGGGAGGGATAGCCTCTTGAAGAATGCAAAGAACGGACTCGTTGAATTGATGATCCATAGGTTCTCTTGGTGTTAAGTTGTAAGGATCATGCGGGTAGAAACCTTGCTCAATGATTCTCCAAAGATTAGTAGAACAATGATTTAAATGATGTTTAAAATGAAACGTCCAAGTAGCAAAATCTGATTTTTTAACAAACTTAGGAGGAGGACCGACCGAATTTAAATGCGGTGTAGGAACGGGTCCTCCATAATTGGTGGGAGGTGCGGAGTGAGCAAAAATGCCACTCCCATTCTTAGTCACCGGGACTTGCTCACTACTAGCTTCTCCCTTGTCGGGAATAGCATCCGACACATTGTTAGCGGGACGAACCACTTCCAACAGTGTGGTGGGTAATTTAAGATCCTCAAGAAATTCTTCGAACATGCCTTTGACCTCGATCGTCAGTGATTCTTTCAATGTGTCCAAAGCCACATTGAACTCCTCACGAGAGACCGAGGGTCCCCCATCGGACGTAGGCAAGGACGGAGTTCCACCAGAGTGTCCCTCCGTCTCGACTACGTTGTCACCCATTCTCTTTGGACGGTAAAGTCCTTAATAAAGAGACGAGGCTCTGATACCAATTGAAAGGATCGATATGGTTGACTAGAGGGGGGGGGGGTGAATAGGCAACTAACAATATTTAGCTTTTCTTAACCAAATTAAACTTAGCAACAATATAGGTTGTCTAGATATGCAACTAGGTGAGCAACCTATATGATGCAACAATAATAAACACACAAGCAAGCACAAGATACTAACACAATGAAGCTTGCACAAGTAAAGGTGAGAGATAACCGAAAGTGGAGCCGGTGAAGATGAGGATGTGTTACTGAAGTTCCTTCCCTTTGAGAGGAAGTACGTCTCTGTTAGAGCAGTGTGGAGGCACAATGCTCCCCAAGAAGCCACTAGGGCCACTGTATTCTCCTCACGCCCTCACACAATGCGAGATGCCGTGATTCCACTATTGGTGCCCTTGGAGGCGGCAACCAGACCTTTACAAACAAGGTTGGGGCTCTCTCCACAACTTAATTGGAGGCTCCCAACGAAACCACGGAGCTTCACCACAATGGAATGTGGCTCCGAGGTGACCTCAACCGTCTAGAGTGCTCAAACACCCAAGACTAAGAAAATCCACACAAGAAAGTATGGGGGAATCAAATATCCTTTGGTGTAAGTGTAGATCTAGGTCTCCTCCTTCAATCCCTAGCAAATCAACGAGTTTGAGTGGCTAGAGATAGAGATCGGGCAAGAGAGCTTTAATGGCAGTAATGGAGGAGAGAGAGAGGCAAGATGTAGGTGGGAGGAAGGAGAAGCACTTTCTTATATAGCCCCCCCCCACAGATCCAACCGTTATGTGCAGAAAAGCATAGCAGCGGTACTTCCGCAAAAGACACCGGTACAACCGGTGCATGCGGGAAACCCCTGCTAGGGTACCAGGGCGGTACTTCCGGTGGCGCACCCGATACTACCGGTTTATCGGGATAAATCGGAACTTCCGCGCAACCACCGCTCAACTACCGGGCCATAAAGAAAAGGTAAAACCCTCAGGCCCGTAGTTGGAGCGGAGGTTGGGCCGGAACTACCGCTGGTCCTATAGTCCCTGGGTGGCGGGGTCCGAGGCGGTATTACCGCCCCGAGCACCGGTAGTACCGGTTTGTCAAGACAAACCGGAACTACTGTGCCACCACCGGTCTACCACCGTACCCGGTACAGAAGGAAATCACCCTTGACCGGTACTTGTTGCGGTAGTAGGACCAGAACTACCGGCCAACAGTACAGCCGCTCAAGATAGCGGTACTACCGCCATGGCTAGAACTGCACAGAACAGAGGACATGGAACCTCTCTCTCCTCGAACGGAGGGTATATGGTGGGTGCACGAAATGTGTACGTGAAGTGATTCACCCAATACCTTCCAATGCGGATTCCCTCTTAATAGTACGGATATCCTACGACCAAAGGAATAAACATGTCAGAAACTCCGTCTTCGATCTTTTCCGCATAGAGAGAAAACCCAACTGTCTTGCACCCCACTGTGTGTACCTGAGAAAACTATTGCGCACGCTTAGAACAAATGTGTGTTGTCATCATCACCAAAACCCAAAGGCAGAAGATGCTCTAACACCTGTAGAAAACAAAGTTCTAGGCGAGAACAGGCATCGATTATCGTTTCACCCATAAGAGGGGCATGTTTCCCTACCGGAACCACGAGGGTTGTGAGAGGCTCCTGTTTGTAAAAGGCTTGTAATATAGCTTCACCCAAATTGGACAATTATATATACCATGTAGTGACACCATGCCAAATTTCATGATTTCCTGGTGAGTTTTGGATTTACAGACATTTAAAAACCGAGATTCGCAATGTTTGTGGCCAGTCCAGGACGCCGAGAGGGTGTCCTTTCCGAGTGACAATAGGGGCAGCAAGGAACGTATTGTATTGTTGCCATCGAGGATAAAAAGTTGTGGTTTATATCATATTGCTTGAGTTTATCCCTCTACATCATGTCATCTTGCTTAAAGCGTTACTCTTTTCTTATGAACTTAATACTCTAGATGCTTGCTGGATAGAGGTCAATGTGTGGAGTAATAGTAGTAGATGCAGAATCGTTTTGGTTTACTTGTTACAAACGTGATGCCTATATATAATGATCATGCCTAGATATTCTCATAACCGTGCGCTTTTCTATCAATTGCTCGACAGTAATTTGTTCACCCACCGTAGCATTCTGTTATCATGAGAGAAGCCACTAGTAAAACCTGTGGCCCCCAGGTCTATTCTCATCATATTTATCTTCCATCTACTTTACTTTGCTTTCTTTACTTTCTATTCTTATACCCCCAAAAATACCAAAAATATTATACTATCCTATCTATCAGATCTCACTTTCGTAAGTTACCGTGAAGGGATTGACAACCCCTTACCGCGTTGGCTGTGAAGTTCTTATTTGTTTGTGTAGGTGTGAGGGACTCGCGCGTGGTCTCCTACTGGATTAATACCTTGGTTCTCAAAAACTGAGGGAAATACTTACGCTACTGTGCTGCATCAACCTTTCCTCTTCGAGGGAATACAACACAAGCTCGAGAAGTAGTAGTAGGCGATCTCCTTACCCTTACAAACTCCTTGGTTCAACTCCACAATCTTGTCGGAGGCTCCCAAGTGACACCTAACCAATCTAGGAGACACCACTCTCCAAAAGGTAATAAATAGTGTGTTGAGGATGAACTCCTTGCTCTTGTGCTTCAAGTGATAGTATCCCCAATGCTCAACTCTCTCACACAGATTTGGATATGGTGGAAAGTTGATTTGAGTGGAAAGCAACTTGGGGAAGGCTAGAGATCAAGATTCTTGTGGCAGGATTGGTATATCTTGGTCTCAACACATGAGCAGGTGGTTCTCTCTCAGAAAATGTGTAGTGGAAGTGTAGGCATGTTCTGATGGCTCTCTCTAATGGAGATGGGGGTGGAGGTGTATATATAGCCTCCAAACAAAATCCAACTGTTACACACATTTGACCCAACTTGGTCAGACCGAATAGGAGAACTCGGTGAGACCGAAGTAGTTCAAAATGTGAACGTTAGGATTCTCGGTGGGACCGACATGATCAACTCAGTGGGACCAATTTGCTAGGGATAGGGCAAGACCTCATCTCGGTGGCGCTGATTGCATGAACTCGGTGAGACCGATTTCAGCAAATAGCAATACAGAGAATTGGTCAAGCAAACTCGGTGGGACCAATCGCTCATTTCGGTGAGACCGAAACGTTACAAAAGAATCACGGAGAGTTTACCATGCAAACTCGATGGGACCGATCGCGCTTCTCGGTGAGACAGAAATGTTATGAAAGGATCACAGAGAGTTTGCAATGCCATCTCGGTGAGACCGAGATCTGTATCAGTGTGACCGAATTGTCTAGGGTTTGTGGCAGTGGCTATGCCAAATGAAATTGGTGGCGCGGGATGGATCAAATCGGTGGGGCCGAGTTTGACTTAGGGTTTTGGACATATGTGGAATTTGAGAAAGTGGCTGAGGGTTTTGGAGCAATATCACTAAGCACTTGAGCTACCAGATCATTAAGCAACACCTCATCCCCTTTTAACAGTATTGGCTTTCCTATAGACTCAATGTGATCTTGAATCACTAAAATGGAAATGTAGAGTCTTGAGCTTTTGCCAATCTTTGTCCTTAGCATTTCGAGTGGTCCACATCTCTAGTCCATGCTATGCCAATCATTGAACTTCATGAAATATTTAACTTGAATGGATATTAATTCAATGAGCTATATGTTTTTATTAATTCCCAAAACCACCTGGGGATTAGTTGCACTTTCAATCTCCCCCTTTCTGGTAATTGATGACAACATATAGATCAAAGTTTTGACAAATGATAATAGGAATGAAATACATCATTGCTTTGAGAAGTATGTGATAAGGAAGAGCTCCCCCTAAATTTGTGCATTATTTATTATTTGCTTTCGAATGCAAACGCACAATCGATCAGGATCATGGGTTACTCTTCCATGTCACATACATCTTGGTGGAGCGCTCGGAATGATAGGATTTAACAACAAGGACTCATCACCAAAACAACCAAGTGAATGATCATACATAATCATGCAAGCACACAGTCAGCGTAGTCTGATCAACCACATAAGAATCTCACGAGCATAAGCAAATTGTAGAAATAACCAAACGAAATGAGTAGGAAGCAAAAACCAACAAAGAGAAGCAAAACTCTCTCTCTCTCTCAGCCTAATGATCTATACACTTTCTCCCCCTTTGGCAACAAGTTACCAAAAATCTTGAAAATGCATAGTGCTATACGACACTCTAGGCACGATCTCCGAGAGATGCTGAAGAAGTCTTCTCGCTGGTGGCTCCAGTGTGCCTAGACGGCATGGAGATAAGAGCATCTGCAAACACTTTTGACAAAGTCTGTGGAGCTGGAGGAGTTGATATTGAAGGTACAACTGTGGCAGTGGCTGTAGGTGCTGAAAGTGTAGGCCTGGCCGGGCTCGATAACCGGCACAGCTGAAGATCTTGGTCCTCTTGGAACTCTCTGGAAAGCATCAGTGGTATCCATGTCCTCTGCATCTTCCTTAAGCTTCTCCACAACTGTTTGTATCTAAGTGATCTTCACATCAAGATCATAGAATTTGGTTTCAATAATCCTCTCAAGACTCTCTTGATTTTGAGAAAGCTGGCCAGGCTCTTCTCAATCCTCAGAGTGGCCTCAAGCACATGGCTGAGCTGATCTTGCTTGGCCTTGGGGACTCCGAAAGCACTTTCTGCTTTTGCTGCTTTAGCTTTATCAATCTTTCCTTGGCCTTCAACTAAATTAGGATGTGATGCATCCATGAAAATCTCATTGTCCTCGAAATTTTGCCTAAGAGGTAGATGCCTCTTGTCAAGTAGATATGTCCCTGTTGTTGGGGAACATAGTATTTCAAAAATTTCCTACGATCACGCAAGGTCTATCTAGGAGAAGCATAGCAATGAGCGGGAGAGTGTGTCCACGTACCCTCGTAGACCAAAAGCGGAAGCATTTAGTAACGCGGTTGATGTAGTAGAATGTCTTCGCGATCCAACTGATCAAGCACCAAACGCACGACACCTCCGCGATCTGCACACGTTCAGCTCGGTGACGTCCCTCGAACTCTTGATCCAGTTGAGGCCGAGGGAGAGTTTCGTCAGCACGATGGCATGGTGACGGTGTTGATGAAGTTACTGACGCAGTGCTTCGCCTAAGCACCGCGACAATATGACCGAGGTGTGTAACAGTGGAGGGGGGCACCGCACACGGCTAAGAAATCAAGTTGTCTGTCTATGGGGTGCCCCCTGGCCACGTATATAAAGGAGGGGAGGAGGAGTGGGCCGGCCCTCATAGGGCGCGCCCAAGGGGGGAGTCCTACTCCCACTAGGAGTAGGTGTTCGCACACGAACACGTCACCGTGTACCTCCGACGCCGAGGGTGATGCACCGCAGCTCACGTCGAAGGAGACCCGTCCGGAAGCGCGGTACGCAAGCAATCCGGCGGGAGCTTTTGAAGACCCGAAACCCCACGCGTCCGGGAGGGACCCCGTCTGGACGCGCGGCGGCTATGGGCTGCCCTAGGTCGACCTGATCGCCCCTAGGGCCTCGAGGTTCGCCGCCCTGCAACAAGAAGAACAAACGAAGAACGAGGAAGAAGAAGAACTAGGGTTAAGGAGAAAAGATAAAAGATAAAAAGTGGTAGATGAATTGATCGATTGTGTGTTGTTCAATCGGCCGTCACCGCTTAGGTATATAAGAGGCGGCTGGACTTCCCGTGCAAGGAAAAGGCTTGGATTCACGTCCAAAACCCTAGCCAAATTCGGATTGGTTTTGTCCGAACTTTCCAAAACTGTTCGGTTTAAACTGGCTGTACTTTGCGGGTAATGTTTGAGGTGGTAAACGACCTCGGATGGAAAAGATCCCAAAAGCAATCTTGACCGTTTCGACGAGACAAACAACTTTTGTGTTGAACGTTTTTCGATTTGAAGCCATCTTCTAGGCCAAAACGGTCACGCAATGCAGGCTGTTATTCGCGCTACCCATCAGACACGTGGCTGGTGGGGCGCGCCACTTATGGCTCTATGACAGGGCTGTATTCGGATGGCTGTAACTTTTGCATACGAACTCGGATTGGGACGATTTTTATATCAAAATCGACCGTTTCGACGGGACGAAGACAATTAGTGTAGAAAGTTTTTCCATGTGAGACAGTCTTGATGGTCTAATCTGCTGAATACGGATCTAGATATAAAATCTCAGTGCTTTGAGCATAGTTTTGGCACTCGAGATGAAATCGGATGACGATGGCCCAAACATCAAAAATGTTCACCTCGACAATACGAAACTTTTTCACTTTGAGCACTTTTCCATTTGAAGCCATCTTATTTGCTTTTTATGCCGTGCCAAAATCTAGTGTCAACACATGCCCCCCTGTTTTCTGGCAGAGCTTGCGTGCCAGAAAATACTTCATCCAAGCAAGATGTCAACACTACATCGGCTGTGCATGCTAAGAACGATAATTGTTATCGGAAATATTCTTAAGCGTGTTGCTTCTTGGGTAGAGCCTCTTGGATAATAGTCGTCTGAGAACAACAATTGGACGTCACAAAGGCCTCCACGTAAGTTTCTTATGTCAATTCGGACCTTGCTTTGTCCAGGCACTCCCTGGGAATATTAGAACCCTTTGACGGTAAGCCGGTTGCTGAACGATTATGACCATGCACCACAAAGGAATACTGTCAACTGTTCGGCGACTCAACTCATTATTGTTCAAAGTAAACCGTCAAGCCTCCGCCGAACAATGTATCTCTCCTGACTTGGGTCCTGCAAATAACTAACACCAAGAGTCAGAGCTTTTTATGTACTAGACCCTTGATCAGTGGCCGACTCAATAATTAAGTTGGCCTTGCTAGTATTGGCAAACACTGAGCATCGGCTATAGGAGTAGGAGATCAACCATGGTGAACACCGTTAGCCAGATGCCGGCTTTGCCAACACAATGAATTCTGAGGGCGATATGCAAATATCGGCCATGCGTTCTCATCTCAAAGGTGCTCGGGAATCCGTCCACCAAAGTGTGAATAACCGAAATAAGTCAGATGTTTTGGCCGAGGATAAATTCCATAGTGTTGATTTTGATGATACGATTGAAGAATGTGCATGACACGCCTCCTGGAGTTTCCTATAGTGAGATGAAAATTGTCGTCCTCGCCTACGGGATTTACACTTGTACTCCCTTATTTCTGCCTGCTTCGCAACAGGAGATGTGATGCCGCACTTGTCTCGAGGATTTTCCTTAGGAACCCAGGCCATGTTCCTCTTCTCCAGCTCTTTGGCCCTAAGCTGCTTCAGCTTCTTCCGTTGCGAATATGGTAAGCCGAGAGGGCATTCCGGCTGGGATTTTGGTTTATGCACTGGCAAGTTCTTCCTGGCTTTGGGAATCTCCGGCTTGGCATGTCCAAAATCGGTGATCGGATCCCTGAGATTTACTTGCTTCAGTTTCTTGTCCTTAGCAGCCAACATAGACTCGACTGGCTTTTTGTCATTTGGAGTCGGATCTGAAATAGCACTCTTGCGTCCATCCTTTTCTTTCTTCACTTTTTTAACACTTGTTGCAATAGAAGGTCGGACATCATTTCTATTTTGACTGCTCCTCTTGGGAACCCATGCCATATTCTTCTTTCTCAACTCATGTGCACTAAGTTTTTGTAATTCCTTCTATTGCCAATGCGCTAAGCCGAGTGGGCACCTCGGCTGTGATTCTGTTTCAACCAATGCCAACTCTTTTTTGGCCTTGTGCACTCTCAACTTCTTCCCTTCAGATTTGGCACTTGATTGACTTGCCTCGTTGCCTTTTGTGGCCAATGTCAATACTTTAACTGCCTCTTTGTTATTTGAGAACAAATCCGAAGTAGCACACTTACGACCATCTTTCTTGACCTGGTACACTTGCTTGACCACCTCTTTCTTGTTGCTTGAGCTCCGGACTGATTCCTTATGATTGAAACGGTCTTTGACGTGTGATTGTTCATCAAATGTTGATCTTTTTGGAGCTGCATAATGTTGGCGAGATGATCTAAAATAAGATGGATAATGTGCCCTTGTATCATACCTGCCCCATGATAGATATGGATTTACATGAGCGCAGGGAGGCATCCACGACATTGGCATTGGCGGCCCAAAAGGAGGATATGAGTTCTGTTTGCTCAACGTCTTCCTTTGCCAATTCCGGTCTTCAGATTTATGCCTTGGGGGTGACCTCGATGCTTTTGCTTCACTCGGCCGATAAGCACTCTTTCCCTCACTTATCTTTTGGTATTTTTCTAATAACTGCGCAAAAGTGACTTTCAGCTTTTTGCTTTTGTGCTTACCATGGCCTTTGCTTTCTTTGGTTGTGCGTGCAACGGTCTTTGAATTCTCTTGTTGCCCCCCAGCGCTAGATGTTACCATTTTAGCTTTGATGGAATTTCCGTCTTCAAGATTGTTCTTGATGCACTTTTTAACAATATCCTTGCTCGAAGACTTGACCCCATCATCATTTACGTGTACATATCCACTTTTAGATAAATCGGCTGGAGATAGCCGAGTCAACATTTGATGGCCGTCAAAATGATCCGACTGTCCAAATGATCGTGCCTCAACAAACTCCAATCGTCCTATCTTGTCCGATTGCTTGACTTGATGGATCATGTTGCAATCTTTGACATTTTGCTTGAACGAACATTGCGTTGGCTCTTGTCTTGACGGCTCGACATCTTGATCAATTATCATAATAGGATTAGTCAGCGATGTACCGATGATGTGATCAACTATGCCTGCACTGGACGTACACTCCTGGTCCATTAACCGATATTGTGATACCGGCTTTGATACAAAACAACCGAGCAGTGTGAGTTTAACATCATCCGACTCGGCTATGCATTGATTTTTGTCCTCCTTTCCCGATGCTCTTGAATCGGCTATCCTGGAGAACTTTGAACCTGGCTTTATATTCCTGCAACCAAAATAATTACAGAATATACGTCTCATCTGAGACCAAATATTAGCCAGGCATGAAACAAACAAAGTTGTCCATATGAATATAAAGTTCAGTCGGCATGACGGGAAAAACTTTGGTTGTGATAAGTTGTCACTATTAGCCTCTATGAATGGCGCCATGTGTTGATCGGCATGATTAGTAACAAGATAATTCGAAACAAACATATTACTCATCTCGATCGGTCTTTCAAAATTAATTAGAATCTTACTAACGAGTGCATCAACAATATGATTTTGACCGAATCGAAAACTGAGTAAACTCTCGGCTAGGTGTACCTTTGTGAAGCCGTTGGAACGAGAAGATGGTTGCACCACTGGAGTAATACCTTGCTCCACTTCTGAATAATTCTCGAATGCATCTTCCTCTTTTTCTGGATCTCGTGCCTCATCACTCGGATTGCCTGAGTAGAGTTCACTTGGATGCTCTTCGTGAGTTGAACTTTGCTCGACCGTATTTTCTTGTTCTTGATGTTCATCGTTAACCGAACTTTGTTCGGCCATATTACTTTGTCCGTTCTTTTGCTCGGTGAAGCTTGCATCTTCTATTTTGGTACACGCAGCAATAACTGGCTTGATGCACTCGGCTTTAGCCGGTGATGTACTCGTCTGACAAGATGTACTCGGGTGGCACAATGCACTCGGCTGGCTCGATGCAATGCACTCGGCCTTAAACGTCTCAGTGGTCAATTTGGTTTCAATTGAATCCATCATTGTCTTGTTACTAAAGGAACTGTTCAACTCAGCTGAACACGACTTAGTGATATTTGACTCGGTTTCAACCGAATCAACCGTATTAGACGAGTGAACCCATTCTTGATGATTTTCTTGCAAAGCTTCTTTTTCATCTTGCTTCAAAAGTGCAGAAGCGCCAACATGGTTGCTACATGGAGGAAGGCACTTGACATATTCTTGCAAATATCCCACTTCACGCTTCTTCTTGAGTGCTTCATAAGCATGTCGATATTCTGCTGGTAATTCCTCAAGAGTTGGCGTAGTAAATTCGTTGATGCTATTCCCTGTGAGGTTTGACTTGATCTTGTCCACTTGGGCCACATATTTTTCTTTAAACTCAGCCCTTCTTGGATCAGCTTGCCCCCCAATACTTTTACGAACTTTCGGCAATGAATTGATGTTGCCGAAACTTTGCGATTGTATAGGAGGTGTATAACATGCTGCAATGATAGGTGAAGATGTGTGCACTGTTGTTGAATATTTTCTCATGCTAATTTGATCAATCGGCAACACTTCGTCTTCTTTTAAAACTCTAGCTCTTATTGCCTCATAATCAGGAAGCAATCCCTTTCCGTGTTGCTCAAGGCAAATAGCACTAATCTTCTTATTTTGGGATAAACTTTTTAATGCAGCCAGAGCCACCTCATCTCCTGCAATATTAGGCATATTTGCGCCTATAGAATCTCCATTCACTCGGCCATAACCGCGAAGGCGAGCCGAGTCATGAATATTTTTAGTTGCATGTCCCACTGAACAATTAATCTCATGAGGTGTAGTATCTCATGACTGAGGATAACCAGCCAAATAACTACAGGAAGCATGGCCGATTCCCCCGTCCATCGGCATGTTTGGGGATGAACCCGCATATCGCGAGTTGGCTGCCGATGAACAAAACTGTGAGATGGACTCATGTACATGAGGTGTCATATATTGATCACTTGAACAAATCATGTTATTCATCGGCATATTGAAAGATGTTGCCGATGCACAAAAGTTCAGATTCATAAGTTGCATGTCGCGGTTATGTGAATTCCAAGTTTCTCCAGTGGAATAACTAGTCGGCCTTTGCTCGTTAGGGCTAGCCGACATGACATGTCCATTGAAAGATCTACAAACATCAACATAATGGCTATTTGCATCTACGTAAGGAAATTGATGATACATGTTACCGTTGTAGATTGCAGCCGCTCGATGACGCTCTCCTCGTAGCAAGAACAGGCTGGAGATTGTTCAAAGCTTCGTCCCCAGCGGAGTCGCCAAAAAGTGTGTTCGCACACGAACACGTCACCGTGTACCTCCGACGCCGAGGGTGATGCACCGCAGCTCACGTCGAAGGAGACCCGTCCGGAAGCGCGGCACGCAAGCAATCCGGCGGGCGCTTTTGAAGACCCGAAACCCCACGCGTCCGGGAGGGACCCCGTCTGGACGCGCGGCGGCTATGGGCTGCCCTAGGTCGACCTGATCGCCCCTAGGGCCTCGAGATTCGCCGCCCTGCAACAAGAAGAACGAATGAAGAACGAGGAAGAAGAAGAACTAGGGTTAAGGAGAAAAGATAAAAGATAAAAAGTGGTAGATGAATTGATCGATTGTGTGTTGTTCAATCGGCCGTCACCCCTTAGGTATATAAGAGGCGGCTGGACTTCCCGTGCAAGGAAAAGGCTTGGATTCACGTCCAAAACCCTAGCCAAATTCGGATTGGTTTTGTCCGAACTTTCCAAAACTGTTCGGTTTAAACTGGATGTACTTTGCGGGTAATGTTTGAGGTGGTAAACGACCTCGGATGGCAAATAGCCCAAAAGCAATCTTGACTGTTTCGACGAGACGAACAACTTTTGTGTTGAACGTTTTTCGATTTGAAGCCATCTTCTAGGCCAAAATGGTCACGCAATGCAGGCTGTTATTCGCGCTACCCATCAGACACGTGGCTGGTGGGGCGCGCCACTTATGGCTCTATGACAGGGCTGTATTCGGATGGCCGTAACTTTTGCATACGAACTCGGATTGGGACGATTTTTATATCAAAATCGACCGTTTCGACGAGACGAAGACAATTTGTGTAGAAAGTTTTTCCATGTGAGACAGTCTTGGTGGTCTAATCTGCCGAATACTGATCTATATATAAAATCTCAGTGCTTTGAGCATAGTTTTGGCACTCGAGATGAGATCGGATGACGATGGCCCAAACATCAAAAATGTTCACCTCGACAATACGAAACTTTTTCACTTTGAGCACTTTTCCATTTGAAGACATCTTATTTGCTTTTTATGCCGTGCCAAAATCTGGTGTCAACAGTAGGTTTCCCCCTTTCCTAGTAGGAGTAGGAGAAGAAGGAAGAGGGAGAGAGGGAGAAGGAAAGGGGGGCCGGCCCCCACCCCAATTCGGATTGGGCTTGGGGGGGGGGCGCCCTCCACTTGGCCGCAACCTCCTCTCTTCCACTAAGGACCAAAACGGCCCATTGACTCCTCGGGGGGTTCCGATAACCTCCTGGTACTTCGGAAAATGCCCGAACTCATCCGGAACCATTCCGGTGTCCAAACATAGCCTTCCAATATATTGATCTTTATGTCTCGACCATTTCGAGACACCTCGTCATGTCGATGATCACATCCGAGACTCCGAACTACCTTCGATACATCAAAACACATAAACTCATAATACCGAGCGTCATCAAACGTTAAGCGTGCGGACCCTACGGGTTCGAGAACTATGTAGACATGACCGAGACTCATCTCCGGTCAATAACCAATAGCGGAACCTGGATGTTCATATTGGCTCCCACATATTCTACGAAGATCTTTATCGTCAAACTGCATAACAACACACGTTGTTCCCTTTGTCATTAGTATGTTACTTGCTCGAGATTCGATCGTTGGTATCATCATACCTAGTTCAATCTCGTCACCGGAAAGTCTCTTTACTCATTCCGTAATACATCATCTCATGACTAACTCATTAGTCGTTTGCTTGCAAGGCTTATTACGATGTGTATTATCGAGAGGGCCCAGAGATACCTCTCCGACACTCGGAGTGACAAATCCTATTCTCAATCTATGCCAACACCACAAACACCTCGGAGACACATGTAGAGCATCTTTATAATCACCCAGTTACGTTGTGACGTTTGATAGCACACAAGGTGTTCCTTCGGTATTTGGGAGTTGCATAATCTCATAGTCATAGGAACATGTATAAGTCATGAAGAAAGCAATAGCAGTAAAACTATACGATCATAGTGCTAAGCTAACGGATGGGTCTTGTCCATCACATCATTCTCATAATGATGTGATCCCGTTGATCAAATGACAACACATGTCTATGGTCAGGAAACATAACCATCTTTGATGAGCTAGTCTAGTAGAGGCATACTAGGGACACTCTGTTTTGTCTATGTATTCACACATGTATCACGTTTCCGGTTAATACAATTCTTGCATGAATAAAAGACATTTATCATGATATATAAGGAAATATAAATAAAAACTTTATTATTGCCTCTATGGCATATTTCCTTCAGTCTCCCACTTGCACTAGAGTCAATAATCTAGATTACATAGTAATGATTCTAACACCCATGGAGTCTTGGTGCTGATCATGTTTTGCTCGTGGAAGAGGCTTAGTTAACGGGTTTGCAACATTCAGATCCGTATGTATCTTGCAAATTTCAATGTCTCCCTCCTTGACTTGATCGCAGATGGAATTGAAGTGTCTATTGATGTGCTTGGTTCTCTTGTGAAACCTGGATTCCTTCGCCAAGGCAATTGCTCCAGTGTTGTCACAAAAGATTTTATTTGGACCCGATTGTAATGCCCAGGATGGAGCTATATCTCCTACGTGTCGAGGCACGACTTAGAGACATAACCCCATGCTGGAATGATCGCAAGTCTGGTATCTTTGCACAACTCATGTAAAAGAAGGGGATGGAAAACATAAAATAGTTGGCTTACACTCGCCATGTCACACAAATACAATACATGTCTCAATCATCATACAATAAAATATCACAGCCCTCTATGGGTAAAATCCAAATGCAAGATACCAAACATAAATTAAATCCATAGGTCGGATCGAATCCTAGTAGAAGTCTCCACTACTGAACATCAGGGTAACGAACATAGTATCGACTACGCTCCTCGTCGTACTCCCAGTCTAGCTCGGTGCCATCACCTGGATAGCTCACCACTGGACCTGCATCTGGTGTGGTGAAGTAACTGTGAGCCACAGAGGACTCAACAATCCCGTTCCTAGGTAACAAGACTATTTAAGCCTTGGGAGAGGATAAGGCTGAAGAAAAGAATAAGTGTCTGCAGCAGCAACTAGCAACTAGCTTACGTGAGAGAGTGCGAGAAGAGAAAGCCTCGGTCGAGAAGTGATCACGAAGTGATCCTAACTACAGCTCAACAAACATAACCCCTCCGTGTTCAACTCCCGAATCCCTATTCGGAAATTGACAGTCACGGAACACACGCTGGTAGTGTATTAGAAACATTGTGTCAAGTTATCTACAACCGGATATTAACAAGCTCCCATCTGCCACATAACCGCGGGCACGGCTTTCGAAAGTTCATAACCCTGCAGGGGTGTTCCAACTTGACCCATTACAAGCCCACGATCCGCGGAGTCGCAACTCCAAAGTGGGAAGACCCGAGTATTCCCGGAATCCCGTGCTCAAGATACTCCAAACTATGGTAAGGCTAATCCAGCAAATCCTCCCGGCGTGCCGACACCCTAATAGTAGCTGCGCGTATCTCGTCTCAGGCCACGATCGGATGGGCGATGCTACAGGTTTTTACCAGACCTTGAGTTTCCTCGAGGTGGCCCTGCAGGACCCCCAGTTCGGACCAACACTCATGTGGAGCACTGGCCCGGGGTTGTTGATTAAGAAAAAGGGTTTATAACTCCCTATGCAAGTTTAGTTTGTTATTAGGCAAATAGTACCAATGTTGGGACTTGCTGGAAAAGACTTAGCACTTAGCGGTTTATCGAGGGGGTCCCATACACCCCAACCGTGTTAGGAACGCATAATCAAGGAACATAACACCGGTTTAAACGGTTCCTAACGGCATGAGTGGAACAAATCACCAAGCAAAAGGCTTAGCCTTCCACCCTTGCCAATATATAGATGATTTCATTTTAAGCATTTATATAGTGTGATATAACCCAACAAAACTTCAACATGAAGCAAGCATCTTCGATCTTCACCTGCAACTAGCAATGCTATAAGAAGGGCTGAGCGAAGCGTACTTAGCCAAGCAACGGTTTGCATAGGTAGGGTGGTTAGACATGATCATGGTTACAAGTAGGAGGCTGACATGAAAGGCATGGGCATCGAGGCAAAACTATAGATCGTGACTTCTAGCAATAGGCAAAAATAGTAGTGGTATCCGGGTTCGGTCATCTTGCCTGAAGAGAAGTCGTTCGGATCGTAAGAAGGGTCCTCGTTCTCAACCTCGTTGGTAACCTCGTGCTCGTACTCGTACTCGGTCTCAGCTTCCGGCTCTCAACAATACAATCACATAAGGCACGAATCAACAAGATGCAATGCGCACACCAAAATGATGGATGCATGATGGATGCACTAAGAGAGCACACGGAGCACGGAAAATAGCACTCAAGCAAATCACCTCAAAACATGACAACAATATGATATTATGAATCTACACAGAAAATCAATCAAGTTTCATATAAGACTCGCTGAAATCGGAGCTACGGGCTAAAAGTTATGCCCGAAACAAGAAATAGGCGAAAGCTGAAAATTACAGCAACATAGCAACTTCGGAGCACAAAATAATTAAGCTACAGCACTCAAACAACATGGCAAAGAGCATGAACATAAACTAGACATAACCTACAGCAAATAAGTCCAAAGGTGCACCCCCAAAGGAGTCACGGATCAATAGCAATAAGCTTGGACATATTGAACTTGACAATAAAATTCTGGCAGCAGAATTTTATTGAAACTTTGGAGCAAAAGTTAAACATGCTACAACCACTTAAATAAGCAGGTGAGTACATGAATGTAAAGCCAACAATATCTACTACAAGGAACAATCAAGATCCACCCCAAAACTATCATGGTTTGTCCTAGAGCAGCAAGCAAACATGGCATCGGAACGTTACAGATTTCAGACTTAGTGAAAAACCACTAAGTGTTAAAACAGCAGTTTCATCATGGCATCTAAAAGAGCAAGTTAAAGTCACCTCGAAACTAAACATGGCAAGTGGTAAGCACCACATCAAAGTACACATGAAGGTGATTCCGAAACATACAAGCATGCATCATGGAGATAAACACAACGATAGCAAAGAGCTCAACAAGATGGCATTTCATAACATGTGAAACAACATCACAGCCACATGGCACTTTGCAACGAAGATAAACATGGCAAGATTAAATCTATCATGCAACCTAACACAAACAACATGTAGAGCATGGCAAGACGAACACGTGGACATGTCATTTGCATCATTCGGATAAACGAGCTAAAAGATATCACTATGCAAAGATGGCATAAAAACATCACATAACAGCAGTTTATATCACGATGCACTATTGCAACAGAAAAACAAGCACCTAGATGATCTCTAACATGCATGACACAAAAAGATAAAACGTAGTGCTAATCACCACGAACGTCTGGACATGCTATTCGCGCAAAACGGAGCTCCACACAAAAAGTTATTGCAGTTTGAAAATAGCATCAGAAAACAATTCACAGGGACTTAGAGGAATAGAAGAGGCAACCTTCAGATCTGAGAAAACAGGCCGGAGGAGTCAAACGGGGCGGATCGGCCCGGATCTGGTGCGGCCCGTGGAGGATTTGCTGGATCGGGCGGATCGGGCTTGGAGGCGGCGAGTCGGGCCGGCCTGGGGAGCTGCGGCCCACCGGGCGGCCGAAGGGAGGCGGCTGAGGCCTGGAGGCGGAGGACGGCCGGCCTGGCGCGGGAGATAGGCGGATCTGGGAGGAGGGGCGCGCGGCCCAGGTGGCGCGGGCCCGTCGGGAGGTGGCGGCCTGGTGGAGCGGCGGCTTGCGGCTGGAAGGGAGCGAGGCCCGAGCGCGGGCGCCTGTCGATGCGGGAGGCGGCACGGGGGAGCTGGGCCGGTGGATCGGCGCGGGGGAGGGGGGGGGAAGGCCCAGCGGCGGGATCCGAGCGGGCTGGTTCGCTCTGACCCGCGGGGAAGCTGAGGAAATCCCCTCGATCTCCCCTGGGGGCTCGCCGGCGGGGAAAGGCAGAGGCCTGGCGGCACCCTAGGAGGAGGAGAGGCTCGGGGCCGGCTGGATCCGGCGGCCCCTCGTCGGATCTGGCCGGAGGACGGCGGCTAGCACCGGTGGGGACGAGATGGCGGCGGTGGTGAGGTGAGAGGAGGCCGGAGATGAGCTTTTCCGGCGAGGTGGTGTATTCCGGCGAACTTCCGGCGGGATTCCGGCGAAACTCCGGTGAGGTGGTTGGTTGGAGGAAGGGGATGAAGTGGGGGCTAGGGTTTCCTTGTTTTGGGGCACAAATTGTGGGAGGTGGACAAATATATAGGCACAAGGAGCTAGGGTTGTCCAAATGGAGTGCGGTTTTCGGCCACCGGATCAGATTTGGATGGCCTAGATGATAGAAGTGGCTAGGAGGGGTTTGTGGGCTGTTGGAGGGGTGTCTTGGGCCACAAAGTGGAGGCACTTTGAGCCCACGAGAATAACTGTTGGAGGAGCAAACGGACTCGAAACGCGACGAGATTTGACAGGCGGGTTACACACAACAAAACAACAACACACGACAAGTCTCGCACCAACCCGGTAACGTTACACGGCCAAACACCAAAGTAGGCCTACGGGACGCCACGGACACGTGAGGGAGCTCCGGAACACGAAACGGACAACGGGAAGGAACGCATGGAACCGGATGCAACCGACAACACAAATGCAATGCGAAGATCTGGATACCCAAGTTGGCTCCCACATGCTCCTCGATGATCTCATCGGATGAACCACGATGTCGAGGATTCAATCAATCCCGTATACAATTCCCTTTGTCTATCGGTATAGTACTTGCCCAAGATTCGATCGTCGGTATACCGATACCTTGGTCAATCTCGTCATGGCAAGTCTCTTTACTTGTTCCGTAACACATCATCCTGTGACCAACCCCTTAGTCACATTGAGCTCATTATGATGATGTCTTACCGAGTGGGCCCAGAGATACCTCTCCGTCATACGGAGTGACAAATCCCAGTCTCGGTTCATGCCAACCCAACAGATGCTTTCAGAGATACCCGTAATGTACCTTTATAGTCACCCAGTTACGTTGTGACGTTTGGCACACCCAAAGCATTCCTACGGTATCCGGGAATTGCACAACCTCATGGTCTAAGGAAAGGATACTTGACATTGGAAAAGCTTTAGCATACGAACTACACAATCTTGTGCTAGGCTTAGGATTGGGTCTTGTCCATCACATCATTCTCCTAATGATGTGATCCCGTTATCAATGACATCCAATGTCCATGGTCAGGAAACCGTAACCATCTGTTGATCAACGAGCTACTCAACTAGAGGCTTACTAGGGACACATTATGGTCTAAGTATTCACACTTGCATTACTGTTTCCGGATAATACAATTAAATCATGAACAATAAACAATTATCATGAACAAGGAAATATAATAATAACCATTTTATTATTGCCTCTAGGGCATATTTCCAACAGTTTCTTCTAGGTGGTCTCAACTTGCCATGTCGTTCCGCCACAATAATCTCTCATGAGTACCCTTGGGGCCGACCCGTCTTTATCTTTTGGGCTGTCAGGTTCAGGTCCATACCATCAAGGTGAAACTGAGAATCACTCTCAATAGGTTCACACATGATTATTGCAGGACAAATATTCTCTAAAATCCCAGAAATCCTAGAGCGAACGACGAAAATACTTTTCCACCGCTGCAGGTCTCTATTCCTGTGAGATCCCATCCGGGACCTTTTCCAGTACTCCATCACAGGGGGATTCAATCACAGAGGGCAACACATCAACCTTGTTGCCCCTCTGATGATGTGTGAGTAGCTTACCACAGACCTATGGGTCCATAGCTAGTAACTAGATGGCTTCTTCTCTCTCTTTGATCTTCAATACAATGTTCTCCTCGATGTTCCTAGAGATCTATTCGATGTAATCTTCTTTTGCGGTGTGTTTGTCGAGATCCGATGAATTGTGGATTGATGATCAGATTATCTATGAAAATTATTTGAGTCTTCTTTGAACTCTTTTTGCATGTTAAGATAGCTTTCTATTTCTCTTTGATCTATTGATTTGGTTTGGCCAACTAGATTAGTTTATCTTGCAATGGGAGAGGTCCTTTGTGATGGGTTCAATATTGCGGTGTCTTCACCCAGTGACAAAGTAGGGGTAGCGAGGCACGTATTGTATTGTTGCCATCGAGGGTACAAAGATGGGGTTTTCATCATATTGCATGAGTTTATTCCTCTACTTCATGTCATCTTACTTAAGGCTTTACTTTGTTCTTTATGAACTTAATACTCTGGATGCAGGCAGGAGTAGGTCGATGTGTGGAGTAATAGTAGTAGATGCAGGCAGGAGCCAGTCTACTTGACACGGACGTGATGCCTATATTACATAATCATTGCCTTGGATATCATCATAACTTTGTGCTTTTCTATCACTTGCTCGACAGTAACTTTTTCACCCACCGTATCTTTTCTTTGAGACAGAAGCCTCTAGTGAAAACTATGGCCCCAGGGTCTATTTTCCATCTTACATTTCCAGATCTATAAATTCAAAAACCCAAAAATATCTTGCTGCAATTATTTTGTGTTTACTTTATTTAGCTTTTTTACTTTAATTTTAAATCTATCTCTATCCGATCTCACTCTTGTTCATGACCATGAAGGGATTGACAACCCCTTTTCCGCGTTGTTTGCAAGTGTTTGTTAGTTTGTGCAGGTGCATAGATTGGATACTTGCTTCTGCCTCCTACTGGATTGATACCTTGGTTCTCAACTGAGGGAAATACTTATCTCTACTTTGCTGCATCACCCTTTCCTCTTCAACAGAAAAATCAATGCAAGCTCAAGAAGTAGTAGATGTCCATCAACTGATATCAATGTGAGTGAGTAGGGATTGCCATGTAACGGATGCACTAGAGCTATAAGTGTATGAAAGCTCAAAAGAAAACTAAGTGGGTGTGCATCCAACTTGATTGCTCATGAAGTCCTAGGGCATTTTAGGAAGCCCATTGTTGGAATATACAAGCCAAGTTCTATAATGTAAATTCCCCACTAGTAATATATGAAAGTGTCAAAATAGGAGACTCTCTATCATGAAGAACATGGTGCTACTTTGAAGCACAAGTGTGGAAAAGGATAGTAACATTGTCCCTTCTCTCTTTTTCTCTCATGACTACCCTTTTATTGGAGACTCCTTTTCTCTCTTTTTTGGAGGTTTTTTGCCTCTCTTTTTTATAACCTCACTCGAGACAATGTTCTAATAATGATGATCACCACACTTTTATTTACTTCCAACTGAAAATTACAACTCAAGGTAACTCAAACTCATAATGACGGAACGGTGGAGTTACATGGCAATATATCTCGGAATGGCTATTAAAATGCCATAATAGGTAGGTATGGTGGTTGTTTTGAGGAAGGGTATAAGGTGGGTTTAATGCACCGGCGAAAGTTGCGATGTATTAGAGTAGCTAGCAAAGGTGGTAGGGTGAGAGTGCGTATAATCCATGGACTCAACATTAGTCATAAAGAACTCACATATTTATTGCAAAAAGTTTATTAGCCCTCATAGAAAACTACTACTACGCATGCACCTAGGGAAGAGGTTGGTAGGAGTTAACCATCGCGCGCTCCCGACTTTCACACAAAGGAAAAGAATCAAGAATAAATTGTGCTCCAACTCCATCACATAACTAGAAGACCATACATGCATGCTACGGGAATCATAAACCTTAACACAAGTATTTCTTTAACTACACAATTCACTACTAGCATAACTCTAATATCACCATCTTCATATCTTGAAACAATTGCAAGGAATCAAATTTCTCATATATTCAATGCTCTTTATGAAAGTTTTTGTTATATCCCCCTTGGATGTCTATCATATTAGGACTAAATTCACAACCCAAGCAAATTACCATGTTGTTATTAGACTCTAAAAAATAATATAAGTGAAGCATGAGAGTTCATCAATTTCTTCAAAATAACATCACACCATGCTCAAAAAGATATAAGTGAAGCACTAGAGCAACTAACCTAGCTCAGAAGATATAAGTGAAGCACATAGAGTATTCTAATAAATTCACGATTAATGTGTGTCTCTCTCAAAAGGTGTGTACATCAAGGATGATTGTGGAACTAAAAATCAAAGACTCAAATAATAGAAGACGCTCCAAGCAAACCACATATCATGTGATGAATTAAAATATAGCCTCAAGTAAATTTACAGACGGATTGAAGACAAAAGAGGGGATGCCATCCGGGGCATCCCCAAGCTTAGATGCTTTGTTGTCCTTGAATATTACATTAGTCTGCCTTGGGAATCCCCAATCTTAGGCTCTTGGCACTCCTCATTCCATAGTCCATCAAATCTTTTGCCCAAAACTTAAAAACTTCACAACACAAAACTCAACAGAAAACTCATGAGATCCGTTAGCATAATAAATCAAATAACCACTTTAGGTACTGTTGTGAACTACTTATAATTTTATATTAGTGTTATATCTACCGTATTCTAACTTCTCCATGGTTCATACACCCAGATACTACCCATAGATTCATCAAAATAAGGAAACAACACGATGAAAACAGAATCTGTCAAAAATAAAATAGTATGTTGATACGTCTCCAACGTATATATAATATATGAAGTATTCATGTAGTTTTATTATCATTCTTGGATGTTTTACAATCATTTCATAGCAACTTTATATCATTTTTGGGACTAACCTATTGACCCAGTGCTAGTTGTTGTTTTTGCTTGTATTTTACATCACATGAAATCAATATCAAACGGAGTCCAAACACCACGAAACTTTTTGTGGATTTTTTATGGACCAGAAGACTGCCGATGGGCCAGAGCAGCACCTGGTGGCCGCCCCGAGGGGGGCACAACCCACCAGGTCGCCCCTGGGGCCCAGGCGCGCCCAGGTGGGTTTTGCCCACCTCGGTGGCCTCCCGCACCCCCTCTTTACCCTATAAATTCCCAAATATTCCGAAACCCTTCGGGGTGACCCTAGATCAGAAGTTCCGCAGCTGCAAGGCTCTGTAGTCCATGAGATTCAATCTAGAGCCCTTTCCGACACTCCACCGGAGGGGGAAATCATCACCGGTGGCCATCTTCATCATCCCGGCGGGCACCATGGTGAGGAGGTAGTAGTCCACCCTCGGGGCTGAGGGTTTGTACTAGTAGCTATGTTTTTAATCTCTCTCTCACGCGCGATCTCGAGATGTCATGATCTTGATATATCATGGGCTTTGTTAACATAGATCGATCCTACGATGTTTCTCCCCTCTCTACTCTTGTTGTGATGAATTGAATCTTTACCCTTTGAAGTTTTGTCATGTCGGATTGAATGTTCAGATTTGAGAACACATGATGTATGTCTTGTGGTATGAATACTTGAGGTGACAATGGGATATCATATTGATTTAGTTGATGTATGTGATACGTCTAAAACGTATCTACTTTTCCAAACCCTTTTGCCCTTGTTTTGGACTCTAACTTGCATGATTTGAATGGAACTAACCCGGACTGACGCTGTTTTCAGCAGAATTGCCATGGTGTTGTTTTTGTGCAGAAATAAAAAGGTCTGGGAATCTAAAAATCCACGAAGAATTATTTCGGAAAATATAAAAAATATTTGCAAAAAGATCCAGACCAGGGGGCCCACACCCTGTCCACGAGGGTGGGGGTGCCCCTCTAGGGCGCGCCCCCTGCCTCGTGGGCCCCCTGGTGCTCCACCGACAGATCCCTAGATCCTATATATTCACTTTCGGGGAGAAAAAAATCAGAGAGGAAGAATAATCGCGTTTTACGATACGGAGCCGCCGCCAAGCCCTAATCTCTCTCGGGAGGGCTGATCTGGAGTCCGTTCGGGGCTCCGGAGAGTGGAGATTGTCGCCATCGTCATCATCAACCTTCCTCCATCACCAATTCCATGATGCTCACCGCCGTTCGTGAGTAATTCCATTGTAGGCTTGCTGGACAGTGATGGGTTGGATGGGATCTATCATGTAATCGAGTTAGTTTTGTTAGGGTTTGATCCCTAGTATCCAATATGTTCTGAGACTGATGTTGTTATGACTTTGCAATGCTTAATGCTTGTCACTATGGCCCGAGTGCCATGATTTCAGATCTGAACCTATTATGTTTTCATGAATATATGTGTGTTCTTGATCCTATCTTGCAAGTCTATAGTCACCTACTATGTGTTATGATCCGGCAACCCCGAAGTGACAATTATCGGGACCACTCCCGGTGATGACCATAGTTTGAGGAGGTCATGTATTCACTATGTGTTAATGCTTTGGTCCAGTACTCTATTAAAAGGAGGCTTTAATATCCCTTAGTTTCCAATAGGACCCCGCTGCCACGGGAGGGTAGGACAAAAGGTGTCATGTAAGTTTTTTTCCATAAGCACGTATGACTATATTCGGAATACATGCCTACATTGCATTGATGAACTGGAGCTAGTTCTGTGTCATCCTAGGGTATAACTTCTACTTGATGAATTGCATCCGACATAATTTCCCATCACCGATCCAATGCCTACGAGCTTTTCACATATTGCTTGTTGCTAATTTACTTCTTCGTTGCTACTATTACAAAAACTACAAAAACACTTCCGTTACTTTTATTGCCGCTACCGCCACTATCATATTACTTTGCTACTAAACTATCTTGCTGCAGATACTAAGTTCCAGGTGTGGTTGAATTGACAACTCAGCTGCTAATACTTAAGAGTATTCTTTGGCTCCCCTTGTGTCGAATCAATAAATTGGGTTGAATACTTTACCCTCGAAAACGGTTGCGATCCCCTACACTTGTGGGTTATCAAGACTATTTTCTGGCGCCGTTGCCGGGGAGCATAGCTCTATTCTTTAAGTCACTTGGGATTTATATCTGTTTATCACTATGAAGAATTTGAAGGACTCAAAAACCAAGATCTTACCCTCGACTACGAGGGGAGGTAAGGAACTGCCATCTAGCTCTGCACTTGATTCTCCTTCTGTTATGGGTAAATTTGTGACACCTACTCATGCTATTGAATCTGATATGTCGTATGTCCTTGGTGATGCCACTTCTGCTATGTATGATGAAACTACTTCTATGCTTGATAATACTGTGCCACTAGGTGAATTTCTAGATGTACAAATTGCTAAGGTTAGGGAGAATGCAAATATTGAAACTGGTGATATTTATAAAAGTGGTGATCAAGCTTCTCCCAATAGATATGAATTGCCTGTTGTTACTGAGGGTTATGTTATGGATGAAGAAACTGCTAGAGACTTTCTTGCTTGCAATGATAGATATGATCTTAAGAAATTATTAGCTAAGCTGAAAGAAAAGTCCTTGAATGCTAGAATGAAACATGACCCTGCTTTTGCCACTTCACCTATCTGTGTTACTGATAAGGATTATGAATTCTCTGTAGATCCTGAGCTAATTACTTTGGTTGAATCTGATCCTTTCCATGGCTATGAATCTGAAACTGTTGTGGCACATCTTACTAAGTTGAATGATATAGCCCCCCTGTTTACCAACGATGAAAAGATTCGTTACGACTATATCCTTAAGTTGTTTCCTTTCTCGTTAAAGGGTGATGCTAAGACTTGGTTTAATTCTCTTGATCATGGTTGTGTGCGTAGTCCCCAGGATATGATGTATTACTTCTCTGCTAAATATTTTCCCGCTCATAAGAAACAAGCTGCCTTACGGGAAATATATAACTTTGTGCAAATTGAAGAAGAGAGTCTCCCACAAGCTTGGGGGAGGCTTCTCCAATTACTTAATGCTTTGCCTGATCACCCTCTTGAGATGCATGTTATACTTGATGTCTTTTATAATGGACTAACCGATGCTTCTAGAGACCACCTGGATAGTTGTGCTGGTTGTGTTTTCAAGGAAAGAACAGTTGAACAAGCTGAATTACTATTGAATAATATGTTGGCCAATGAAAATAATTGGACACTTCCTGAACCAGCCCCTAAGCCAACTCCGAAGAAAAGAGGTGTTCTATTTCTCAGTCCTGAAGATATGCAAGAGGCAAAGAAATCTATGAAAGAAAAAGGTATTAAAGCTGAAGATGTTAAGAATTTACCACCTATTGAAGAAATACATGGTCTTGATAACCCGACACAGGTAGTAAAGGTAAATTCTCTCTATAGATTTGATGAAGGTGATATTCCTCGTTATAAGTCTGCTATCCAATGCTTAGATGAGTTTGACAATTTTATTTTGAAACAAGAAAACTTCAATGCTTATGTTGGTAGACAATTACAACACAATGCTTATATGATTGAACGCTTGAGTGATTATCTGTCTAGATCTAAAGGTGAAGTGAAACTCATTAGTATACATGCTTCTATGGTCACCACTCACGTAGACCAAGTACTTGTGGCTCAGAATGATTTGCTCAATGAATTAAATAGTAAGAATAATGATAATGCCATTAGAGTTGTGACTAGAGGTGGCAGAATGACTCAGGAACCTCTGTATCCTGAAGGCCACCCAAAGAGAATAGAGCAAGATTCTCAAAGAGCTAATTTAGATGCACCCAGTTCTTCTAAGAAGAAGAAAAAGAAAAATGATAGGACTTTGCATGCTTCTAGTGAACCTGTAGCAGACACACCTGAGAATCCCAATGATATATCTGTTTCTGATGTTGAGACACAATCTAGTAATGAACATGAACCTAGTGATAATATTAATGATGATGTTCATGATGATGCTCAACCTAGCAATGATAATGATGTAGAGATTGAACCTGTTGTTGATCTTGATTACCCACAATCAAAGAATCAACGTTATGATAAGAGAGACTTTGTTGTTAGGAAGCACGGTAGGGAAAGAGAACCATGGGTTCAGAAACCCATGCCTTTTCCTCCGAAACCATCCAAGAAAAAGGATGATGAGTATTTTGAGCGCTTTGCTGAAATGATTAGACCTATCTTTTTGCGTAAGCGTTTGACTGATGTGCTTAAAACAAATCCTTATGCTAAATATATGAAGGATATTATTACCAATAAAAGAAAGATACCTGAAGTAGAAATTTCCACCATGCTTGCCAATTAAACTTTTAAGGGTGGAATACCTAACAAATTAGGAGATCCAGGAGTACCTACTATACCTTGCTCCATTAAATGAACTATGTTAAAACTGCTTTATGTGATCTTGGAGCCGATGTTAGTGTTATGCCTCTCTCTTTATATCGTAGACTTGACTTGAGTAAGTTGACACCTACTGAAATATCCTTGCAAATGGCTGATAAATCAACTGCTATACATGTCGGTATTTGTGAGGATGTGCCTGTTGTAGTTGCTTTGTTATACTTGACTTTCCCGAGGACGATGGTATGTCTATTATTCTTGGAAGGCCCTTTTTGAATACTACAGGGGCTATTATTGATTGCAACAAAGGCAATGCCACTTTTCATGTCAATGGTAATGAGCATACGGTACACTTTCCGAGGAAACAACCTCATGTCCATAGTATCAATTATATTGGAAAATTTTCAACTATCACTATTGGAGGTTTTGAATTTCCTCTTCCTACTACCAAGAAGACATATGACATTCTTATTGTTGGGGACATACATATCCCCATTGAGGTAACCTAGTATTATTCAAAAATTCTTCGATTTCATGTTATTTGGAAAGAGTTTATTAACAAGACCTGATCAACCTTGTTAATGGATTCCTTTTGATGAGCATAGGATTGGTGAATCTAGATAGCACAACCTTCTGTACCCTCCTTTTACTTTCTATTAATTAGGATAAATAAAACAAAAATAGCATTTCTTGTCTGTTTCCAGACTTATCCGTGCAATAAAAAATACCCCGAAAATAAAAGTTCTCCAAATGCCATGAAAATGAAATATGATTGTTTCTAGAATATTTGAGAAAATATGGCACAGAACTCACAGCGAGGGGAGCCAGCACCTGGCCACGAGGGTCCAGGGCGCGCCCCCTGCCTCGTGGACCCCACGTGGCCCCCCTCCACTTATTCTTGCACCCACACTCTTCTTCTTCCTCCCAAAAAAATCACCAACCAGCTCAAACCCGAGTTCTAGCTCATCTTGCTGCCATTTTTGATCTCCTTGCTCAAAGCACCATTCACCAAACTGTTTGGGGAGATTGTTCCTTGGTATGTGACTCCTTAATTTGTCCAATTAGTTTTTTTCTAGTGCTTTATTTATTGCAAATTTTTGCTGCTGTGGTGACCTTGTTCTTGAGCTTGCATGTCAAATTTTCTTGGTCCCAAGTAGTTCTAATGCATGATATAGCCTCTAGGCACTTGTAGGAGTTGTTGCTATCAATCTTATTGAGTTTGGTTAACCTTTATTTCGAGTTACTAAAAATTTCAGAAAATTTCAGAAAAATGCATAGGAGAAACTTCCAAGGTGGTTCTTCAAGGAAGCATGAACCGAGGCTCGCGTTTCGTGAGCCGGACGATGAACTACCGAGGGATGCTGACGTGCAGCCTTGTGAATGGCCGTCAGATGACTTTATGGATCAGGTTGGCATCAAGGATGAATTTTACGCATATGTGCGCAACGCTGACCTCGAGGGCTTCATACAAGATAAGTGTCGTCAATACCGTGGCTTAACTGATAGCTTTGTGAGAAGGTTTAAATTTTCATCTTCACGTAATTCTCACACTGTCATGTTTGACTTGTATGATAAATCTTACACCATGGACTTAGAGGATTTTAATGATGCTTGTAAACTCCCACAGTGGGGCAGTATGGGTGACCCTCGCAAATCTGAATTTAGAGAATTCCTTGCTAGTATCACAGTGGGGGAATCTAGAGAAATCACACGGGCCACCATAGGGAGCATCCATTTTCCTGCTATTCATTACTTTGCTCTCTTTATTGGTAGATGCATAAATGGTAAAGATGAGGCTTGTCACATGTGTGTCCCAGATCTCAGTGTTCTCAGGAGTGATGTACTAGGTGATAGGCAATATAACTTGGGAGCCATTGTTGCACGTAGGCTACACCATAATGGTATGAATGGAGATTTATTTGGTGGGATTTATGCCACTCGCATAGCCCGCTTTCTTGGTGTGCCTGTGCACGAGAATGATGAACCTTTACCTCCTGCTTATTTAGATTGCCATGCTATGACTAGTCACCGGTTTATAGAGAGGGATGATCAAACCCTCAAATATCGACTAATCTTTAACAGGCAGCATGTCATCCCTATTGTTCTTCCTGCCCCTACTTTGTTTAACTTTCAGGCAAAAGGTAGATACACTATAACTATGGAGGAGGCAAATGTGTATTATAATATGACGGAAGCAGCCCGCCTTCAAGCTGCAGCTCAGCATGCAGTAGCTGTTGCATCTCAGTACAACCCCAACTACGATTTTGGATATCTGACAGGCCAATACTGGCCATAGACCAACTTAGGCCAAAAGCCTAAGCTTGGGGGAGTACGTGTTTCTCACCGACTTTACATTCATGTTCGCACTTATTCTAGTTGTCGGTGCTCACACTCGTTCATTGTACCATCCATGCTTAATTTTATTTCTTTTTCTTAGTCTTTTTCTTGTGTGTTAGAGAAAACCTTAAGAAAAACAAAAAAAATATTAGCCGTAGCTTCTAGCTAGTTTACTTTCCTTGTTGTAATAACTAAAAGAAAACCCAAAAAGATTTACCATTCTTCTTTTGCTTGTTGGGAGCTTTCCCGTGTAAATAGTTTCTTTTCTTTTCTTTGGGGGGTAAGAGTAGAAGACCATGATTGAAAATGCTTAGAGGCTCTCATATTAAATGCTCGCAGATTCCAGCTTAGTCCAATGCACGTGCACTATTAGTATCCACACCGTTCGGTCGTGCGAGTGAAAGGCAATAAGGATGATATATGATGAACTAATTGAGATGAGAAAAGCTGGTATGAACTCGACCTCTCTTGTTTTTGTGAATATGATAGTTCATCGTTCCCGATTTAGCTTGTTATGAATGAAACATGCTTGCAATGACAATTAGAGATCATAGCTGCTTATGCCATGCTTAATTAGCTGAGAGTTTATAATGGTCTATCTTGCGTGCCAACATGATATTAAAATGGTTGTGATGTAGTATGATGGGGTGGTATCCTCCTTTGAACGATTCAAGTGGTGTGACTTGGCACATGTTCACGCATGTAGTTGAAACAAATCAACATAGCCTCCATGATATTTATGTTCATGGTGATTTATATCCTACTCATGCTTGCATTCATTTTGATTAATTTTAATGCATGTTCATGACCGTTGTTGCTCTCTAGTTGGTTGCTTCCCAGTCTCTTTCTAGCCTTCACCTGTACTAAGCGGGAATACTGCTTGTGCATCCACTTCCATAAACCCCAAAGTTATTCCACATGAGTCCACCATACCATCCTATATGCGGTATTTACCTGCCGTTCCAGGTAAATTTGTATGTGCCAAACTCTAAACCTTTTAATGAAATTCTGTTTTGTATGCTCAAACAGCTCATGTATCAACTAGGGTTGTCTATATCTTCCATGCTAGGTGGGTTATTCTCACGATGAGTGGACTCCGCTCATCATTCATGAGAAAATGGCGGGTAACCGGGATGCCCAGTCCCATGCTCAAAATCATAATAATTAAACAAAACTCCCCCAGGGCTGTTGCTGGTTTGGACGGTACCCGTTTTTTCGGGCTAGCCGTGGAGTGTGCTTGTTGGTGGTTGGGGGAGTATAAACTTTACCATTCTGTTTGGGAACCGCCTATAATGTGCGTAGCATGGGAGATATCGAGATTCTTGGTTGTTATGTTGACAATGAAAGTATACCGCTCAAAATGTTATTCATCTCTATTTAAAAATTGAGCTCTGGCACCTATACAAATCCCTGCTTCCCTCTGCGAAGGGCCTATCTATTTACTTTTATGCAGAGTCATCATACTCTTATCAAAGAGCATCAGTAGGAGAGCACCTCTGTCATTTGCATGTATTACCATTAATTTGCATTGAGTATGATCATGACTAGATCTCTTTTACCACGAATTACAATGTCTAGTCAGTCCCTGATCTTTAAAGGTGCTCTGCATTTATGTTTTGCGGTCTCAGAAAGGGCTAGCGAGATATCATCTTGTTATATCATATCATGATTGTTTTGAGAAAGTGTTGTCATCCGAGGTTTATTATTATTGCTCGCTAGTTGATTATGCCATTGATGTGAGTAGTCTTGAGACCTGAAAGTTATTGTGAATGTGTTTAGTTCATGATCTTGTTGAAAACCTGAATGTTGGCTTACATATTCACAACAACAAGAGCAAACAAAGTTTGTGAAAGTTTTTCTTTATCACTTTCAGTTTATCAACTGAATTGCTTGAGGACAAGCAAAGGTTTAAGCTTGGGGGAGTTGATACGTCTCCAACGTATCTACTTTTCCAAACCCTTTTGCCCTTGTTTTGGACTCTAACTTGCATGATTTGAATGGAACTAACCCGGACTGACGTCGTTTTCAGCAGAATTGCCATGGTGTTGTTTTTGTGCAGAAATAAAAAGTTCTCGGAATGACCTGAAAATCCACGGAGAATTATTTCGGAAAGTATAAAAAATATTTGCAAGAAGATCCAGACCAGGGGGCCCACACCCTGTCCAGGAGGGTGGGGGCGCCCCCCCTAGGGCGCGCCCTCCTGCCTCGTGGGCCCTCTGGTGCTCCAACGACGTATCCCTCGAGATCCTATATATTCACTTTCGAGGAGAAAAAAACCATAGAGGAATAATAATCGCGTTTTACGATACGGAGCCGCCGCCAAGCCCTAATCTCTCTCGGGAGGCCTGATCTGGAGTCCATTCGGGGCTCCGAAGTGTGGAGATCGTCGCCGTCGTCATCATCAACCTTCCTCCATCACCAATTCCATGATGCTCACCGTCGTGCGTGAGTAATTCCATCGTAGGCTTGCTAGATGGTGATGGGTTGGATGGGATCTATCATGTAATCGAGTTAGTTTTGTTAGGGTTTGATCCCTAGTATACACTATGTTCTGAGACTGATGTTGCTATGACTTTGCTATGCTTAATGCTTGTCACTAGGGCCTGAGTGCCATGATTTCAGATCTGAACCTATTATGTTTTCATGAATATATGTGTGTTCTTGATCCTATCTTGCAAGTCTATAGTCACCTACTATGTGTTATGATCCGGCAACCCCGAAGTGACAATAATCGGGACCACTCCCGGTGATGACCATAGTTTGAGGAGTTCATGTATTCACTATGTGTTAATGCTTTGGTCCGGTACTCTATTAAAAGGAGGCTTTAATATCCCTTAGTTTCCAATAGGACCCCGCTGCCACGGGAGGGTAGGTCAAAAGATGTCATGCAAGTTCTTTTCCATAAGCACGTATGACTATATTCGGAATACATGCCTACATTGCATTGATGAACTGGAGCTAGTTCTGTGTCATCCTAGGTTATAACTTCTACATGATGAATTGCATCCGACATAATTTCCCATCACCGATCCAATGCCTACGAGCTTTTCACATATTGCTTGTTGCTTATTTAGTTTTCCGTTGCTACTATTACACAAACTACAAAAACACTTCCATTACTTTTATTGCCGCTACCGCCACTATCATATTACTTTGCTACTAAACTATCTTGCTGCAGATACTAAGTTTCCAGGTGTGGTTGAATTGACAACTCAGCTGCTAATACTTAAGAGTATTCTTTGGCTCCCCTTGTGTCGAATCAATAAATTTGGGTTGAATACTTTACCCTCAAAAACTGTTGCGGCCCCCTACACTTGTGGGTTATCAGTATGTTATGGCACTCAACTTGCGGATTCCCGTGGTGACATTGGGGTAATCTATGCATAGGGGTTGATGCATGTTTTTATTATCTTTTCTCCGATAGAAACTTCCGGGTGTCCTTGTAGTTCGTTGTGTGGATTGAATATTATTGTCATGAAGTTGTTTGATGCATATCGTAGAACCAACTCATGGATATTTGTGGTGACATTGGAATATCTAGGTGACATTAGAGTTGATTGATGTGTGTCATATGGTGTTATTTTAGTATGAACTCTTGTTTAGATTGATCGGAAAGAAAATCTTTGTGTTATTTTTGTACAAACTCTAGGATAGATTGATCGGAAAGAATAGCTTTGAGGTGGTTTCGTACCCTACAAACAATTTCTATCTTTTGTTCTCCGCTGCTAGGAACTCGGGAGTGATTCTTCATTGCACTTCGAGGGATAATCATATGATCCAACTATGTTAGCATTGTTGAGAGATTGCACTAGCGAAAGTATGGACCCTAGGCCTCATTTTCAAGCATTGCAATACCGTTCGTGCTCACTTTTGTTACTTGCTACCTTGCTGTTTTTATTGTTACTATTACAAAAATCAATATCTACTATCCATATTACACTTTTATCACCATCTCTTCGCCGAACTAGTGCACCTATACAATTTGCCATTGTATTGGGTGTGTTGGGCACACAAGCGACTTTTTATTTTTTGATTGCAAGGTTGCTTGAGAGAGACCATCTTCATCCTACACCTCCCACGGATTGATAAACCTTAGGTCATCCACTTGAGGGAAATTTGCTACTGTCCTACAAAACTCTGCGCTTGGAGGCCCAACACGACTCTACAAGAACAAGTGGTGTAGTAGACATCAAGCTCTTTTCTGGCACCGTTGCTGGGGAGGTGAGTGCATGAAGGTATATCTTTACATCTTGCAATCGAATATTTTAGTTTCTTGTTTTGTCACTAGTTTTGTTTATGCAAAGAACACTACAAAAAATGGAATTGAGGTTGCATCATATTTTCATCTTTATAATGTTTTTCATGAGAATGATGCGAAGGAAAATTGTGCTCAATTTTTAGAAGATGAATTCAATAAAATGTTTGGCATAAATGTATGAATTCTTTAAATATCGATGATGCTAATGATATGCAAAGTCGTAAGCTTGGGGATGCTATGTTTGATGAAGATGATAATTTTAGCCCCCCAAGATTTGATGTGGAAATTTGTTATAATGGTAGCATGCCTCCTATTTATGATGATTATATTGATAAAAGTGGATTTGGAGAGGTCATGACTTTATTTAGTGATGAATCCACTACTTTGGAGGATGTTTCAATTGACTATGATAACAAAGTTGCTATCTATGATGATTATGGTGATGATATGTATGCTATATTGAATAATGATAACCATGAAACTTGTCATCATGATTTTAATTTTCAATCTCATGATAGTTATTTTGTTGAGTTTGCTCCCACCACTATTCATGAGAATAAATTTGCTTATGTGGAGGGTAGCAAAATTTCTATGATTTTGCATTATGAAAAGAATGCTTTATGTGATGGTTATATTATTTAATTCATTCATGATGCTCCTAAAAATTATTATGAGAGATGGACATATGCATTTACTTATCTCAATAATATCAAGTTTCCTCTCTATGTGTTGAAAGTTTTGAAGTATTGCTTGTTTTGCCTTCCAATGCTACTTGATTCTTGTTCCCATAAATTGTTTGCTCACAAAATCCCTATGCATAGGAAGTGGGTTAGACTTAAATGTTCTTGCCATGTGATTCATGATGCTCCATTTGTGTTTCAATTCATATCTTTCATGTGAGCATCACTGAAATCATCATGCCTAGTTAAAAGGCATTAAAGAAAAGCGCTTGTTGGGAGACAACCCAACACTTATACCTACTGTTTTGTATGTTAACATGGTTAAGCTATTGTATTAATCATGTTTTATAGCTTTTGTTTCAATAAAGTGCCAAGCAAAGCCTTAGGATCATGTTGGGTGATAGCAGATTTGATCTTGCTGAAAAATAGAAACTTTTGTGCTCACAAAAAAATTCTTATTTCTAACAGACGAGTGCTTTTGAGTTGATTCATTTTGCAGAATATTAATATACAAATTTTTCACGTGGTCTTATTTTTTCAAGATTTTTAGAGTTGCTGAAGTATGGTGAATGTTCAGATCATTACAGACAGTTTTGTTTTTGACAGATTCTATTTTCAATGCATAGTTTGCTTGTTTTCTAGTTTCTATGGCTTATATTAATCAATCTAAATTGTAGAAATGATATGCTACAGTAGGCATTGTGTGAGAACAATTATTAATCTTGTCTTTGACAGTACCCAAAGTGAATGATTTGTTTTATCATACTAACCCATCTCACGAAGTTTTGTTAATTTTTGTGTGATTGAAGTTTTCAAGTTTTGGGTGAGATATCAATATGAGGAGAATAAGGAGCAGAAAGACCCTTAGCTTTGGGATGCCCAAGGCACCCCAAATAAATATTCAAGGAATACCTAAACAACTAAGCTTGGGGATGCCCCGGAAGGCATCCCCTCTTTTGTCTCCAACATTATCGGTAACCTCACTTGAAGCTATGTTTTCATTCGTCACATGATATGTGTTTTGCTTGGAGTGTCAATTTATTTTGTGAGAATTTTCTTTCTGTTACTTAGAATAATGTTTGGTATCCTTTATTTTAATAAAAGTGTCAAGGATAGCCTTTACCATGCTTATTTTGCAAGTCTACATGTTGCTGTTTGAAAACAGAAAGTTTACCGATGTTGCAAAAAATCCCTAGAAATGTCAGAATGTGATAAAATGTTGAAACTTTTTGAAAAATAAGCTATGATAAATTTTATAAAAGTGTGGTAGATTTTCACAACTTTTGGAGTTAGGTAAGTATTGATACTCTTGCATTCTTTACAAACTGTACTGTTTTGGCAGATTGCTGTTATGTTTGCATTGTTTGCATATGTTTGCTTGTTTAATGATTCTATTTGAGGATAGGAGTATTAAATAGGGATAATTGTTTCTATGCCCTTAGTGTTGGAAATATGCCCTAGAGGCAATAATATAAGAGTTATTAGTATATTTCCTTGTTCATGATAATCGTTTATTATCCATGCTATAATTGTATTGATTTGAAACTTAAATACATGTGTGGATAAATAGACAAACTTTGTGTCCCTAGTAAGCCTCTTCAGGACTAGCTCGTTGATCAAAGATGACCGCTGTTTCCAGGTCATAGACATGAGTTGTCATTTGATAACGGGATCACATCATTAGGAGAATGATGTGATGGACGAGACCGAAACGTTAAACATAGCTTTTGATCGTATCAGTTATCGCTATAGTTTTCTGCATGTCAAGTATAAGTTCCTATGACCATGAGATCATGTAACTCACTGACACCGTAGGAGTGCCTTGTGTGTGCCAAACGTCGCAACGTAACTGGGTGACTATAAAGGTACTCTACAGGTATCTCCGAAGGTGTCTGTTGAGTTGACATGGATCGAGACTGGGATTTGTCACTCCGTGTGACGGAGAGGTATCTCCGGGCCCACTCGGTAATACGTCATCTCAATGAGCTCAAAGTGACTAAGTAGTTAGTCACGGGATTATGTATTACGGAACGAGTAAAGAGACTTGCCGGTAACGAGATTGAACTAGGTATAGAGATACCGACGATCGAATCTCGGGCAAGTAACATACCGACGAGACAAAGGGAACTGTACACGGGATTACCTGAATCCTTGACATTGTGGTTCATCCGATGAGATCATCGAGGAACGTGTGGGAACCAATATGGGTATCCAGATCCCGCTATTGGTTATTGACCTGGGAGTATTTCGGTCATGTCTGCATAGTTTCCGAACCCGCAGGGTCTACACACTTAAGGTTCGGTGACGCTAGGGTTGTTAGTGAGAACAGTGCATGGTAACCGAAGGTTGTTCGGAGTCCCGGATGAGATCCCAGACGTGACGAGGGTCTCCGGAATGGTCCGGGGACGAAGATTGATATATGGGATGAAAGTAAACGGAGTCCGGAATTGTTCTGGGGAACATCGGGAAGGAATCGGAGAACCGAAAGATGTTTCGGGGGCCACGGTAAATGTTACGGGCCCTATGGGCCATAAGTGGGGAGACGCAACAGCCCACACAAGGGCTGTGCGCCCCCCTAGGCTCCTCCACCTGCGCCTAAGGGGCTGGGCCCCCCTAGGGCAGCCGCACCCCTAGGACTTGGGGGGCAAGGCGCCTGGGGGGGGGGAACCCTAACCCTGGCCGCAGCCCCTCCCCTTGGCCGCCACCCCCTAAGGGGAACCCTAGGGGCGCCCCCTCCTCTCTCTCCCCCCTATATAAAGAGAGGTAGAGGGAGGGCAGCAATACAAGTTCGTGCCTCGGCATTGCCCTCCCTCTCCACGAATATCTTCGTCTTGTTTGCAGTGCTTGGCGAAGCCCTGCTGAAATTCCTTCACCACCATCTCCACCACGCCGTCGTGCTGCTGGGTTTCTCCGTCAACTTCTCCTTCCCCCTTGCTGGATCAAGAAGGAGGAGACGTCCCCGAGCTGCACGTGTGTTGAACGCGGAGGCACCGTCCGTTCGGTGCTGGGATCTTCGGCGATTTGAATCGCGGCGAGTACGACTCCATCAACCGCGTTCTTGAACGCTTCCGCTTAGCGATCTACAAGGGTATGTGGATCCGACTCTTCCCTCGTAGATGCATCTCCTAGATTGATCTTGGTGAGCGTAGGAAAATTTTTGTTTCCCATGCAACGTTCCCCAATAGTGGTATCAGAGCTAGGATCTTGCGTAGATGTTTTCACGAGTAGAACACAAAGGGGTTTGTGGGCGTTGATGTTTAGATTGCTTCCCTCTTTGGTCTTTCTTGATTCAGCGGCATTATGGGATGAAGCAGCCCGGACCAACTTTACATGTCCACGTACATGAGACCGGTTCCATCGACAGACATGCGACTTTTGTTGCATAA
The DNA here is from genome assembly GCA_902687465.1 of Secale cereale. Taxonomy (NCBI): domain Eukaryota; kingdom Viridiplantae; phylum Streptophyta; class Magnoliopsida; order Poales; family Poaceae; genus Secale; species Secale cereale. The sequence continues at coordinate 447,795,768 of LR738713.1, read as the reverse complement.
GATGGCTGGCGGGTGTCTGTCTCTCCTATCTTAGTTGAATCGGATTCGACGAAGGTGGTCCTTGTAGAAGGTTAAATAGCAACTTAAATATCACCGTTGTGGCTTTGCGTAGGTAAGAAGCGTTCTTGCTAGATACCCATAGCAGCCACGTAAAACATGCAACAACAAATTAGAGGACGTCTAACTTGTTTTTGCAGGGTATGTATGTGATATGATATGGCCAAAGACATGATGAGATATATTTGATGTATGAGATGATCATGTTGTAATAGTTAATATCGACTTGCATGTCGATGTATACGGCAACCGGCAGGAGCCATAGGGTTGTCTTTAATTTTTGTATGACCTGCGTGTCAATCATTAAGCGCTATGTAATGCTTTACTTTATCGCTAAACGGTAGCAATAGTAGTAAGAGCATGGTGGGCGCGCGACAACCCCGATGGCGACACGATGATGGAGATCATGATGATGGGGATCATGGTGTTACGCCGGTGACGATGGAGATCATGCCGGTGCTTTGGAGATGGAGATCAAAAGCACGAGTTGATGGCCATATCATGTCACTTATGATTTGCATGTGATGTTAATCCTTTTATGCATCTTATTTTTCTTAGGACGACGATAGCATTATAAGATGATCCCTCACTAAAATTTCAAGATAAAATTGTGTTCCCCCCGAGTGTGCGCCGTTGCGAAGGTTCGTCGTTTCGAAGCACCACGTGATGATCGGGTGTGATAGACTCAACGTTCGCATACAACGGGTGCAAGCCAGTTTTGCACATGCAGAACACTCGGGTTAGACTTGACGGGCCTAGCATGTACAGACATGGCCTCGGAACACGGAAGACCGAAAGGTCGAGCATGAGTCATATAGTAGATATGATCAACATGAAGATGTTCACCATTGACACCACCTCATCTCACGTGATGATCGGACTTGGGATGGTGGATTTGGATCATGTCACGCTCGGATGACCAGAGGGATGTCAATTTGAGTGGGAGTTATAAGTAATTTGATTAGTTAAAACTCACTTATCATGAACAATAGTCTAAGATGTCTTTGCAAATCTTTTGTTGTAGATGGCTCCCGCAGTAGCTCCCCTGAATTTTAATGCGTTCCTAGAGAAAACTAAGCTGAAAGATGATGGGAGCAACTTTGTGGACTGGCTCCGCAATCTGAGGATCATCCTCACAGCTGCCCAAAAGGTTTATGTCCTAAATGCACCGCTAGGTGAACCCCCCGCTCCGGCCTCTGTGGACGTTATGAACGCCTGGCAGTCGCGTGCGGATGACTACTCAGTAGTGCAGTGTGCCATGTTGTATAGCTTGGAAGGAGGACTTCAAAGGCGTTTTGAACGTCATGGAGCATATGAGATGTTCCAGGAGTTGAAGTTCATCTTTGAGAAGAATGCCAAGATCGAGAGGTATGAGACCTCCGATAAATTCTTTGCTTGCAAGATGGAGGAGAATTCGTCTGTCAGTGAGCACTTACTGAAGATGTCTGGGTACTATACCCGCATAGCTGATCTGGGACTTGTGTTCCCGGAGGAGGCTATCATTGACAGAATTCTCCAGTCACTCCCACCTAGCTACAAGAGCTTCGTGCAGCATTATAACATGCAAGGGATGAACAAAACCATCGCCGAGCTGTTTGCGATGCTAAAAGTCGCTGAGTCAGACATCCAGAAGGAGCATCAAGTGTTGATGGTCAATAAAACTACCAGTTTCTAGAAGAATGGCAAGGGCAAGAAGGGTAACTCTAAGAAGGGTGGCAAGGCAGTTGCTCATCCAGTGAAGAAACCCAAGGCTGGGCCCAAGCCAGAGACTGAGTGTTTCTATTGCAAGGGGAACGGCCACTGGAAGTGGAACTGCCCCAAGTATCTGGCAGACAAGAAGGGGGCCAACAACAACAACAAGCAAGGTATATGTGATATACATGTTATTGATGTGTACCTTACCAACTCTCGTTGTAGTGCCTGGGTATTTGATACCGGTTCGGTTGCTCACATTTGCAACTCTAAACAGGAACTACAGAATAGACGGAGGCTGGCGAAGGACGAAGTGACGATGCGCGTGGGGAATGGTTCCAAGGTTGATGTGATCGCCGTCGGCACGCTCGCTCTTCGATTACCATCGGGATTAGTTATGAACCTGAATAATTGTTATTTAGTGCCTGCGTTGAGCATGAACATTATATCTGGATCTTGTTTAATGCGAGACGGTTACTCATTTAAATCAGAGAATAAAGGTTGTTCTATTTATATGGGTAATATCTTTTATGGTCATGCACCCGAAGTAGGGAGTTTATTCTTATTGAATCTCGATAGTGATGATACACATGTTCATAACATTGATGCCAAAAGATGTAGAGTTGATAACAATAGTACCACTTTCTTGTGGCACTGCCGTCTGGGTCATATCGGCGTGAAACGCATGAGGAAGCTCCATGCTGATGGACTTTTGGAATCTCTTGATTTTGAATCACTTGACACATGCGAGCCGTGCCTCATGGGCAAGATGACTAAGACCCCGTTTTCAGGAACAATGGAACGGGCAAGTGACTTATTGGAAATCATACATACTGATGTGTGTGGCCCGATGAGTGTCACGACGCGCGGTGGATATCGTTATTTTCTCACCTTCACTGACGACTTATGTAGATATGGGTATATTTACTTGATGAAGCATAAGTCTGAAACGTTTGAAAAGTTCAAGCAATTTCAGAGTGAAATTGAGAATCATCGTGACAAGAAGATCAAGTTCCTACGATCTGATCGAGGGGGAGACTATCTGAGTTATGAGTTTGGCAATCACTTAAGACAATGTGGAATTGTTTCACAGTTGACGCCACCTGGAACACCACAGCGTAATGGTGTGTCCGAACGTCGTAATCGAACCCTATTAGATATGGTGCGTTCTATGATGTCTCTTGCCGATTTGCCACTATCATTTTGGGGATATGCGTTAGAGACGGCTGCATTCACTTTAAATAGGGCTCCATCTAAGTCCGTTGAGACAACACCGTATGAACTGTGGTTTGGTAAGAAACCTAAGTTGTCTTTTCTCAAAGTTTGGCGTTGCGATGCTTATGTCAAAAGGCTTCAGCCAGAAAAGCTCGAACCCAAAGCGGACAAATGTGTCTTCATAGGATACCCAAAAGAGACGGTTGGGTACACCTTCTATCTCAGATCCGAGGGCAAAGTGTTTGTCGCTAAGAACGGGTCCTTTCTCGAGAAAGAGTTTCTCTCGAAAGAATTGAGTGGGAGGAAGGTAGAACTTGATGAGGTTATTGAACCTCTGCTTCAACCAGAGAGTAGCGCAGCACAGAAAGATATTTTTGTGGAGCCTGCAACGGTTGAAGAGGAAGCCAATGATGATGATCAAGAAGCTTCTGATCAAGTTACTACCGAACCTCGTAGGTCGACAAGGGTACGCACTGCACCTGAGTGGTATGGTAACCCTGTCTTGGAGGTCATGTTGTTGGACAACAGTGAACCTGCGAGCTATGGAGAAGCGATGGTGGGCCCGGATTCCGACAAATGGTTAGAGGCCATGAAATCTGAGATGGGATCCATGTATGAAAACAAAGTATGGACTTTGGAAGTATTACCTGAAGGGCGGAAGGCCATTCAGAATAAATGGATTTTTAAGAGGAAGACGGACGCTGACGGCAATGTCACCGTGTATAAAGCTCGACTTGTGGCAAAGGGTTTTTCACAAGTTCAAGGAGTTGACTACGATGAGACTTTCTCACCCGTAGCGATGCTTAAATCCGTCCGAATCATGTTAGCAATAGCTGCATATTTCGATTATGAAATTTGGCAGATGGATGTCAAAACAGCGTTCCTTAACGGTTTTCTTAAGGAAGAGTTGTATATGATACAACCGGAAGGTTTTGTCGATCCAGAGAATGCTGACAAAGTTTGCAAACTCCAGCGTTCCATTTATGGGCTGGTGCAAGCATCTCGGAGTTGGAATCTTCGTTTTGATGAGGTGATCAAAGCATTTGGGTTTATACAAGTTTACGGAGAAGCTTGTATTTACAAGAAAGTGAGTGGGAGCTCTATAGCGTTTCTAATATTATATGTGGATGACATATTGCTAATTGGAAACAATATAGAACTTTTGGATAGCGTGAAGGGGTATTTGAACAAGAGTTTTTCGATGAAGGACCTCGGTGAAGCTGCTTTCATATTGGGCATCAAGATCTATAGAGATAGATCGAGACGCTTGATAGGACTTTCACAAAGTACATACCTTGATAAAGTTTTGAAGAAGTTCAAAATGGATCAATCAAAGAAGGGGTTCTTGCCGGTATTGCAAGGTACAAAGTTGAGTAAGACTCAATGCCCAGTGACTGCGGAAGATAGAGAAAAGATGAGTGTCATCCCCTATGCTTCAGCCATAGGCTCTATCATGTATGCAATGCTGTGCACAAGACCAGATGTCAGCCTTGCCATAAGTATGGCCGGAAGGTTTCAAAGTAATCCTGGTTTGGATCACTGGACAGCGGTCAAGAATATCCTGAAGTACCTGAAAAGGACTAAGGAAATGTTTCTCGTTTATGGAGGTGATCAAGAGCTCGTCGTAAAGGGTTACGTCGATGCAAGCTTTGACACTGATCCGGATGACTCTAAGTCTCAAACCGGATACGTATATATTCTCAACGGGGGAGCGGTAAGCTGGTGCAGTTCCAAGCAAAGCGTGGTAGCCGATTCTACATGCGAAGCGGAGTACCTAGCTGCCTCGGAGGCGGCAAAGGAAGGTGTCTGGATGAAGGAGTTCATAACAGATCTTGGAGTTGTGCCTAGTGCATTGAACCCAATGACTCTGTTTTGTGACAACACTGGTGCCATTGCTCTAGCCAAGGAACCAAGGTTTCACAAGAGGACCAGACACATAAAGCGACGCTTCAATTCCATCCGCGATTCAGTCAAGGAGGAGGACATAAGCATTTGCAAAGTACACACGGATTTGAATGTTGCAGATCCGTTGACGAAGCCTCTTCCACGGGCTAAGCATGATCAACACCAAGACTCTATGGGTGTTAGATTCATTACCTTGTAATGCTAGATTAATGACTCTAGTGCAAGTGGGAGACTGTTGGAAATATGCCCTAGAGGCAATAATATAAGAGTTATTATTATATTTCCTTGTTCATGATAATCGTTTATTATCCATGCTATAATTGTATTGATTGGAAACTTAAATACATGTGTGGATAAATAGACAAACTTTGTGTCCCTAGTAAGCCTCTTCAGGACTAGCTCGTTGATCAAAGATGACCGCGGTTTCCAGGTCATAGACATGAGTTGTCATTTGATAACGGGATCACGTCATTAGGAGAATGATGTGATGGACGAGACCCAAACGTTAAACATAACTTTTGATCGTATCAGTTATCGCTATAGTTTTCTGCATGTCAAGTATAAGTTCCTATGACCATGAGATCATGTAACTCACTGACACCGTAGGAGTGCCTTGTGTGTGCCAAACGTCGCAACGTAACTGGGTGACTATAAAGGTACTCTACATGTATCTCCGAAGGTGTCTGTTGAGTTGACATGGATCGAGACTGGGATTTGTCACTCCGTGTGACGGAGAGGTATCTCCGGGCCCACTCGGTAATACGTCATCTCAATGAGCTCAAAGTGACTAAGTAGTTAGTCACGGGATTATGTATTACGGAACGAGTAAAGAGACTTGCCGGTAACGAGATTGAACTAGGTATAGAGATACCGACGATCGAATCTCGGGCAAGTAACATACCGACGAGACAAAGGGAACTGTATACCGGATTACCTGAATCCTTGACATTGTGGTTCATTCGATGAGATCATCGAGGAACGTGTGGGAACCAATATGGGTATCCAGATCCCGCTATTGGTTATTGACCTGGGAGTATCTCGGTCATGTCTGCATAGTTTCCGAACCCGCAGGGTCTACACACTTAAGGTTCGGTGACGCTAGGGTTGTTAGTGAGAACAGAGCATGGTAACCGAAGGTTGTTCGGAGTCCCGGATGAGATCCCGGACATGACGAGGGTCTCCGGAATGATCCGGGGACGAAGATTGATATATGGGATGAAAGTAAACGGAGTCCGGAATTGTCCTGGGGAACATCGGGAAGGAATCGGAGAACCGAAAGGTGTTTCAGGGGCCACGGTAAATGTTACGGGCCCTATGGGCCATAAGTGGGGAGACGCAACAGCCCACACAAGGGCTGTGCGCCCCCCCTAGGCTCCTCCACCTGCGCCTAAGGGGCTGGGCCCCCCTAGGGCAGTCGCACCCCTAGGACTTGGGGGGCAAGGCGCCTGGGGGGGGGGAACCCTAACCCTGGCCGCAGCCCCTCCCCTTGGCCGCCACCCCCTAAGGGGAACCCTAGGGGCGCCCCCTCCTCTCTCTCCCCCCTATATAAAGAGAGGTAGAGGGAGGGCAGCAATACAAGTTCGTGCCTCGGCATTGCCCTCCCTCTCCACGAATATCTTCGTCTAGTTTGCAGTGCTTGGCGAAGCCCTGCTGAAATTCCTTCACCACCATCTCCACCACGCCGTCGTGCTGCTGGGTTTCTCCGTCAACTTCTCCTTCCCCCTTGCTGGATCAAGAAGGAGAAGACGTCCCCGAGCTGCACGTGTGTTGAACGCGGAGGCACCGTCCGTTCGGTGCTGGGATCTTCGGCGATTTGAATCGCGGCGAGTACGACTCCATCAACCGCGTTCTTGAACGCTTCCGCTTAGCGATCTACAAGGGTATGTGGATCCGACTCTTCCCTCGTAGATGCATCTCCTAGATTGATCTTGGTGAGCGTAGGAAAATTTTTGTTTCCCATGCAACGTTCCCCAACACTTAGTTCGGTCACCCTCGACTGATTTGCCCCTAATTTGGAAAACACGCGGTCTTGCCCATCTCTGACCGCTCCCCTTGCGTTTTTGCCCTTCCGGCACGTCTCCGTCCAGTCAGCGCCGTTTGACCGCAAACAATGCGTTACTATGGACACCGCTTGCCCGCGTGATCTCTCACACTCTCTCATTCCCCACTCTTGCTCTCTCTTTTCCCCTCTCGCGAACCCTAAATTGCGGCGCCGAGCAGCGGGCGGCCATATCCATTGCAAGGTGATGGGGAAGAGTGGAGAAAGCATCGGCGGTGGCCGCTGGGGTGGTAGGAACAGCACACCTCCACGGTAGGGCGGAGAAGGCAGCTGCGGCGGCACCAACGGCGACAAGGGAAGCTCTTGTGGCGGATCTGCACCAACGGCGAGAAGCGGTGGCGGATCTGCACCAATGGCGACAAGCGGGGTCGGATCTGCACGGCAAATTCCCCCATGGTTAGTATTGGACCTGATTTGCTCAGTTTTTTCACAGGAGATTTACTTGGATTTAGGGGTTAGTCTAAAGTTTGTGTGTTTTCCCACTGGATATTGTTCCCCCATAGGATGGATCTAGCTACAGTGTTCTTTCTATCAGTTCGAATGGAGACCATTGTTCCAGTTTCTACTGGTATAAAAGGAAAAGATTGTGGATTCACATTTCCTTTAGTTGTGGACAGCACTAGTTCATATACTAATTTTAGGGCTACCATTTGTGCCAAGTATCCATGGGGATTGTTTGATGTTGTGGAGATCAGATATTGGGATAGTTCCAAAGTTTGTTGAGTCCATATGCAGTGTGATGCAGAGTTAGGTCTGATGTTTGCAAGTAATGCAGCAACTATGTCATGCAATTTGGAAATCACAGTTATACAAAGAACTGGAGGTCAGAGATGTGTGAACACATCTAGTTCCAGGCCATCTGCATCCAGAACTAGGGCTAGCAGTTGAACGCCTAGTGCTCCTAGAACACCAAGTGCTTATGCAACTTCAAGTGTCAATGAAAGCCCAAAAAACCAAAAGAAGCCACTTGTTCCTGTTGTGGAGGAGGCATTGCCTGATGCACCTGGTGTGAAGGATGAGGTTCTATATCCTGGATATGTCCAGCACAATAATGATGAAGGAGATGCAGCAGATAAAGAGTACATTCCAGCAGAATTTTCAGATGCGGATGATGATGAGAAGCAACAGGATGTTGAGATGGGAGTTTTTGAAGATGCAGAAGAGGACAGACCTGTAAAGATGTATGACACGGAAAATCCATGTATTGATGAAGGTGTGGCATTCCCTAGTGCAGTTGACTGCAGAAATGCAGTTTCAAGCTTCTCAATCAAGTCTGAAACTGAGTTCCTTACTCTGAAAAGTGATCCAACAAGGTTTACTATCAAATGTGCTTATGAGAGATGCAAGTGGAGACTGCATGCCTCTTTTATGAGGAAGAGCACAGTGTTTCAGGTATTGTATTTTTGTTTTAGTTTATTTTCAGGTATTGCAATTGTTGTACTAATCTCATTGTTTTTTTTTGGTTTGTTTCAGATTAAAATCAACCCATATCAGCATACATGTCCTAGTGTGAATAGATCTCAAAGAATGAGAGCTGCAAAAAGAAGATGGATAGCAGATGCTTCTATGGCATGGATCAGAGCAAATCCAAGAATTGGTCCGAAAGAAATTCTGAGCAAGTTGTTAGAGAAATATGGTGTGGAGGTGCCATATGACAGATGCTACCATGGCAAAGAGATTACACTTGACAAACTGTATGGAAAGTATAGTGATAGCTTTCAGCTGTTATATACTTTCAAAGCTGAAGTAGAGAGGGCATCACGAGGCAGTATTGTGGAAATTGAGAAGCACACAGTTGAGTACAAGCCAAATAACAAGAAGTTCTACAAAGAGTTCTTTAGAAGGGTGTTTGTGTGCTTCAAAGCATGTCAAAAAGGTTTTCTGTAGGGGTGTAGGCCATACCTAGCTGTAGATGCTACTGCACTGACTGGTAGGTTCAGAGGGCAACTTGTGGCAGCATGTGCCCTAGATGGACACAATTGGTTGTTTCCTGTTGCATATGGTGTTTTGGAAGGGGAGTCAATTGAGAGTTGGACTTGGTTTTTTAGCAACCTAAAGAAAGTAATAGGTCATCCAGAAGGTTTAGTGATACATACTGATGCTTGCAAGGGATTGGAAACTGCTGTTGAGGATGTTTACCCTGGAGTGGAGCAAAGAGAGTGCATGAGGCACTTGGCCCAAAATTTTAGCAAGAAATTCAAGGGTAAATTTTATGATGATGATTTGTGGCCATGCTCACTAACTTGTAGCCTCAAGAAACACAACTATCACTTGAACCAGTTGAAAAGCAAGCCCAAAGTAAAGGAATATCTAGAGGAACACCACACAAAAATATGGGCAAGAGCTGATTTCAATTAGATGAGCAAATTTGACTATGTCAATAACAACCTAGCTGAGTCATTCAACTCCAGAATCAAAAAATTCAAGAGCATGCACATAGTTGATCTACTAGACAAGATAAGGCAATATATCATGGAGAAATTTGACTTAAGAAACATAATTGCCTCTGACCATTTCATTGGGCACTACATCATACCAGCAATAATGAAGGTGTTAATGGAGAAAAAAAAGGTTTGCAAATGAGTATAGTGAGGAGAAGCCCAACAGAGGCAGAGGTGATTGCTACTGACAGTGAAAAGAGAGAATGGAGGTACCCTGTTGACTTAGAGTGCTGGTCTTGCAGTTGTAGACAATGGCAGGTCACTGGTAAACCATGCATCCATGCACTTTTATTTATCACTGCTTTAAGAGGTGAAGCAAGTGGAATAGATCAATATGTCCACAAATATTACTCAGTTGACATGTTCAGAGCAACTTATGCTGAGAACCTCCCAGCTCTAGAAGGCAAGCAACAGTGGGACATTATAGATCCTGGATTCAAATTGTGTGCTCCTGTTCAACACAGAGCTCCAGGCAGACCAAGAAAGCAAAGGATTAGAAGTAGCACTGAAGGAAAAGGCCTTGGTCCTAGGAAGCACAAGTGCAAAAGGTGTGGGAGATGTGGACACAAAGCCAAGGGCTGCACACAATCTGTTGATCCAGCCTTTGGAGAAGATGAACATTGGGGAGCACACAATGCAGATGATCATCCTACAGCCAATGAACCAGCAGAAGCAGAAATACAAGAGGAGGAGGAGGAGGATGAGACAGCACCTGATGTTCTTCAGCAGCGGATGCCACCACCAAAGGAACCCTCGCATGATGCATCTACAGGAGCTAGTTGTGCAGTCAGGTGTAAGATCTTGGCTTACAAATTCTTACATGTTTTGATCTTACTGCTTTATAAAATCTTTCAAATTGTGATATGCTTCCACTTGTTTTATCCCTAGGAAAAATTATAAAAGGGCAGCAGCAAGAGGAGCTTCTCCCATGTGTGTCAAGCAGAAAACAGTTGTCGAACAGGAGCAAGAAAGCAGTGTTCAAAGCAAAGGTTTCTCTCCAAAAAGAGCATCAGCAACAGTTGAAGCTCCAAACTCATCAAAGCAAGGTTGTCAGAATCGTGATTTTGAATCGGATCGTTGCACCTATGGTAGGATCGCAAATCGTAGAATCTTCACTATCAGGATCGTAGAAACGTAGATTCTATGAAGTAAAATCGTAGAATCATAGGGGTTAGGTTGGATCGTAAAGTCGTAGAATCGTATAACAGAATCGCGATTCTGACACCTTGCATCAAAGAACACTAGAAGCAAGGCAATGCTAGCTCCAAACCCACCAAAGAACACCAGGAGCAAGAAACTTAAGTTCTAGTGCTATGTTATATTTGCCAGTGATGTTATCTTGTTGTTATGCACTTAAGTTCTAGTACTAAGTGTGCTTAAATGCACTATGAAGTTGCTATATTTGGTACAATGTCAGTTTGTTGAATTTGGTACAATGTCAGTTTCTTCTATTTGGTATAATGTTAGTTTGTTGAATTTGGTACAATGTCAATTTGGTAAAATATGTGCTCTATTTGGTACAATTGGTTGCTCTGTTTGCTAGTGTGTGTAGTACAATGTCACAAGCATCAGTAGTGAATAATGATCTTCAAATTTAGCATACAATAGTGCATCATAAATAACATTCAATACATCTCTCTCACACACACTTTCTTCAACAAGTGCTACAAACTACAACACAAAAAACACAACAACACACATTTCTACAAACAACAATGCCAGAACTAGCATCATCTCATCTCTCTCTCTCACTATCTTCTTCAAAGCAAGATTTTTCTTTGACAGCTCCATGTTTTGCTTCTGCATTTTGTGGCTTCTGATCCAGCTTTGTTCTAGCTCTACGTGTAGGTCTTCAAAAGCAAGGGCAGCACTCAATGGAGGAGGATCAACCCAAATGACCGAGTGACACTCATGTGGTAACTGTTTGAACATCAAATTAACAAAACATTAGAGATTGCATAAACACCATCTTAAACATGGTATAATTCACAAGATCTTACATCTAGAGGACACCCTAAAAACGGCGGCCAGTGTTAGCTCCTCCCCACGCAACACGCCGGGCAAGAATAAGGCCATGACTAGGGCAGCGATGCTTTGATAAAATCTCCAATCCACAATAACTTTCATCTGGAAGATAGAACTCGGAGACATGCTACACAATCCCGACCCCATCAACCTAAATCAGAAATTTCCCCAATTATCACAAACCCTAGAACACATTGGGGGGAGGAAGAAGCGTTGCCGGAGTTGTACTTACCTCTCCGACCACCGGCAAGAAGATGGAAGAGCCCGAGCTCGCCATGCATCGCCGCTCCTTGCTCTACCGCGCCATGCCTTGCCTCGCACTCCTTTTTCCTCACCGGTGTTCTCGCTCTGCTCTGTTTCCTTGCGCTAGCACATTGAGGATGAAGGGGTATTAGGTATAGCACCAACAGGGGCAAAAATGTCCAAAGTAACGTGTCGTTTGCTGTCAAACGACGCTGACTGGACGAAGACATGCCGGAAGGGCAAAAACACAAGGGGAGCGGTCAGAGATGGGCAAGACCGCGTGTTTTCCAAAAGTAGGGGCAAACCAGTCGAGGGTGACCCAACGAAGGGTATAAATTCCATTTTCCCAAAATAAAATTGGGTTGCCTCCCAACAAGCGCTATCGTTTAACGCCCCTAGCTAGGCACGATACAAGAATAGATCTAGGTATTGCCATCTTTGGTAGGCAATCCATAAGTGGCTCTCATAATAGATTCATATGGTAATTTGATTTTATTTCTCGGAAAGTGTTCCATCCCTTTCCTTAACGGAAATTGGAATCTAATATTTCCTTCCTACATATCAATAATTGCATCAATCGTTCTAAGGAAAGGTCTACCAAGAATAATAGGACATGAAGGATTGCGATCCATATCAAGAACGATGAAATCTACAGGCACATAATTCCTATTTGCAACAATAAGAACATCATTAATCCTTCCCATAGGTTTCTTAATAGTAGAATCCGAACATGCAAATTTAAAGAACAATCATCAAGCTCATGGAAACCTAACAAACCACACAAAGTTTTTGGAATTGTAGAAAGACTTGCACCCAAATCACACAAAGAAAAGCATTCACGATATTTAATTTTAATTTTAATAGTAGGTTCCCACTCATCATAAAGCTTTCTATGGATAGAAACTTCTAGTTCAAGTTTTTCATCATAAGATTGCATCAAAGCATCAACTATGTGTTTGGTAAAAGCTTTATTTTGACTATAAGCATGCGGAGAATTTAGTACAGATTGCAACAAGGAAATACAATCTATTAAAGAGCATCATAATTGAATCCCTTGAAATCCAAAATAGTGGTCATCACTATGCAAAGTTTTAATCTCTTCAATCCCACTTTTAACAATTTTAGCATCAAGATCTAAAAACTCTGAATCATTGGGACGCCTTTTAACTAAAGTAGACTCATCTCCAGTCCCATCTTTATCGAGATTCATACTAGAAAACAAGGATCTAATAGGAGACACATCAATAACTTTCAGATCTTCATCTTTATTTTCATGATAACTAGAAGAACACGCTTTCATAAAGCAATCCTTTTTAGCACGCATCCTAGCGGTTCTTTCTTTGCATTCATCAATGGAAATTCTCATGGCTTTGAGAGACTCATTGATATCATGCTTGGGTGGAATAGATCTAAGTTTCAATGAATCAACATCAAGAGTAATTCTATCCATGTTTCTAGCCAACTCATCAACCTTAAGCAATTTTTCTTCAAGCAAAGCATTGAAATTCTTTTGCAAATTCATAAACTCTTTAACACTAGTTTCAAATTCAGAGGGCATCTTACCAAAATTTCCATAAGAGTTATTGTAGGAATTACCATAATTGTTAGAGGAATTACTAGGAAAAGTCCTAGGATTAAAGTTTCCTCTATAAGCATTGTTGCCAAAATGATTCCTACCAACAAAATTCACATCCAAAGATTTATTGTTATTTTCAATCAACGTGGATAAAGGCATATAATTAGGATCAGAAGAAGCACTCTTAGTAGCAAATAATTTCATAAGTTCATCCATCTTTCCACTCAAAACACTAATCTCTTCAATAGCATGCACTTTTTTACTAGTAGATCTTTCGGTGTGCCATTGAGAATAGTTAACCATAATATTATCTAGGAGTTTGGTAGCTTCTCCTAAGGTAGTTTCCATGAAAGTGCCCCCCGAGGCCGAATCTAAAATATTTCTAGAAGCAAAATTCAAGCCAGCATAAAAAAATTATATAATCATCCATAAGTTCAAACCATGTGTAGGACAATTACGTATCATTAATTTCATTCTCTCCCAAGCTTGTGCAACATGCTCATGATCTAGTTGCTTAAAATTCATAATATCGTTTCTATGAGAGATAATCTTAGCGGGAGGAAAATACTTAGAGATAAAAGCATCTTTGCACTTATTCCATGAATCAATACTATTTCTAGGAAAATAGGAAAACCAAGTTTTAGAACGATCTCTAAGTGAAAACGGAAATAGCTTCAATTTAACAATATAATTATCCGTATCCCTCTTCTTTTGCATATCACACAAATCAACAAAGTTGTTTAGATGGGTAGCGGCATCTTCACTAGGAAGGCCTGAAAATGGATCTTTCATGACAAGATTCAACAGAGCGGCATTGATCTCAAAAGATTCAGCATAAGCAATAGGAGCAATCGGAGTGCTAATAAAATCATTATTGTTGGTATTGGAAAAGTCGCACAATTTTGTATTGTTTTGAGCCATAATGACAAGCAAGAAATCCAACACACAAGCAAACAAGAGGCAAGCAAACAATAAACACACGGAAAAAGAAGGGCGACTAAAACGGCAAGGGTGAAGTGGGGGAGAGGAAAACGAGAGGCAAATAATGTAATGTGAAGGATAAGGGTTTGTGATAGGTACTTGGTATATGACTTTTGTGTAAGCCTCCCCGGCAACGGCGCCAGAAATTCTTCTTACTACTTCTCGAGATTGCGTTCTATTCCCTCGAAGAGGACAGGGTGATGCAGCACAGTAGCGTAAGTATTTCCCTCAGTTTTTTAGAACCAAGGTATCAATCCAGTAGGAGACCACGCGCGAGTCCCTCGCACCTGCACACAAACAAATAAGAACTTCGCAGCCAACGCGATAAGGGGTTGACAATCCCTTTACGGTCACTTACGGAAGTGAGATCTGATAGATAGGATAGTATAATATTTTTGGTATAAGAACGGAAAGTAAATAAAACAAAGTAAAGTAGATGGAAGATTAATATGATGAGAATAGACCCCGGGGCCATAGGTTTCACTAGTGGCTTCTCTCATGATAGCAGAATTCTACGGTGGGTAAACAAATTACTGTCGAGCAATTGATAGAAAAGTGCATAGTTATGAGAATATCTAGGCATGATCATTATATATAGGCATCACATCCGTAACAAGTAGACCGAAACGATTCTGCATCTACTTCTATTACTCCACACATCGACCGCTATCCAGCATGCATCTAGAGAATTAAGTTCATAAGAACGGAGTAATGCTTTAAGCAAGATGACATGATGTAGAGGGATAAACTCAAGCAATATGATATAAACCCCATCTTTTTATCCACGATGGCAACAATACAATACGTGCCTTGCTGCCCCTGCTGTCACTGGGAAAGGACACCGCAAGATTGAACCCAAAGCCAAGTACTTCTCCCATTTCAAGAACTATAGATCTAGTAGGCCAAACCAAAGCAATAATTCGAAGAGACTTGCAAGGATATTGTAATCATACATAAAAGATTTCAGAAAAGAATCAAATATTGTTCAAAGATAATCTTGATCATAAACCCACAATTCATCGGATCTCGACAAACACATCGCAAAAAGATTACATCGAATAGATCTCCTCGAAGATCGAGGAGAACTTTGTATTGAGATCCAAAAAGAGAGAAGAAGCCATCTAGCTAATAACTATGGACCCGAAGGTCTGTGGTAAAATACTCACAACTCAATGGTGAGGCTATGGCGTTGATGTAGAAGCACTCCGTGGTAGATCCCCCCTTCGGCAGAGCTCCGGAACAAGCCCCAAGATGGGATCTCACGGGAACAGAAGGTTGCGGCGGTGGAATTAGGATTTTATCTATTGCCTCGATGTTTTCAGGGTACATGGATATATATAGGAGCAAGGAGGGCATCGGGGGAGCCAGAGGGGTCCCACGAGGGTGGGGGCGCGCCTAGGGGGAGGGGGCGCGCCCTGGACCCTCGTGGCCACCTCCTTCGTTCCCTCGCGTGTACTCCATGTCTTCTGGGTAGATACGGTTCCAAAAATAACTCTGCCGAAGGTTTCATTCCGTTTGGACTCCGTTTGATATTCCTTTTCTGCGAAACTCTGAAATAGGCAAAAAACAACAATTTGCACTGGGCCATGGGTTAGTAGGTTAGTCCCAAAAATAATATAAAAGTGTATAATAAATCCCATTAAACATCCAAAACAGAATATATAATAGCATGGAACAATCAAAAATTATAGATACGTTGGAGACGTATCACCCTTAAGCGATGGCATCTTAACATCACATGTGTCATTATCAAGCGGCATCAACTTGCACAAGGCAAGGCTTCTGTTGTCCTCGTGACGGCGAGCAGGGTGGCGAAGAAGATAGGGGAGATCAAACCTCTCCTGAACCCTTGGGTACTTTGTAATGATCCTATTTGTTGAGTCGAGAATAGTCTTGTATGAACCTGCCATGCTAGCCGTGGTGATGACGTCGCACCGATCATTGAATTACTCCACCACGTCATCGTTCAGATTGGCGCAAGAATAACGGGGTCGTTTCAGGCCTGTTCCCTCCATGGAGAAGATGATCGAACAATGGCAGAAGGAGGGGTGAAGGAAAATGGAGGGAGGAAGAGCGTGTGACGGCAGTTCCAAATCGAGAGGGAAAGGCGAAGAGGCAGTGAACGATTGCCACGGTACAAGAAGAGGCTAGTGGGGAGCGAACGGTTGCCACAGAGGTCACACACTGACGACAAGGCCGAGTGAACCGCATGCCGTATATCGCACACACGTTGATCTGGCTGACCGTTTCTTTTGTGTTGCCTAATCACAAACAGTTCATCCGAGTGAACCGTATGATGTATATCGCACACACCTTCATCTGGCTGCCCATTTCTTTTGTGTTGCCTAATCACAAACAGTTCAGCCGTGTGAACCGTATGCTGTGCATCGCACACGCCTTTATCTGGCTGCCCGTTTCTTTTGTTCCTCCTCATCGCAAACAGTTAATTGAACTAAACCGTATGCCCTTCATCGCACACGCAACTAAAATCTGAACCGTGTTTGATGCATCCGTCTTTGCAAACATTTTACACATTTTTGACGGTTTTCATGCACCACCGTTTGCGATGATTGCATCGCACATGGTTTCTCGAAGGGTCTCTGATCGTAGTGTCGCGTTAGCAGCAACCTGCAGTAGTGTTTATTACACTTTGAGGGATAATCATATGATCCAACTATGTTAGCATTGTTGCGAGATTGCACTAGCGAAAGTACGAACCCTAGGCCTCATTTTCAAGCATTGCAATACCGTTTGTGATCACTTCTGTTACTTGCTACCTTGTTGTTTTTATTGTTGCTATTACAAAAATCAATATCTACTATCCATATTACACTTTTATCACCATCTCTTCGCCGAACTAGTGCACCTATACAATTTGCCATTGTATTGGATGTGTTGGGGACACAAGAGACTTTTTATTATTTGATTGCAGGGTTGTTTGAGAGAGACCATCTTCATCCTACACCTCCCACGGATTGATAAACCTTAGGTCATCCACTTGAGAGAAATTTGCTACTGTCCTACAAAACTCTGCGCTTGGAGGCCCAACACGAGTCTACAAGAACAAGTTGTGTAGTAGACATCATCTGTGGCAATCTAAAAACTCCTCATACTTATGAAACTCTTACAATTCTTAAAAGTTATGAAAACATGGTAAATTTGTAAATCAATCTTGTGTAAAAATTTCGGAAAATTATCACGCTCCACAAATTATAGAATTTTTTGTACTGGACGCAAAAGTTTCTGTTTTTCAGCAAAATCAAATCAACAATCTTCCAAACAATCCCAGAGGTCTTACTTGGCACAAACACTAAATTAAAACATGAAAACACATCGAACCAGAGGCTAGAAGGTATATTTATTCAAAAACAAGAAGAAAAAGATAAAAACAAAAGTAAAATTAGGTTGCCTACCAACAAGCGCTATTGTTTAACGCCCCTAGCTAGGCAAAAGGCAACGATCTAGATATTGTCATATTTGGTATTCGTCCCATAAGTAGCCCTCATAATAGCTTCATATGGTAACTTAGTTTTTTTTCTTGGAAAGTGTTCCATGCCCTTCCTTAATGGAAATTGAAATCTAATGTTTCCTTATTTCATATCAATAATTGCACCAATCGTTCTAAGGAAAGGTCTACCAAGAATAATAGGGCATGTTGGATTGCAATCTATATTAAGAACAATAAAATCTACACGCACATAATTTCTATTTGCAACAATAAGAACACCATTGATCCTTCCCATGGGCTTTTGAATAGTGGAACCCGCCAGATGCAAATGTAAAGAACAATCATCAAGTGTATGGAAACCTAGCACATCACAAAGAGTTTTTGGAATTGTTGAAACACGAGCACCCAAATCACACAAAGCATTGTACTCAAAATCTTTAATGTTGATTTTATTAGTAGGTCCCCAATCATCATAAAGCTTTCCAGGGATTGAAACTTCCAACTCAAGTTTTTCCACAAAATATTTCATCGTAGCATCAACAATATGTTTCGTAAAGGATTTATTTTGATTATAGGCATGAGGAGAATTAAGCATGGGTCGCAACAAGGAAATACAATCTATCAAAAAACAACTATCATAATTAAAATCCTTGAAATCCAAAATAGTGGGTTCATTGCTACCTAAAGTTTTGACCTCTCCAATCCCACTTTTCTCACTTTTTCACTAAGATCTTTATTCTCCAAATTATCGAGACGCCTTTTATCTAAAGTTGACTCATCTCCAGTCCCTTCCTTTTCAAGATATAATTTATCAAACAAAGATTCAATAGGAGTCAAGCCAAGCATCTTAAGATCTTCATCATTGTTATCGCAAAAACTAGAAGAACGTGTTTTTTCTAGCAATTCTCTTTTAGCACGCAACCTAGCCGCTCTCTCTTTACTCTCATTAATAGAAATTTGCATAAATTTT
Source organism: Secale cereale (assembly GCA_902687465.1). Lineage (NCBI taxonomy): Eukaryota > Viridiplantae > Streptophyta > Magnoliopsida > Poales > Poaceae > Secale > Secale cereale. The sequence goes on along the minus strand of LR738713.1, from coordinate 447,777,156 downwards.
AGAGACTCATTAATATCATGCTTTGGTGGAACGTATCTAATTTTCAAAGAATCAATCTCATGAGAAATTATATCAATGTTCCTAACCAAATCATCAATCTTTAGCAATTTTTCTTCTACCGCAGCATAGAAAATCTTTTGGGAATTTATAAATTCTTTAACTGTACTCTCAAGATCAGAAGGTATTTTATTATAATTTCCATAAGAATTTTTGTAGGAATTACCATAATTATTAGAGTAATTACTAGGAAATGACCTAGGGTTGAAATTACCTCTATACGCGTTGTTACCAAAATTGTTCCTACCAACAAAATTCACATCCATAGATTCATTATTATTCTCAAGCAAGGTAGAAAAAGGCATATCATTAGGATCTATACGAGTACCCTTGCTAGCAATCAATTTCATAAGATCATCCATCTTTCCACTCAAAACATTTATTTCTTCAATTGCATGCACTTTTTACTCGTAGATGATCTTTCGGTATGCCATTGAGAGTAATTTGCCATAATATTATCTAGGAGTTTAGTGGCTTCTCCTAATGTGATCCATGAAAGTACCTCTCGCGGTGGAATCTAATAGATTTCTAGATGCAAAATTTAATCCGGCATAAAAAATTGTATGATCATCCATAAACTTAAACCATGAGTAGGGCAATTTCTTATCATCATTTCATAATTTCCCATGATTGTGCAACATGCTCATGATCTGGTTGCTTAAAATTCATTATATCATTCCTAAGAGATATGATCTTAGCGGGAGATAAATACTTGGAATTAAAAGCATCTTTACACTTATTTCATGAATCAATACTATTTTTAGGCAAAGATGAAAACCAAGTTTTAGCAAGATCTTATAGAGAGAACGGAAATAGCTTCAATTTAATAATATCATTATCCACATCCTTTTTATTTTGCATATCCCACAATTCAACAAAAATATTTAGATGGGATGCAACATCTTCATTAGGACTACCGGAAAATTGTTCTTTCATAACAAGATTCAACAAAGCGGCATTGATTTCATAAGATTCCGCACTAGTGGTGGGAGCAATCGGAGTACAAATAAAATCACTATTATTAGTGTTGGAAAAGTCACACAATTTAGTATTCTCTTGAGTCATTGTGACAAAGCAAGCGATCTATCACACAAGCAAACAAAAAGTCGAACAGAAAATGGGCGAATAAAAAGGCAAATATTTTTGTGATTTTCTGAAAACATTTTAGATGTGGGGGAGATGAAAACAAGAGGCAAATGGCAGATAACTGAAGTGCAAGAGATGAGAGTTTATGACAAGTACTTGGTAGGCTTGAACCTCCCCGGCAACGGCACCAAAAATTCTTCCTGCTACTTCTTGAGCTTGTGCTGATTTTTCCCTTGAAGAGGAAAGGGTGATTGATACATCTCCAACGTATCTATAATTTTTGATTGTTCCATGCTAATATATTATCTGTTTTGGATGTTTTATATAAATTATATGCTATTTTATAATATTTTTGGGACTAACCTATTAACCTAGAGCCCAGTGCTAGTTTCTATTTTTTCCTTGTTTTTGAGTTTCGCAAAAAAGGAATATCAAACTGAGTCCAAACGGAATGAAACTTTACGAGGATTTTTCTTGGACTAGAAGACATCCAGAGGACTTGGAGTGCACGTCAAGGAGCCACGAGGCAGCCACAAGGACGGAGAGTGTGCCCTGGGGGTAGAGTGCGGCCCCCACCCTTGTGGGCCCCCTGTGACTCCAGCAAGCTAGTTTTTTCACCTATATATTCGCATATATTCCAGAAACCCTAGAGGAGGCAACAAAACCACTTTTCCATCGCCGTAACTTTATGTATCCACGAGATCCCATCTGGAGGCCTTTTCTGGTACTCTATCGGAGGGGGATTCGACCATGGATGGCATCTACATCAACACTATTGCCCTTCCGATGAAGCGTGAGTAGTTTACCACAGACCTACGGGTCCATAGCTAGTAGCTAGATGGCTTCTTCTCTCTCTTTGATTCTCAATACCATGTTCTCCTCGATGTTCTTGGAGATCTATCCGATGTAATCTTCTTTTGTGGTGTGTTTGCCAGATCCAATGAATTGGGGATTTATGATCAGATTATCTATGAATATTATTTGAATCTTCTCTGAATTCTTATATGCATGATTTGATATCTTAGTAATTCTCTTCAAACTATCGGTTTGGTTTGGCCAACTAGATTGGTGTTTCTTGCAAATGGGAGAATTGCTTTGCTTTGGGTTCAATCTTGCGGTGCTCAATCCCAGTGACAGAAAGGGACATGACACGTATTGTATTGTTGCCATCGAGGATAACAAGATGGGGTTTTCATCATATTGCTTCAGTTAATTCCGCTACATCATGTCATCTTACTTAATGTGTTACTCTATTCTTTATGGACTTAATACTCTAGATGCAGAATCGTTTTGATCGATGTGTGGAGTAATAGTAGTAGATGCAGGAAGGAGTCAGTCTACTTGACAAGGAATGTTGCCTATATTCATGATCATTGACTTAGATATCATCATAAGTATGCGCTCTTCTATCAATTGTTTGGCAGTAATTTGTTTACCCACCGTAATATTTGCTATCTTGGGAGAAGCCTCTAGTGAAACCTATGGCCCCTGGGTCTATTTTCCATCTTATTACTTTCCGATCTACTATTTTGCAATCTTTTACTTTCCAATCTATATACCAAAAATACCAAAAATATTTACTTTACAGTTTATTTATCTCTATCAGATCTCACTTTTGCAAGTAACCGTGAAGGGACTGACAACCCCTTTATCGCATTGGGTGCAAGTTGTTTATTGTTTGTGTAGGTATTTGGCGATTTCGCGTTGTCTCCTACTGGATTGATACCTTGGTTCTCAAACTGAGGGAAATCTTTACTCTCCTTTGCTACATCACCCTTTCCTCTTCAAGGGAAAAACCAACACAAGCTCAAGAGGTAGCAGTGGTGTAACAAAGTAGAGATAAGTATTTCCCTCAGTTGAGAACCAAGGTATCGATCCAGTAGGAAGCACAAGCAAGTCTCCAATATATGCACCTGCACAAACTAACAAATGCTTGCACACAACGCGGAAAAGGGGTTGTCAATCCCTTCACGATCGCGAACAAGAGTGAGATCTGATAGAGATAGATTTAAAACAAACGTAAAAAGCAAAATAAATTAAACACACAATAATTGCAGCAACATATTTTTGAGTTTTGGGTTTTATAGATCTGAAAATATATAATGGAAAATAGACCCGAGGGCCATGGGTTTCACCAGAAGCTTCTCTCTCGAAGAAAGCATACGGTGGTTAAACAAATTACTGTTGAGAAATTGATAGAAAATCGCAAAGTTATGACGACATCCAAGGCAATGATCATGAATGTAGGCATTACGTCTGTGACAAGTAGATTGACTCCTGCCTGCATCTACTACTATCACTCCACTCATCGACCGCTATCCGGCTAGCATGCATCTAGAGTATTAAGTTATGAAAACAGAGTAACGCCTTAAGCAAGATGACATGGTGTAGAGGGATAAACTCATGCCATATGATATAAACCCCATATCTTTATCCTTAATGGCAACAACACAATACGTGCATCGCTACCCCTTCTGTCACTCGGTGAGGACACCGCAAGATTAAACCCATCACAAAGCACCTCTCCCATTGCAAGAAAAACCAATCTAGTTGGCCAAACAAAATCGATAGATCGAAGAGAAATACAAAGCTATCTTAATCATACATAAAAGAGTATAGAGAAGACTCAAATAATATTCATAGATGATCTGATCATAAATCCACAATTCATCGGATCTCAACAAACACATCACAAAAGAAGATTACATTGAATAGATCTCTAAGAACATTGAGGAGAACATTGTATTGAAGATCAAAGAGAGATAAGAAGGCATCTAGCTACTAGCTATGGACCCGTAGGTTTGTGGTAAACTACTCACACATCATCCGAGGGGCAACAAGGTTGATGTAGATGCCCTCCATGATCGAATCCCGCTCCGGCGGAGTACCGAATAAGGCCCCAACATGGGATCTCACGGGAACAGAGACCTGCAGCAGTGGAAAAGTATTTTCGTGGATGCCTCTAGGGTTTCTGGAATATTTTAGGATTTATAGGACTCAGAGGCGGTTCGGGGGAGCTCCGAGGGGCCCACAAGCCCAGGTGGCACCCCTCCTAGGGCACGCCCCTGAGGCTTGTGACCTCCTCGGGAATCTTCTGACTTCATCTCCAAGTCTTCTGGTCCAAAAAAATTCATCGCAAAAGTTTTATTCTATTTGGACTCCGTTTGATATTCCTTTTCTGAAATACTCAAAAACAAGGAAAAACATAAACTGGCACTAGGCTCTAGGTTAGTATGTTAGTCCCAAAAATAATATAATATAGCATATTAGTGCATATAAAACATCCAAAGTTGATAATATAATAGCATGGAACAATCCAAAATTATAGATACGTTGGAGACGTATCAGATAATAACAAACTTATACTAAGCATATAGGATAACATGATGGTATCAACAACAGTTAACAAAGACATGCTATGAAGTGGTATATGATCTACCGATAAAGCAGTAATAGTAACACTACTCTAATGCATGCAATAGAGAGAAGGAATAGGTGTTATCAGAATAATCAAGGGGTTTTTCCTTGCCTCGAAGCTCTCCCAAGAAGGAAGGGTCGTCGATGCCGTAGTCGTACTCAGGGGCAGCAGCAGTCTTGGGGTCTACCGAAAGAATAGAGAGGGGGATATGAATAAATAATGGCACAATCAAACGTAACACAATGCATGTCATGTCAATTGTAATGATGATATGCCCTAATGCATCTCTAAACAATTTAAAATATGTGGGACACATCTAGCAATGTTTTCCCAACTCCATGTATTTTTTGGTATATTGATCTACGGGCAAAATGTCGATGTTCACCATGTTAGAGGGGCGTGGCAGGTATGTGGATGACATATTTAGATTCATTATATTTTCTGATCGTTTTTCATATATAAATTATTTCCAAGACTTACGGTTTATTTTATATGATTTTTCAAAGTTTAAATGATTTTTTCGGAATATTATTAATTCAAATATATGTTGAATGCAATTGCTAAGTGTACACAGAAAGGGTACACAATTGTGAGCTACAAAGGCTGACATTGGGGCATGTTGACTGGTCAAACTAACTAGTAGCACCCACTGGTCAGTGAAAGGGGTTTTAACTAGTGTTTTAATTAGTTTAATTAACCTAATTAGTAGGTAGGGCCGAGTTGTTAGTGAAAGACAAATTATACAATGTTCAATTAATTTATTTGGTTTATTGGTGGAGGCGAGACCCAATGTCAGTGGGTGTTTAGGTGGTGTAGTGGCTTATTACGCGGGGTCCACATGGCAGTGACCCACGCGGTGGCGCGCCAGTAGTGTAGCTCCGTCGTCCATATACGGGGCAGAGGGCCACGGGCCTCGCCAGAATATGGCTACATGGCTCAGTTCAATGCGCGCTTGGGTCTGTTCGAACGAGTGCCACCAGGCGCATCGCATGGTGGTGGTGGTTCGTCCAAGGATGGCCAGAAACGGCACTAGTGACGAGCTGACGTGGCTGCCAGAGCATGTAATGGACGAGGACAACACTAGGAGGCCCGGGAGGAGGAGCTGAGGGGCTCGTTGATAACCCACAAGTATAGGGGATCAATTGTAGCCTCTTTCAATAAGTAAGAGTGTCGAACCCAACGAGGAGCTAACGGTAGAACAAATACTCCCTCAAGTTCTATCGACCACCGATACAACTCTACGCATGCTTGACGTTCGCTTTACCTAGAACAAGTATAAAACTAGAAAGTACTTTGTACGTGTAACGAGATAGGTTTTCAAGAATATAAAGAGCACATAAATAAAAACTAGGGGCTGTTTTAGGTAAAGAAGCAATAAAGTTAGTATAGCAAGTGTGGAAAAGTGGTGGTAGGAGTTGTGAAATTGTCCCTAAGCAATTGACTACGTTACTAGACCGATAGCAAGTTTTATGTGGGAGAGGCCACCGCTAGCATGTCATCCCTTACTTGGAATTCTATGGACTTATGATTGGAACTATTAGCAAGCATCCGCAACTACTAAAGTTCATTAAGGTAAAACCCAACCATAGCATTAAGATATATTGGTCCCCCTTCAATCCCGTATGCATCAATTTCTATGCCAGGTTGAAGCTTCTATCACTCTTGCCCTCCAATACATAGTCCTATCAACATACAACTAACCAAATGGTGTGGTCCACGCGCGCGCTCATATGATGGGCACCAAAGGACAGCAACATGACCACAAGCAAATTAAACCAATCATAGCAATTCACCAATTATCGATAGGACAACGAAAATCTACTCAGACATCATAGGATGGCAACACATCATTGGATAATAATATGAAGCATAAAGCACCATGTTCAAGTAGAGGGTACAACGGGTTGCGGGAGAGTGGACCGCTGTAGATAGATGGGGGAAGGTGATGAAGATGTTGGTGAAGATGACGGAGGTGTTGTTGTAGATCGTTGTCGCACGATGATGGCACCGGTGGCACTCCAGCGCCACCGGAAGCGAGGGGGAGAGCCTTCCTCCTTATGCTACTTCCTTGGCCTTCTCCCTAGGTGGGAGAAGGGTTCTCCCTCTGGTCCTTGGTCTCTATGGCATGGGACGGGCGAGAGCCCCTCCGAGATTGGATATATCTCTCTGTCTCTCTCTGTTTCTGCGCTCTAAATTCTAGCCTTTCACCATTTCTTATATTCCTGGAGATCCGTAACTCCGATTGGGCTGAAACTTTTACACGATTTGTATCCGGATATTTGCTTTCTTGCGGCGAAAGAAGGTTACCAACCGCCTTACGGGGTGGCCACGAGGGTCAGGGGCGCGCCCACCCCCCTGGGGCATGCCCCCGTGCCTTGTGGCCCCCTCGGGCATCGTCTCGCGTTGATTCTTCTTCCCAAATATCACTTATATTCCAAAAAAATATCTCCCTAAGTTTTTATCCCGTTTGAACTCCGTTTGATATGGATTTTCTACGGGGAAAAAACATGCAACAAACAGGAACTGGCACTCGGCATTGCATCAATATGTTAGTCCCAAAAATAGTATAAAAAGTTGCCAAAAGTATATGAAAGTTGTATAATATTGGCATGGAACAATCAAAAATTATAGATACGACAGAGACATATCAGCATCCCCAAGCTTAATTCCTGCTCGTCCTCAAGTAGGTAAATGATAAAAAAGATATTTTTTTTGATGTGGAATGCTACCTAGCATAATCTTGATCATGTAATCTAATCATGGCATGAATATCAAGACACGAGTGATTCAAAGCAATAGCCTATCATTTGACATAAAAGAATTTAATACTCGGGTATCCCAACAAACAATCAAGTCTTTCAACATATCAATGCTAAAGAACGTTATACCTACAAAATCATATAGTCTTCTATGCTCCCTTTTCTTAACACAAGGTACCCCTCATGCCCATCCCGGTGTCAGCCAAGCAATTGTTTTCATACTTTAATTTTTCAAACCTTTTCAACTCCTCATGCAATACATGAGCGTGAGCCATGGACATAACACTATGGGTGGAATAGAAGGTGGTGATAGACAAAAGTAGGGAGAAAGTCTCACATCGACTAGGCAAATTAACGGACTATGGAGATGGCCATCAATTGATATCAATGTGAGTGAGTAGGGATTGCCACGTAACGGATGCACTAGAGCTATAAGTGTATGAAAGCTCAAAAGAAAACTAGTGGGTGTGCATCAACTTGCTTGCTCATGAAGACCTAGGGCATTTGAGGAAGCCCGTCGTTGAAATATACAAGCCAAGTTCTATAATGAAAATTCTCACTAGTATATGAACTGATAACATAGGAGACTCTCTATCATCAAGAGCATGGTGTTATAATGAAGCACAAGTGTGGAAAAAAGATAGTAACATTGTCCCTTCTCTCTTTTTCTCTCATTTTTTATTTTCCTTTTTTGGGCTCTTTGGCCTCTCTTTTTTTGTGGGCTTCTTTGGCCTCTTTTTTATATTTGGGATTCTTTGGCCTCTTTTTATATTTTTTATAACCTCACATGGAACAATGTTCTAATAATGATGATCATCACACTTTTATTTACTCACAACTCGATACTCGAACAAAAATATGACTCTATATGAATGCCTCCGGCGGTGTACCGGGATGTGCAATGACCTAGCATAGCAATGACATCAAAAAACGGATAAGCCATGAAAACATCATGCTAGCTGTATTACGATCATCCAAAGCAAATGACAATGATGGTGCATGTCATAACAAACGGAACGGTGGAGTTACATGGCAATATATCTCGGAATGGCTATGGAAATGCCATATAGGTAGGTATGGTGTCTGTTTTGATGAAGGGTATAAGGTGGTTTGATGCACCGGCAAAAATTGTGCGGTACTAGAGTGGCTCGCAAGGTGGAAGGGTGAGGGTGCGTATAATCCATGGACTCAACATTAGTCATAAAGAACTCACATACTTATTGCGAAAAATCTATTAGCCCTCGAAGCAAAATACTATGACGCATGCTCCTAGGGGGTAGGTTGGTAGGAGTTAACCATCGCGCGCCCCCGACCTTCACGCAAAGATAAACAATCAAAATACAATGCACGCCAATTTGGTTACATAGTTAGGAGACCATACGTGCATGCTTCGGGAATCACAAACCTTAACACCAATATTTTAACTAAACCACAATCATTCGCTAGTACCTCCCAAATATTAGCATCTCTATATCGCAAAACTATTGCAAGGAATCATACATATCATATTCAGTGATCTACAAGTTTATGTAGGATTTTATGACTAACCATGTGAATGACCAATTTCTGTCAACTCTCTAAATAGATATAAGTGAAGCTAGAGAGTTTAATTCTTTCTACAGAATATATGCCCACGCTCTAACAAATATAAGTGAAGCAAAAGAGCATTCTACAAATGGCGGTTTTCTATGTGAGGAGAAATAGGCAATCCAAACTTCAAATGATATAAGTGAAGCACATGAAGCATTCTATAAAGCCATACTCAAAAGATATAAATGAAGTGCAAAGGGTATTCTATAAATAAACCAAGGACTATCTCATACCAGCATGGTGCATTTATTAAAAGGAAAAACACACGACGCTGCAAGATTTACGCATATCATGTGAACGAAACGAATCCGGAAACATACTCATACTTATTGAAGAAAGATGGGATGCCTTCCGGGGCATCCCCAAGCTTATACGCTTGATTCTCCTTGAACATTTACTAGGTGTGCCTTGGGAATCCCCAAGCTTGAGCTCTTGCCTCTCCTACTTCTCCTCACATCGAGACATCCTCGATCTTCGAACACTTCATCCACACAAAACTTAACCGAACTTTTAGTGGTGGGGTTAGTGCATATGATCAATGAAATCTCATCATGTACTGCTCTAACATTATTGTATAATTATAAACAAACATTACCCACCGTATTCTATCACAATTATATGGCCCCAAGTCAAGGAGGCTTCAATAAGAACTCAAACATATGCAAATAATGAAGCCATAACAGCAATCTGTGAAAACAGGACAGTCTGTAAAGATTTGAACATTCACCATACTTCCTTAACTCTAAAAATTCTGGAAAAATTAGGAAAAATCAACAATTTGTATATCAAGACTGTGCAAAAAGTTTCAGATCCTTTTGACGTTCCAGTAAAAAAATGTAAAATCGCGCACAACAGCCAAAGTTTCTGTTTTTGCACCGCACAAACCAACAAGCTGTTTAATCATCCTAAAGGAAACTCTTGGCACATTATTTTTATAATGCAATGGAATTGTACAAGGGGATAATTATTTTTATGAGAAACTTCCATGAAAAATTCTACATTGTTTCCATAAGCATGAACACAAGTGTTCAAGGTCGACCCTTATTTCCGCAATGCATCACCTTTCAATCGCTTCTCTTTTTGAAAAAGTTTTAGGTTCCCCTCTATATTTTTTTTGTTTTTTAACTTTATAAAAGCACACAACAGAAATAAATGACTCTCTAAAACTTCCAGGTTGTCTCCCTGGCAGCCCTTTCATTAAAGCCATTAAGCTAGGCATATAGTGCTCAAGTAATGGATCCACCCGGATCCCAAGGTATATCAAAGCCAATTTTAATTAACAATGATTTGTGATTTAGTAGTGAGCACAAAGTAACATATATCATGCAACAATGAAGTCTAACTCTCTTCCTATGCATCGGCATGTCATAAGAGAACAATTCATGCACATCAAGTAAAGGCCAACACATAGTATAAGCAGTTTCTTGCAATTCTATCATGTTGGGAACGTAGAGAGGCGGAGATATAGTTCCTCTCTCATAATAATTGCAAGTAGGACCATCAAGCACATGCATATTATACTCATCCAAATCATCATGTGTACCGGAAAAGGGCAACCCGTCAATATAATCCTTAATAAGTGCAAAGTTCTCCGATATAGTGTAGTTTGGAGAATTCAAAAAGATAATAGGACTATCATGTGCGGGTGCAATAGCAACTATCTCATTTTAACATAAGAAACTATAGCAAGTTAATCTTCACAAGCATAATTCATATTGGCATCTTGGCCACAAGCATAGCAAGCATCATCAAAAAGGGATATTTCAAAACAATCAACGGGATCATAACAATTATCATAGCAATCATCCTTTGGGTAAGCACGATGGGAAATTAAACAATGTATGAGTTGAAGAATTACTCTCATTAGAAGGTGGGCACGGGTAGCTAATCCGCTGTTCCTCCTTTTGTTCTTCGCTCTCCTCCTCATTTTTTTCATCCAATGAGCTCACAATGTCATTAATTTATTCTTCCATAGACTCCTGCAATATATTAGTCTCTTCTTGGACAGCGGAGGAGTCTTCAGTGTATGGTTTAATATAAGGATTAGAATAATAATTATCATAGCAATATTTAAGTATGGGAAAATTTCCATATTTGTAGAGAGTAGTATCACACTCTTCAATAAAAGAAGCAATTTCACAAGTACCCCTAAAAGCAACAAATTCTTCAATTTGATGAACATCATAGTAATTATAAACCCCCTTAGTATACGAAGATACGATTCCATTATCACTAAAATCACATTGGTAAGGAATGTGTTTCTTAGGGTCTTTAGAACAACAAGTACAATCATATATTTCACATAAATTCCAAGCATAGCACTACAAACGATGAATTTGATCCAGTAAAAGATTCCCTTTTTCAGATATGCGGTGTCGCACATAACAAGCATGCTCATCTAAAGATTTGCCCTCAACTAAGCTAGTTGGGGTTTCAAGCCGATCACATAGGGATCAAAGATGATCATTGTAAAAAGCTTCAGTAGTATGATAGATTTTGAGTGGTTCTTCAACCATTGGTTCAGTAGGTACCACTATTTTTTTTGGTATTATGCGTTTCCTACCCATAACTAAAGACAGAAAACAAGAGCACAAAATAAAAACTACTTAGTGATAAAGCAAACAAGCACACATGAGAATATTCACCCCACGCTATAACTCCCCGGCAATGGCGCCAGAAAAAGGTCTTGATAACCCACAAGTACAGGGGGACAATTTTAGCCTCTTTCGATAAGTAAGAGTGTCGAACCCAACGAGGAGCTAAAGGTAGAACAAATATTCCCTCAAGTTCTATCGACCACCGATACAACTCTACGCACGCTTGACGTTCGCTTTACCTAGAACAAGTATAAAACTAGAAGTACTTTGTAGGTGTAACGAGATAGGTTTGCAAGAATATAAAGAGCACATAAATAAAAACTAGGGGCTGTTTTAGGTAAAGAAGCAATAAAGTTAGTATAGCGAGTGTGGAAAAGTGGTGGTAGGAGTTGCGAAATTGTCCCTAAGCAATTGACTACGTTACTAGACCGATAGCAAGTTTTATGTGGGAGAGGCCACTTCTAGCATGTCATCCCTGACTTGGAATTTTATGCACTTATGATTGGAACTATTAGCAAGCATCCGCAACTACTAACATTCATTAAGGTAAAACCCAACCATAGCATTAAGATATATTGGTCCCCCTTCAATCCCGTATGCATCAATTTCTATGCTAGGTTGAAGCTTCTGTCACTCTTGCCCTCAAATACATAGTCCTATCAACATACAACTAACCCAATGGTGTGATCCACGCGCGAGCTCATATGATGGGCACCAAAGGACAGCAACATAACCACAAGCAAATTAAACCAATCATAGCAATTCATCAATTACCGATAGGACAACTAAAATCTACCCAGACATCATAGGATGGCAACACATCATTGGATAATAATATGAAGCATAAAGCACCTTGTTCAAGTAGAGGGTACAACGGGTTGCGGGAGAGTGGACCGTTGTAGATAGATGGGGGAAGGTGATGAAGATGTTGGTGAAGATGACGGATGTGTTGGTGTTGATCATCATCGCGTGATGATGGCCCCGGTGGCACTCCGGCGCCACCGGAAGCGAGGGGGGAGAGCCCCCTCCTCCTTTTTCCTTGGCCTTCTCCCTAGGTGGGAGAAGGGTTCTCCCTCTGATCCTTGGTCTCCATGGCATGAGAGGGGCGAGAACCCCTCCGAGATTGGATCTATCTCTCTGTCTCTCTCTATTTCTGCACTCTAGATTCTGGCCTTTCACCGTTTCTTAAATTCCCGGGGATCCGTCACTCCGATTGGGCTGAAATTTTAACAAGATTTGTATCCGGATATTGGCTTTCTTGCGGCGAAAGAAGGTCACCAACCGCCTTACGGGGTGGCCACGAGGAAGGGACGCGCCCCCTTCCTCGTGGCCCCCTCGGGCATCGTCTCGCGTTGATTCTTCTTCCCAAAATCACATATATTTCAAAAAAAACTTCGTAAGTTTTTATCCCGTTTGGACTCCGTTTTATATGGATTTTCTGTGAAACAAAAAACATGCAACAAACAGGAACAGGCACTGGATCAACATGTTAGTCCCAAAAATAGTATACAAAGTTGCCAAAAGTACATGAAAGTTGTATAATATTGGCATGGAACAATCAAAAATTATAGATACGACAGAGACGCATCACTCATCGACCTCCTGAGAGTGCAAGGAGCACGTGGGGAGCACTGGTTTGGACAGAGGAGCATGGGGTGCTTGGAACTGTCGGCCATGGCGGACGGTGAAGCTTGGTGCTCGCAGGTGGCGGTGATACGACATGAATACGACGGGGGAAGCAGATGGGAAAGGAAGAGGGGCTCACGGTGAGCATGTAGGTGCACTTAGCGGGCTCGGGGAGGGCGCGACGGCGACGAATCGAGCTGCGAGGTACGGCGGAGCAGAGGTTGAAGACTGCTGGAATTTTGTCTAGCTTGGGCCAACCCAATAGCAATTTCAAAAATTTCCTAATAAATCCTAGAGGCCCACTTAGCCCATTCGTGCAAGGCAAGGGGTACTACTAAATTTTAGTCCTGCATTGCTAGTTTAGTGGGAGTTGGACCTCCTTATAAGGGAGGATCTTTCCCCACATGTATGAGCATGGGAACAAGAGGGACATCCACACGCGCACCTCCTCCGCTGCCCGCCGTGCTGCGGGTTCCAGGAATTAGCCGAGCAGATGTCCAAATTTCTACCACGCATGACGGGTATACTAACGGTCACACGAGAGCTGAAATGTTTTGCTATAGTGGAGATTAAATTCGAACGACACCTCTTCACCTGCTGCCTGTTTGCTTCATCTCCACCTCTTCATTTCACCATTCGTCGCTGGCCTCTCGTCTCCTTCTCTTGCGCCTATAAAAGGGATATCGCTCCTCTCCAGAGAGACGCACAAGCACTTCTTCTTCCTCTCGCCAGTGATTCCCATCTCCGTGTTGTTGATGTCTTCCTCATCCTGGCTTGCGGCATGCACCGCGGGTCGGGACAGTAGGCCTCCGAAACTCCACTGCTTTGAGTCATGTGCGGGAGAAGACTGATAAGGTTTTTGGGGAGCGCTCAGCGTGACTACTGGCTACTTCATCACGGACGATCCAGACGCCGATGACTACTTCCCCAACGACGACTACTTCCCCGACATCGACAACCTCTTCAACGACATCGACAACCTCTTCAACGACATGGCTGGAGAGGACACCAACCCCAAGACCGGTACTTCTGCTGCTGCTCTGTATGTCTTCGTGGCCTCTTTGTTTAGAATCATGCTGCAATTTCTTGCTATATTTTTCCTTGTTCTACCCTCTATTCTACATGTGTTCTGTTTTACGTCACATGTACATATGCTATTTTTCTTCACTCTGCTATGCTACATGACTTGTTCCATCTCTACTATATTAGTCATGTTTTATCTAGCATTTCGGTTAATAAAATCATATAGTAAATTGCTCATATTTCCAACAATCCAAGAACCATATGATAGGCAATTTACCCCAAGTGGTATTGTTGCTTCTATGAGACCTCCTATGTTTGAGGGTATCCACTATAAGAGGTGGCGCGTGAGAGCCGTTCTATGGTTTCAAACCATTAGATGATATGACGCCACTCTTGGCAAACCTGAAGGAGATTATGATGCTTAATAGGAACAAGCTTTTCAGAAAAATGGATACCCTATTTAAGGCTTCTCTCTTGAGTGTTCTTGCTGAGAACATAGTTGATGCTTATGCGTTAATGGAAAAGATATGTGGGACGCACTCGAGGCCAAGTTTGGGGTCTCGGATGCTGGCACTGTGTTGTACATCATGGAGCAATACTATGATTACAGGATGACTTAAGAGCTCTCCATGGTTGAGCAAGCTCACGAGATACAGTCATTTGTTAGAGAACTTGAGAACTTCAATTGTATGCTATCGGACAAATTTGTTGCCGGAGGTATCATCACTAAGCTTCCTCCTTCGTGGAGGAACTTTGATACCTTACTGAAGCATAAGAGGCAGGAATTTTCTGTTCCGGATCTCATTGGTAATCTTGATGTGGAAGAAAAGGCGAGAGCAAAGGACACACGTGCTCGAGGTATTGAGGGAGGATCTAGTGCCAATCTGGTACAGAAGAAAAACTTTTAGTCCCACAAGTTCAAGAACAAGGGCAAGTATGATGGTAAATCAAAGTTTGATGGGAAGAACAAGGTTGTACAGCACACGAACTTCAATAAGAAGAATGACAAGAACAAAGGTGTTTGTCATCATGTGTGTGGAGATCCTGATCATTGGGAAAGGCGCCAAGACCGCTAATGTTGTCATTGGAGACACCGACATGAAGGATGCTGGCTATGGTATATTTCCCACTATTCTTTCAGTGTGTCATTCTCCTGATTGGTTATTGATACGTCCAAAACGTATCTATAATTTCTGCTTGCTCCATGCCTCTTTTGTGTGATATTGCTATGATATTTATGCACTTCCATACACTTTTGATCATATTTGGACTAACCTATTAACTCAGTGCACCCCAGTGCCAGTTCCTGTTTTCTGCTGTTTTTCTATTTCAGGTTTCCCCCATATTAAAAGTGCCCTAAAAATTCCGGGAAAAATACAGGAAAAATCAGCGTATTGGGAGCTTCCAGAAAAACCAAGGCAGGGCCAGAGGGGAGCCTGGGGTGGCCCAGGCGGCCACCCGGCGCGGCCCCACCCCTGGTCGCGGCAGGGGGGCGCCTGGGGCCCCACCTCCGCCTCTGGTGACCCCGTTTGGCATATATATTGCTCGCGTCCCGAAACCCTCGAGGACGGAACCCTTTTTCGTGATCTCATCTCTGTTCCGCCGCCGCCGCGCTTCCAAGATCGGGAGCACCAGGAGAACTCTTCCCGACACCCTGCCGGAGGGGAGAACCACCACCGGGAGCTTCTCGACCACCATGGACACTTCTCGGATGAGTTGTGAGTAGTCCCCCTTGGACCATGGGTCCATGACCAGTAGCTATGTGATGTTCTCCTCCCCTCTTTGTTCTTCATGGATTAGACCTCGTGAGCTGCCCTACATGATCGAGGCATATATGTAACCTTTATGCTGTTGCTCTGCTGAGTTTGCTGGGATCCGATGGATTATGAGATTATGTTTAGATTGTGTGTGAGTAATATATTTGATTCATCTCTTTTATATTTATGTTCTTGAGTAATTCTTGCATCTTCTCCGTTGCTGTTTATTGCTTTGGCCAAGTAGTAGGTAGTAACTCCAAGAGGGAACGTTATGCTTGATTGTGGGTTCATGCCCCTCGATGACTAGTTTGAGTGACAGAAACTTGAGTCTAGGGGATGTGCTGTTGCCACAAGGGGGAAAACAACGGTGCTTGTACTTGCGGGTGCAAGGATTGTTTACTTTACACAAAGTTCTTTTAATGCAGTTGTCTGTTGCTTTGAGTTTACACTTTGGATGGGACTCGCAACTTAATACCAGCGAGATGTTCTGGATAGATATCTCAAGGTGGATGATTAGTAGTAGATGCAGATGGATTTCGGTCTACTTGCCTTGGCGTACCGCCCATGCTTTTGAGCCTCTACCTTTCTGTACAGCATAGTTAGCATTGGTTTGCGCACATAATCATGTCAATTGCCCAGCTGTAATTTGTTTACCTCGCTTAACTGTTTTATCGTCTTTTGGGAGAGAGACATCACTAGTGAACATCATGGGACCCCGGTCCATATTACCATCACTGATCACACCCGCTATTTACTTCCTGTTCTTATTTCCTAGTTGCAGTCATACCTATCACTATTATCTCTTGCGTTTGATCCTTTGTAAACGACAAGGCCGGAGGGATTGACAACCTCTCTGTACTCGTTGGGAGCAAAGCTATTTGTATCTGTGTGCAGGTCCTGTCAAGCAAAAGTTTCTGGCGCTATTGACACCTTCTTGTCGACCCTCGGAGTCTCACGGGATTCGATCCTTGGTATCTTTGCCAAGGGAAATTTGCCGCTACGCTACATCTCAAACCTTCCACTTGGGGTAACCAACGAGGGGCGAGAAGCCATCAAGCAAGTTTCTGGCGCCGTTGCCGGGGACTCCACTCTTCAAGATAGGGGAGTTGCACGCTATCTTTTACCTTTGCTTTTTAGTCTTGTTAGTTTACCTTTCAGTTTTTGCTTTAGTGTCCCTTACCAAAAATCACAAAAATAGTTATCTTGCTTGCTGCTGCTATGGGTTCCACTGAGAACACCAAGTTGTGTGACTTCACTAGTCATAACAGCGATGACTTTATCTGCACGCCTATTACTACACCTGCCACTTCAGCACCTTCTTATGAAATTAAACCTGCTTTACTGAACCTAGTTATGAAAGATCAATTCTCCGGTGCTGGAGATGATGCTGCTTTGCACTTAAATAATTTTGTTGAACTCTATGATATGCAAAAGTACCGAGAAATAGATGGTGACATTGTTAAGCTTAAGCTTTTTCCTTTCTCCTTGAGAGGAGGAGCTAAAATCTGGTTTCAATCCTTGCCTAGAAATAGCATAGATTCTTGGGACAAGTGCAAGGATGCCTTTATTGGGAAGTATTATCCCCCTGCTAAAATTATCCAATTAAAGAGTAACATAATGAATTTTAAACAATTGGATAATGAACACGTTGCCCAAGCTTGGGAATGCATGAAATCTCTTGTCAAGAACTGCCCTACTCATGGTTTGACTACTTGGATGGTTATCCAAACTTTTTATGCAGGCTTGAACTTTACCTCGCGGAACTTGTTGGATTCAGCCGCGGGAGGAACCTTTATGTCAACTACACTTGGTGTTGCCACGAAGCTTCTCGATGAGATGATGACCAATTATTCCCAATGGCACACCGAACGCGCTCCAACAGGTAGGAAGGTAAACTCTGTCGAGGAGATTTCCTCCCCAAATGAAAAGGTTGACTTGATCATGTCTCTACTTTCCAAGCAATCTTCTATTGATCCTCATGATGTTCCTTTAAATTCTTTGATTGCTCAAGATCAAGTAGATGTGAACTTTATCTCTAGAAACAATTTCAATAACAATGCTTATAGGAGTAATTTTGGTAGCAACCCTAGACCGTACCCCTCTAATTCCTATGGGAACAACAATGCTTATCCTAGCACTAGGAACTCCACCCAAAGAGATAGAGACATGCCTAGTTATGAGAAACTTCTAGAAATAGAGACGGCCACTAAGAACTACATGCACACCCAATATGAACAAAACAAGACCTTCTCGAGGCAATTAGATGAGCATACTGCTATCTTGCAAGACATTGGTAGACAACTTGGAGAGCCTAAATATTGAGATTTCTAACCTCCAGACTAGGCTCACCATCACTGAGACCCAAGTTTCCAATATGTCCCACACACAAGCCACTTTGATAAACCAAATGGCAGCTAAACCCGAAGTGGTTGCACCCTTAAAGGAGGAAGAAGATAGAATTAAGAACCTTCCTACCCACCACACTGTTGCTACTATCCAAGTTGTTGAGGATATCCAAACTCTTAGCACCCAATGCACTCCTGGTCCCATTGGACCTATTAATGGTGATGCTATTACCTCAACCGTAGAAACTCCTATAACCATAGAAGCTACCAAACAAGTGAGCCTAAAGGACACCACTACCACTTTACTTGATAGTAGTGACCTTGATTTTGATAATTGCACCCTTTCTGAAGTTATTGATTTTCTTCACAAGATGTCTAGAGACCCCCACACTAGCACACTTAATCTTGCCTTCACGGAGCATATCACTAATGCTCTTATCAAAGCTAGGGAGGAGAAGCTTAGGGTAGAGGCCTCCATACCTAGAAAGCTAGAAGATGGTTGGGATCCTATGATTAAAATTAAGTTGAATAACTTCTCTTGCTATGCTTTATGTGATGTTGGAGCTAGTACCTCCGTTATGCCCAAAAGAATATATGATATGTTTAAATTAAAATCTTTTGATCCTTGTTCTTTTGGTGTTCGTCTTGTTGATTCTTCCGTAAAGAAACCTTTGGGGAAGATCGACGATGTTCTTATCATTGTCAATGACAATTATGTTCCCATTGATTTTACTATTATGGATACTGAATGTGAACCTTCTTGTCCAATTATTTGGGGACGTCCTTTTCTTTGCACCATTGGTGCTATCATTGACAAGAAAGAGGGGAATATAAAACTCCAATTCCCTCTCAAGAAAGGAATGGAACACTTCCCTAGAAAGAAGATTAAGTTGCCTTTTGAGTCCATTACATGGGCTAGCTATTATTTTACTCTTGATAAAACATGATCCTCTCTTTTTGCATCATGCCTAGCTTAAAGGCATAAAAGAAAGCACTTTTGGGAGGCAGCCCACAATGAATAAAGTTTTATTTTGCTTTTGTTGTGTCTTGATGTTTGTTACTACAGTAGCATCATCATTGTATCTTTTCTTTTCAGCTTTATGCCAAGTTTAGCCTCCGATTGCAAGAAAGTTCAAAAGTTGTGATGTGCAGTCCAGAAAACAGATTCTGTCCTTGGACAGAAAAATTCGTATAAAATCACCAGATCATCTTTTTGATCTGAATTTTTTTGACAGCGTGATCTATACAATTGGCTTTCGGGCGTCTATTTTGAGTTTTTTTATTTGAGTTGCAGAAGTGCCCCGAAAAAATTATTTACTACCTGCTGGTCTGTTTTCACAGATTCTGTCATGTTTTGCCTTTTCTTCGTTTTGCAAACCTTATGCTTGCTTTTTCTTTGCAAAAACCTTTTGGCAATCTTGAGAAACAGTAGCTCTTAAATATTATCTTTATTTCCAGCAAGGAAAAGTTATTTTATTATGGGTACTAACCTCGCTAATCATATTATGATGAGTTATGTATGAAGGGAGTTTTCAAGTGTGCGAGGGAAGATGATAAAAAGATTCAGGAGGGTCAAACGCTCAAGCTTGGGGATGCCCCCGTGCACCCCCAAAAAATATTCAAGAAGACTCAAGCGTCTAAGCTTGGGGATGCCCCCGTGCATCCCCTTCTCCATCAACAATTATCAGTTCGTCTTTCGTTCCACTATATTTTAATCACTTCATGCGTTATGTGCTATGCTTGGAGCGTATCGCTCTTAGTTTCCTTTTTAGTTTTCTTTAGCTTTGCTTGCTGTTCATAACGAGTTAGAACCCAGCTTTCTTTGTGTGGGAGAGAAACACGCTCCACTTCAACCTAGAACACAACATAGGATTTTCATGCTTATCTTTGCTGTGTGTGTTCTTTGTCTTTCCATAGCTACTGTCATGTTTAGCTCTTAGTTTTCATGCTTTTCTTTTTAAAGAGCTTTTGTTTAGTTGGTTATTGAACTCTCTTGAGTTTTCATGTTTATCTTGTTAAGAGAGTTTGTCTGTTGCACTGAGTTGTGTGTCTTAACTTAAAGTAGGTAATTGAGGTTGCTATTTAATTTTAGTAGTAACTTGCAATAGTTTTGAGGTATTGCCATGAGTAATGTCTGAACTTTTGGTGTCAAGAGCTTTAGCCTATTAGTGATAGATGTCGTATTTTGGGCAATCCGTGTTTATTTTCGAAAACCTACAAAATAGTTGAGAACTTTAGCTACTAAATGGATCACTAATCTTTGGAGGGATCGAATATTAGAGTACACTCACGTATCATGAGTCGAGGATGCGCAAGGATAACCAAATCCCCATATACTCCTCCTCGGGGTACTTGTCTCTTTGAGAACCTCCTAATTAGATTGAGAGTTACCGATAATAAGTGCATGAGTTCTTCGGACTAATGTGAGTATTCGAAAGTTGACACTTCCACCTATCCATATTTTTCTAGTCTCTTCGGTACCGTGCATTGCCCTTTCTCACCTCGAGAGTTGGTGCATACTTCACCGGTGCATCCAAATCCTTGGCACGATACGCTCTGTCATCATAAGCCTCATTATATCCTTCCTCAAAACAGCCACCATACCTACCTATTAAGGCATTTCCATAGCCTTTCCGAGATACATTGCCATGCAACATCCATCTTCTCATGACTTGATCTTCATGTCATACATGCTTTTTGCTTGATCGATGAGCCGCATGCTAGTTGGGCCTTGCCCTAATCATTGCTACACGACGCGCTAGTATCATTGCATATCCTGCTATACTGGCAGAGGCATACATTTGCATACATCATGATAGTTTCATTTTCTTTATGTTGAGTACTTTTGTAAAGTGTGAAAGATCTTATATACTTCTTGTAATACATAGAGTGTTGCCCCTAAAGTGAGGAAAAGATCCCAAAGAGGACAAATCAAAAGATCCCAAAGAGGACAAAATCAAAAGATCCCAAAGAGGACAAATGAGAGATAAATAGAAAGAGCCATTGAGGCCACAAAAAAATAAAAATAAAAAGAGAAAAAAGAGAAAAAGAAATAAAAAGAGAGAAGGGGGCACACTACTATTTCTTTTGAGAGATCCACACTCGTACACCATCTTATACCTTGTGCTCCATAGAGATTATCATTTATGCATATAGCTATGTGGGGACCTTTACACTATAGAACTTGGCTTGTATATTCCAATGATGAGCCTCCTCAAAAGAGCTCTAGGTCTTCTTGAGCAAGCAAGTTGGATGCACCCCCGCTAGTTCCATTGGAGAGCTTACCTTAGCTCATATGTGCATCCGTTGCATGGCAATCCCTACTCCTCACATCATATCTATCATTTGGCTTTCTCTCCCCGATGATTGTCCTCATTGATGTGAGCCTTTCACACCTTTTTTGTCTTCCCCCTCTATCATTTTTCTCTCTTTGCCATCCTAAGTGTCGACTTTCTTGCTTACGCTCATCCATTGCATGAGTGCTCAAAATATCGAAAGGGAGTGGATCATTTTGACTTGTACCTGGCTGACGGTCTGGGGATGAGTCAAGATAAGATTCCAAAGAAGACCAAGTGTGAAACTTTAGTAGATTAAGTTCTCAACAATACAAAAACTATGTTTTACTCTCTCATATATCCCTATCCCCTTTCTTGCACGCAAACACCATTTGGAGACATTCGAGTCACGGACAGCGAGAGCTCTTGCACCTGTATGTTCTTATGTTACTTGTTACAATGCTAATATAGACTCTTGCTTGTTATGACTTGAATTGAATTACATGCCTTGATTGCTTTACTTAAAATTTCTTATATGGTTGATAGCATGTCACCACACAAATTATGCTTGTTATCATTTACCTACTCGAGGACGAGCAGGAATTAAGCTTGGGGATGTTGATACGTCCAAAACGTATCTATAATTTCTGCTTGCTCCATGCCTCTTTTGTGTGATATTGCTATGATATTTATGCACTTCCATACACTTTTGATCATATTTGGACTAACATATTAACTCAGTGCACCCCAGTGCAAGTTCCTGTTTTCTGCTGTTTTTCTATTCCAGGTTTCCCCCATATGAAAAGTGCCCTAAAAATTCCGGGAAAAATACAGGAAAAATCAGCGTATCGGGAGCTTCCAGAAAAACCAAGGCAGGGCCAGAGGGGAGCCTGGGGTGGCCCAGGCGGCCACCCGGCGCGGCCCCACCCCTGGTCGCGCCAGGGGGGGCGCCTTTTGCCCCACCTCCGCCTCTGGTGACCCCCTTTCGCATATATATTGCTCGCGTCCCGAAACCCTCGAGGACGGAACCCTTTTTCGTGATCTCATCTCTGTTCCGCCGCCGCCGCCGCGCTTCCAAGATCGGGAGCACCAGGAGAACTCTTCCCGGCACCCTGCCGGAGGGGAGAACCACCACCGGGAGCTTCTCCACCACCATGGACGCTTCTCGGATGAGTTGTGAGTAGTCCCCCTTGGACCATGGGTCCATGACCAGTAGCTATGTGATGTTCTCCTCCCCTCTTTGTTCTTCATGGATTAGACCTCGTGAGCTGCCCTACATGATCGAGGCACATATGTAATCTTTATGCTGTTGCTCTGCTGAGTTTGCTAGGATCCGATGGATTATGAGATTATGTTCAGATTGTGTGTGAGTAATATATTTGATTCACCTCTTTTATATTTATGTTCTTGAGTAATTCTTGCATGTTCTCCGTTGCTGTTTATTGCTTTGGACAAGTAGTAGGTAGTAACTCCAAGAGGGAACGTTATGCTTGATTGTGGGTTCATGCCCCTCGATGACTAGTTTGAGTGACAGAAACATGAGTCTAGGGGATGTGCTGTTGCCACAAGGGGGAAAACAACGGTGCTTGTACTTGCGGGTGCAAGGATTGTTTACTTTACGCAAAGTTCTTTTAATGCAGTTGTCTGTTGCTTTGAGTTTACACTTTGGGTGGGACTCGCAACTTAATACCAGCGAGATGTTCTGGATAGATATCTCAAGGTGGATGATTAGTAGTAGATGCAGATGGATTTCGGTCTACTTGCCTTGGCGTACCGCCCATGCTTTTGAGCCTCTACCTTTTTGTACAGCATAGTTAGCATTGGTTTGCCCACATAATCCTGTCAATTGCCCAGCTGTAATTTGTTTACCTCGCTTAGCTGTTTTATCGTCTTTTGGGAGAGAGACATCACTAGTGAACATCATGGGACCCCGGTCCATATTACCATCACTGATCACACCCGCTATTCACTTCATGTTCTTATTTCCTAGTTGCAGTCATACCTATCACTATTATCTCTTGCATTTGATCCTTTGTAAACGACAAGGCCGGAGGGATTGACAACCTCTCTGTACTCGTTGGGAGCAAAGTTATTTGTATCTGTGTGCAGGTCCTGTCAATCAAAAGTTTCTGGCGCTATTGACACCTTCTTGTCGACCCTCGGAGTCTCATGGGATTCGATCCTTGGTATCTTTGCCAAGGTAAATTTGCCGCTACGCTACATCTCAAACCTTCCACTTGGGGTAACCGACGAGGGGCGAGAAGCCATCAGTTATCACAACCCTAGTTGGTGCATGCATTAGAGTGTTTGCATCATGTTCAAATTTCTCAGAAACTTGAAATGGGGATGATAGAAACCCCAGCACCACTTAATCCAACTAGGGTTGCTGAAATACGTTTTCAATGAACCTGAAATGCCCTTCTAAAATGTTCATCATCTTTGCCTTGGCCTAGAACCTCTGTCAAATATGGTTCACATTTTTCTAGGACAACATCGGGTCACTAAATTAAATCATACCTTATTTGCATTTGGGCATTTAAATTTTATATATTATTGTAAATGTCCAAATATTCATGAACTGAAATGTTGGCTGTTGGAAATAATACAAACAGTGGCCACAAGCAGTCTCGCGATTTTTGAAAGTGCATAGGTATTTTTAATAAAGCCCTAATGTTTACAGAATAATAGAAAACAAGGAAATAAAAGGAAAAAGAAACTTACCTGGCCTCACCTGTGCAGCCCACCAGAGAGGCCCAGCCCACCAAGGGCAGTGATGTCTTCTTCCTCCTGCCAAGACGAGAAGCAGCTGCGTGCAGCGCGCACAGCCACCCATGGCCACCTCCTGCCTACCTGCTAGCCTCCCCGACGCCCTGGAGAAGCCACGCGGCTCCCTGGCTCACTCCCTCACTCTCCCCGTGCTCCTCCCCTTCCTCCGCTCTCTCTCCCTCGGACCACCGAGCACATCCGAGACCGCCGCTCGCCGTAGCCATGGCCAATGCGCCCCTCTCGCCCCTTCTCGTGGTCCACGAGCTCCACCTTCGTCTTCTACGCCTCCTCGAGGAACCATGCGCCGCCGGACGCCCTCGAACGCCCTCATTGCCGTCTTCTTCAACCTCGGGTTGCCGAGATCGCCGGAGACCGTGCGCCCGCTCCGGCGCGTCCACGAGTCCACTGACCCTCCCAACGGACTCGCGGTGAGCCCCCGGGTGATTTCCCCCTTCTTCCCTGGTCGCGTTCGACCTCTAGGCCATAGCCGCCTTGGCCGAGAGCTCCATGTCGCCGCCGCGTAGCTCGTCGTCATTTGAGCTAGCATCCGTCACGGCCGAGCATGTATTCGTGCTCCTCGCATCTTTAGGAGTCTGCTGAGACCCTCCGCTAGCTTCCCCGTGCACCGAAGCACCGTTCTCGTTGAGGTCCGAACTCCGTCGACCGCGGTTGTCATTGTCGCCGTCATTTCCGGCCTCCCCGCACCCAACCGCCTGCACCACTGGATGCGGCACACATCAAGCTAGCCGTAGAACTAAGTCGCATGCCCAGCCGACACCCGTAGTGCGATTCTGGTGTGCCTCCGCCGCGCTGGATGGTCGCCGACGGCCTAACCCAGGCAGCGCTGACACGGAAGGCTTAATTAGCCACTAATCCCCCAGGTGAGACACTGAAATGTGGGGCCATCCCCTGACTAACTCCTAAATTAGGATTTAATTAGTATTAGTTACCTTAGTTAATTAGGCGTGTCACTGACCAGTGGGACCCACTGGTTAGGTTTGACCCTGGGTGTCCCAGTTGACCTGCTGTCGTCACTATGACACACTGCTGACGTCGTAAATACATTTTCTGGGATTTTCTAATTTAGAAATAAATCTGAAAATTCTATTAAATGGTTCAAACTTCAAAAAATCATAGTAATTCAACTTTAACTCCAAATGAGATAATTTATATATGAAAAATGATCAGAAAAATCTAATCTTTCCATCTGTAGCATTTTCATGCATGTTGGAACAACTTATAGTTGTTGTATTGGACAAACAAATAAATGCCATCTAAATTCTCACAAATGGAGTTTGAATTTGAACCTTGGGTTCAAACCAACTTCATTTAAATCGTTGCTAGTTGCATTAGCTCAAACCATGGCATGTTGCCTTGTCATAATTACGCATCATATTGTTGCATTGCATTGATTGTGTTCTTTCTCTGTTGCCGGTGTTTGTTCCCTCTCGGTAGACGTTCGTTCCGATGATGAGTTCGATGACACCGATGAAGAGCTATTACTATCTTCAGAAGTGCCAGGAAAGCATAACCCCCTTGTTCATTTCGATACAATCCCACTCTCTCTCTCTCTCCTGCTCTCTTTTACAGCATTAGGACAACAACGTTTCAACTGTTACATGATGCGGTAGTTGAACCCCTTTCCTCTGCATGACCTGTCATTGCCACATTAAATAGATGAAACCCACTAGCATGAGTAGAGTTGTTTGAGCCCTGATGCGCCTACTCATTCATGCTTGTTTGTCATGCCTGCTATTGCTTAGAGTTGTGTCAGGTTTGGTTCATCGGGAATGAATTGGAAAGTTGTGGACATGTCCTACTGTTCAGAGCTAAGTGTGTGAACACGATTTGGTAAAGATAACAGTGAGAGGCCATGTAGGAGTACATGGTGGGTTGTAGCGACCCGACCAAAATGGATCAAGTCTTTGTGCTTAAGTGACATCCCTGGATCGGTATGCTGACACACACAGTACTCCAGGACTTATAACAGAGGTAAATCACATGTATAAGTATGTAAATACTATTACCTCAATCCATATAGCGGAAGTAACAACAAGGTCGTGGATTCCCATCAACATCAACGGCAAAGTTGAGTGTAGACAGCGCAACCCTAACGTAACACTTACTCGTCGAATAATTCCTGCAACATGAGACATTGCAGCCATGTAGGTCAGTACATTGAATGTACTGGCAAATTCACACTGTAGAAGTAATGATGAACAATGCCTACAACTACATGCACATTAGGCTGGTGGAGGCTCTAAGGTTGTTTTTGCATAAAACTGATTTTTCCCTACCACAAAGGAATGCATTTATTTAACTACTTTGTTAAATTTATTTTATGAACAATTGAGTATGGTTCCTCCATCTCAATCCAAAACCAAAGTCATTATTAACCCAACAAATTAATTAAATAGAGTGTTGAGATCAACAAATAATCCACTTCTAGATACTCAAAGATGTCCATAACCGGGGACATGGCTACTCATGAATAGTTTGTACACTCTGCGGAGGTTTGTGCACTTTTCCCCACAAGACTCGATCGCCTCCGTTTAATTTTCGCACTTCATGGTGTTTGAGAGACGAATGACCGAGACACAGTCTTTCAGAAGCATTTACTCTTTACCCCGGGTAGACCCGTACACCTACATCCGCTACATCTGCTAGTCTACCACTAAAAGAGGTCACACAACATACTCAACTATGCCAGAGCCCATAATAGCTTGTGGCTGCACATGGAAGTTTCTAGGCATGAAAATATCATATGATCCCTTTGAGCCTGGGTGGCATTTCAATAGGGTGATCACACTGTTCCTCCGGGATCCCCTAGGACAACACTGGTTTCTCAGGTGCCCGACAACCACTGGGTGCTCCAGGGTGCCACAACCAATCCACCCAGATGTGTATTAAATTTCCACCTTAAAGTTTCCCTTAAAATAACTCACATCTTTCATGAAACTCTCATAGCAATCCACGTCTACAAGCATGGCTAAGCAATAAGTGACAAAGCGTATGCCCTCCCTTGGCTAATCTCAAGTCATTGGGTTCCTACCTCATGAACTACAAAGCACCAAATTATGTAACCAGTCCTACTCATGCAAGTGTTTGAGGATATAGCTAATGCAATGAAAACTGGGTCTTTGGAAAGTATGATCAAAGTGTGAACTTGCCTTGTACTGACGATGTAGAAAATTCATACTCAGACTCGTGATAGATCTACTCGTCACACTCCGATCAATCTATCGTAAGCAAACAATGGTAACCACACATAAGCAATCACTCAAAAGATCGGACAGAGCGAATAAAACACTTCGGAAAACATCAAAACAAACGAATGACTCTTTAAACAGAAAACAATTTCTAACAGTACCAAAATTATGTGAATTTGGCCTTATCAGAAAGTTTAGGTCAAGAGCTTCGATTTGCAAAAAGAATCAACTAAAACGGAGTTATAAAACTCAAGTTATGACAAAAAGAAGTTTGGAACAAAATCTAGTTGAATTCAAATTTTAAAACTTTCAAAAACATGTTTAAGTTGTTTTACTGGAAAGAGGGGATCGCAACGAAGACATGGGCGTTGGTTTCGTTGGATTTGGACCAACGAGTAAAAAGTTGTGACTGTTTGAAGTTCAAGGGCTAAACTATAAAATAAATATTCACAGATAGGTCCCTGACCTAAATAAAACAGAAAAGGAAAGACTTAACGAACGAACATTCATTTTCTAAACCTAACTAGTGAACGTTCACTATATAGATCTAAACCTAATAAAAAACGATCTAAAACTTAAAAACCGTACAGAAGGAAAACCAGGGCGGGTTTTATACCGTAAGTGGTTTTCTATGGGAAACCGGCGGTTTCGGGCGGTTTTTTCGGCGGAGCGGATCGGGCAGCGTGTCGGCCGGCGGTGAACTCCGGCGACGGGCGCGGCGCCGGGCGGTGTGGCGGCTACACGGCGCGGGGAGTGAAGTCAGCAGCAGCGTGAGGGTCGGCGGTGGTCGGCGCAAGGGGCAGCAGGGTGAGGCGGCGGCGCTGTGCTGCGGCAGCGGCGAAGCAGCGGCGGCGCGGCGAGAGCGAGAGGGCCAGCGGGGCGGCGGCGCTTTATATAAGAGGGAGGGGCGAGGCGCGGCGTGCGGGAGTGTAACGCCCCGGATGTAATACTTTCCCTTTTGGGCTTATAATATATCTCCGGCTTCATCTAATTCCTTTTCGGGTTCTTTGTCTTTCGGGCTTTCGTCGTTTTGTTGTGTGAGTGTGTGGCATTCATTCATATCATGTAGACATGTGCATTGCATTGCATTTGTGTTGTGGGTTGCATCCGGTTCGTGGCGTTTCTTCCCGTTGTCCGTTTCGTGTTCCGGAGCTCCCTCACGTGTTCGTGACGTCCCGTAGGCCTTCTTTGTTGTTCGGGCGTTTTTCGTTACCGGTGTGCCGCGAGGTTGTTTTGTGTGTTGTTGTTTTGTTGTGTGCAACCCGCCTCTCAAATCTCGTCTCGTTTGGACTCCGTTGACTTTTCCCTCCGTTGTCCGTGTGGGTCCGAAGTGCCCTTACTTCGTGTCCCGGAAATACCCCTGTTGCATTCTTTTATCTCCGTCTGGTCCTTTTAAATCATCCCCGCGATCGGATCCGTTGGATCACGATCGTAGGGCTCCTAAACACCCCTAGTCCCCAAACCCTAGTCTATAACTGCTATAAATAGACCCTAGTCTATTGTGGTTTTTCCCTTCTTCTTCCCCTCTCCACCATTTCGTTTTTTTTTTCTATTTTTCGTTCAGATCCAATCCTCCAATTGCTCCAGATCCCGAAGGATCCTTCCAGTAGCCGCCGACCGACCGGAGCCTCGAAGTGCGTCGAGGTCAACGCTCCAGCGAGGCTGGGCGCCTCTCCGCGCGAGCCAGCGACCGCACCAATCCCGTCCGATCGACCGCTGCAGGCCTCGACCGAATCGGCATCTGGGATCGATCGATCCGTTCCACCGGGCCGTACGTCGCCCCGACGCCAGGAGGGCGGACCACATCGCCTTGGGCCGTACGCGCTCCGGGCCCGCTTCCTCGCCTCCCGTCGCCTCGCGCCAGGGGGGGCCGACCGACCGCGCCTTCCCCGGGCCGCCACATCGCCCCGCGCCGCCGTTCCCCTTCGCTGGGCCGACGACCGTCGCCGGGCCCAGATCCACACCACCGCGCCGCCGGCCCGAGCGGGCCGCCGCCTCCCGCTGCGGATCGGGCCCTCTCGTCCCCGTCGCCTGGGCCTTCGCCAGCCGACCGGCCCGTCTCCCGCTTCGCCACCGACGCCGCGCGCCTGGGCCGCCCCGCGCGCCGGATCGGGCCTGTTACTGTTCCTCCTACCGGACCCGTTCCTGTTCATCCCGAGGCCCGACACTGTTCATCCCCAGATCCCTGAGGTTGTTTTTTTTTTCCTAACTCCCCAGATCTGTTATCTGAGATTGCATACTTTGACCTGCTCTAGTTTGGTGCCTGTTGCTCCGTTTTGCGCGTGTAGCATGTCCAGATGTTCGTGGAGATGCCCTCTACGTTTTACCTGTTGTAGTCATGCATGTTAGATGTCATCTAGGTGCTTGTTTTGCTGTTACAAGAGTGTATGATGTTATAAACTGCTGGTATGTGTTATTTTTGTGCCACCTTTGACATGTGATATCTTTTAGCTCGTTTGTCCAAACGATGCAAATGACATGTCCACGTGTTCGTCTTGCCACGAACTACGTGTTGTGTGTGATAGGTTGCATGGTAGATGTATTGTTTCCTTGTTATCATCGTTGCAAGATGCCATGTTCACATGTTGTGTTTTCACTTGTTATGAAATGCCATCTTGTTGAGCTCGTTGCAATCGGTGTGTTCACCACTTTGATGCATGCTTGTGTGTTTCGGGATCACCTTCATATGTATTTTGATGAGGTGCTTACCCTTTGCCATGTTTAGTTTCGAGGTGTCTTAAACATGCTCTTTTTGTTGCTATGATGATGTTGCTGATTTAGGACTTAGTGAAATTTCACTAAGTCTGAAATCTGTAACGTTCCGATGCCATGTTCGTGTGATGTTGTAGGACAAAGCATGATAGTTTTGGGGTGGATTTTGATTGTTCCATGAAGTACATATTGTTGTCTTTCCATTCATGTCCTCACATGTCCATTTGAGTGGCTGTAGCATGTTTATCTTTTGCTCCAAACTTTCAATAAAATTCTGCTGCCAGAATTTTATTTCAAAGTTCAATATGTCCAAGATCATTGCTATTGATCCGTGACTCCGTTTGGGGTGCACTTTGGACCTAGTTGCTGTACATTATATCTAGTTTATGTTCAAGTCCTTTGCCATGCCTTTTGGGTGCTGTAGATTAATTATTTTGAGCTCCAAAGATGCTATGTTGCTGTAATTTGCAGTTTTCGCTCAAATCTTGTTTCGGGCATAACTTTTAGCCCGTAACTCCGATTTCAGCGAATCTTATATCAAACTTGGGTGTTTTTCTGTGTAGATTAATAATATCAGGTTGTTATCTTGTTTTGAGGTGTTTTGCTTGAGTGATGTTTTCCGTGCTCCATGTGCATCTCTAGTGCATCCATCATACATACATGTTTATCGAGTGCGCATTGCATCGTGTTGATTGGTGCTTGTTGTGTTTGTCTTGTTTAGAGCACGAAGTTGAGCACGAGTTTTCCAACGAGGTTGAGCACGAGGTTTCCAACGAGTTTGAGCAAGAGGACCCTTCTTTCGATCCGAACTTCTTCTCTTCAGGCAAGATGACCGAACCCCGATAACTTTACTATCTTCGCCTATTGCTAGTAGTCTCGATCTATAGTTTTGCCTCGATGCCCATGTTCTTCTTGTCAGCCCCCTACTTGTAACCAATTGCCATGTTTAACCACCCTACCTATGCAAACCGTTGCTTGGCTAAGTACGCTTCGCTCAGCCCTTCTTATAGCGTTGCTAGTTGCAGGTGAAGTGAAGATGCTTGCTCCATGTTGAAGTTTGGTTGGGTTATATCACACTATATAAATGCTTTAACTGAAATCACATATATATTGGCAAGGGTGGAAGGCTAAGCCTTTTGCTTGGTGTTTTGTTCCACTCATGCCGTTAGGATCCGTATAAGCCGGTTTTATGTTCCTTGATTATGCGTTCCTAACACGGTTGGGGTGTATGGGACCCCCTCGATAAACCGCTAAGTGCTAAGTCTTTTCCAGCAAATCCCAACCTTGGTACTATTTGCCTAATAACAAACTAAACATGCATAGGGAGTAATTAACCCTCTTTCTTAATCAACAACCCCGGGCCAGTGCTCCACATGAGTGTTGGTCCGAAACGGGGAGCCTGCGGGGCTGCCTTGAGGCAACTCGAGGTATCTGGCATACACCCGTAGCTTCACCCATCCGGACGTGTCCTGAGACCTAGATACGCGCGGCTACTATCAGGGTGTCGACACGCCGGGAGGATTTGCTGGATTAGCCTTACCTTAGTTCGGTTTAACTTGAGCACGGGATTCCGAGGATACTCGGGTCTTCCCACTTTGGAGTTGCGACTCCGCGGATCGTGGGCTTGTAATGGGTCAAGTTGGAACACCCCTGCAGGGTTTGAACTTTCGAAAGCCGTGCCCGCGGTTATGTGGCAGATGGGAGCTTGTTAATTCCGGTTGTAGATAACTTGACACAATGATACTAATACACTACCAGCGTGAGTTCCGTGACTGTCAATTTCCGAATAGGGATTCGGAAGTTGAACACGGAGGGGTTATGTTTGTGAACTTGTAGCTAGGATCACTTCGTGATCACTTCTCGCTTTGCCTTCTCTTCTCGCTCTCTCTTGCGTAAGTTAGTGCTAGTTGCTGCTGCAGACTCTTTGTTGTTCCTTCACCTCATTTCTTTCTTCAGCCTTTTTCCTCACCTAAAGGCTTTGATAGTTCTGTTACCCGGGAACGGGATTGCTGAGTCCTCTGTGGCTCACAGTTACTTCACACACCAGATGCAGGTCCAGCTGTGAGCTATCCAGGTGATGGCACCGAGCTGGATTGGGAGTACGACGAGGAGCGTAGTCGTTACTACGTGCGCTACCCGGACGATCAGTAGTGGAGACTCTTACTAGGATTCGATCCGCCTGTGGTTGTTTTATTTATCTGAGTTTGGTACTTTGACATTTGGATTTTGCCCTTAGAGGGTTGTAGTGATCTTATTGTATGATGTTTGAGACTTGTTCTGTTATTCTGTGACGTGGCGATTGTAAGCCAACTATTTTCAGTTTACTTTCCCCCTTTTACATGAGTTGTGCAAAGATTACCAAACTTGAGATCATTCTAGGATGGACTTATGCCTTTAAGTCGTGCCTCGACACGTAGGAGGTATAATTCCATCCTGGGCATTACAAGTTGGTATTCAGAGCCTTCTCCGACCTAGGAGCCCCCACTGTTTGATCGAACCGTTGACGGTTGAGTCTAGGCACACACTGAAAAACTTTTTGAGTCCTATATTATATCGGAGAGTAGGATTTCTTGCTTCTCATCCCCTTTCTCTCTGGTGAGAACTCCTGACGTCTACTCTTGTCTCTCCTATCTTCAAAATTTGCACAAAATTTTTTTTAGGATTCCCGCGAGTATTCTGGGATTGTTTCGATGTTCTTGTGACAAGGATATTGTTCTCGATGCCTCCTGTTACCGAGGAGTTGAGCTTCGGGGTATCACTGTAACAAGCATATCGCGGCAGTACTAAATACTTAAGACGGCCGACATCGAAAATCTCCCCTATACGGCCAGTGGCACGATAACCCCGACATCACCCAGTACTGGGGAGGTAGTTCGGGAGTATTGCCATAGCTTGTTATAGTGGATGCTTTTCGAAGGTCCGAGGTACACAGTTTCCGAGAAAGACTGGTTATGTGTTGAAGGATGGATACACCTGGATGTAGGTTAGAGTTGATTGCGCGGTGCTTCCCGTGTATCCCCAACACCTGATTGCATAACTGGAATCTTTCGGAAAGCTATAGGTGGGTTTTATCCAGTAGATCGTAGGCATTCTTCCAACGAATGCAGGTTAGTGAGTTCGGGGTTCGACATTGAGTGAAGAGGTTATATGACCGAGGTTACTATCAGGAGTTGCATCTTAAAGGGTCCTTGGCTATGCTGATCCGGGGATTGCAAAACCTTTTCGTAACGCGTTCATATGCTTTCAGCACAAAGATGTTAGAACGAAACTCCTCTCTTGTGTTTGTTCCTTTCCGTACCTTGTTGTTTTTTCATTTTATCCTTTTGATCCCTATGTGGCTTCTCGTGAAGACTGATGTTATCAATTAACTAAGAAATTTCATTCGTTCTTATTGTTCGAATGATTATTGTGAAGACTTGTTGCAATTCATTCCATTGATTCAGCTTATTCCTTTTGTCAATCAATTGCTGATTCGTGGTCATCTCTTACAGGATGGCTCCGAAAAAGGTTCCGAATGCCAACCCAGAGGTGGAAGAGGTCCCAGAGCATCCTCCTTCACCTCCTCCTCCGCCTGAGGCTTGGAGAGCAATTATGCAGACTACTGCTCAGAACACTCAGTTGATGATGCAGATGATGCAGCAAATGCAGGCTATGCAAGCTAATCAAGCTAATCAGGGCGTTCCAATGAACCAAGGCAACTTCTTCCAGCAGCACCATGCTACCCTCAACCAGTTCTTGGCCAACAATCCTAAAGCTTTCAGTTACTGTGTCGACCCTCTTGATGCTGAGGATTGGCTGACCGATATCAAGAAGCATTTTGAGTGCAGTAACGTGAAAGAAGATGACTATGTGAAGTTTGCAGCCTTCCAACTGAAAGATCAAGCAGCTGATTGGTGGCAGCAGTACAAAGACTCAAGGCCGGGTCAAGTGATCTCGTGGGAGAACTTCTGCAGGGATTTCCGCTCGCATCACATTCCTACAAGTGTTATCGAGGGTATGCGCGAGCAATTCCGCAACCTCAAGCAGGGCTCCATGTCAGTCTATCAGTATAATGTCAAGTTCCAAAACCTCGCTCGCTATGCAAAGCAAGACATACCTGATGCAAAGAGCAAAATCTATCAGTTCCGTGGAGGTCTCAAAGATGAACTTCAGCTTGCTCTCACTTTGTTCGAGCCAGACGAATTCGATAAGTTCTATAATATGGCTTTGAAACAAGAAGCAGCTCAGCTTAAGATGGAGGCTTCTAAGAAGAGAATTCGAGATGCTGTTCACTCTACCTCATCGTCTCAGTTGGCTGCGAAACAACAGAAATTCTGGCTTCCTCCTCCTCCAATGATTCGAGCTCCATACAACAACTCCAGCAACTTCAACAACTCCAACAACAAGAACTCTAGTGGCCGTGGTTTCTCCCACCCACCCAACCCAAGCAACCAGTCGAAGAAGCAGTTTCAGTCTCAAGGCTCTAAGTCCAGTGGCTCTCAGTTCCGTCCTCTCTCAGAAGTGACTTGCAACAAATGCACTCAGAAGGGTCACTATGCCAACAGATGTCCGAATCCGAAGCGTCTTCCTCCTCCACCACCTGTGGGTACCGCTATGGTCAAGCATGATCCAAAGGCTGCAAGGGTCAATCTGATGAATGCAGCACAAGCGGAGGCTTCTTCTGATGTCATTCTGGGTAACCTTCCAGTGAACTCTTTTCCAGCTAAAGTGTTATTTGATTCGGGTGCATCATGCACTTTCATGTCTCAACCATTTGCATCCAAGCATAATATCGACATCCAAAGTCTGCCTCAGAAGTTGGAAGTTATTTCTCCAGGGAGACGTATGTCTTCTACTATCTATGCTCCGGATGTTTCTATTCGCATGGGAGATTATCGTTTTATGGCTAAACCGGTGGTTCTTGGTCATTCTGACATCGACCTCATTCTCGGAATGGATTGGCTTTCTCAGCACGATGCTCACATTGATTGTGCTCAAAAGGAAGTCAAATTGACTCATTCTGATGAAGATGTGATTATCTTCGCCTCCAGGGATAATACTATTCGGCTTTTCTCTCTTAATGATAAGGGTGAAATTAATGCCATAGAGCAAATTCCAGTGGTGAATGAATATCAAGACGTCTTTCCAGAAGAACTTCCAGGCATGCCTCCACACCGTCAGGTGGAGTTTGTCATTGAACTCGAGCCGGGCACCGAACCTGTTTGTCGGCGTCCATACAAGCTCTCTTCAGATGAATTGAAGGAATTGAAGAGACAGTTGGATGAACAGGAGCGTATGGGTCTCATCAGACCGAGTACATCTCCGTGGGGCTGTGGTGTCTTATTTGTCAAGAAGAAAGATGGCACGGAGCGTCTCTGTGTTGACTACCGGCCACTGAACAAGAAGACGATTAAGAACAAGTATCCGCTCCCCAACATCAATGAACTCTTTGAGCAGCTCAAAGGAGCTAAAGTATTCTCTAAGCTTGACCTCCGAATGGGCTACCATCAAATTCGCATTCGCGAGGAAGACATTCCCAAGACAGCTTTCAGAACAAGCTACGGTTCATATGAGTATACCGTCATGTCCTTCGGCCTCGCCAACGCTCCTCCTACCTTCTCAAGGATGATGCATTACATCTTCAACCCCTATACAGGCGAGTTTGTGCTAGTGTATCTGGATGATATTTTGGTGTTTTCCAAGAATGAAGAAGATCACGAAAAACACTTGCGTCTGGTTCTTGATCGACTCCGAGAGCACAAATTCTATGCCAAGTTCTCAAAGTGCGAGTTTTGGCTCGATAAGGTTCTCTACCTGGGCCACATTATCTCAGCTGACGGTATTGCGGTTAATCCCGAGAAAGTTGAAGCAATTGTCAACTGGGAAGCTCCTCAGAACGTCAAGCAGCTCCGCAGTTTTCTGGGTCTTGCCAGCTATTGCAGAAGGTTTGTGGAGAACTTCTCCAAGATTGCCAAGCCTCTTTCCAACCTCCTTCAGAAGAATGTCAAATACTTTTGGTCTCCCGAGTGTGAAGTGGCTTTCAAAACCCTCAAAGAGAAGCTTGTCTCAGCTCCAGTTCTGATTCCTCCTGATGAATCCAAGCCCTATGAAGTGTTCTGTGACGCTTCTCTTCAAGGTCTTGGTGGTGTGCTTATGCAAGAGAAGAGAATTGTGGCATACACTTCACGTCAGCTCAAGCCAGCTGAGAAGAACTATCCCACACATGATCTTGAGTTAGCAGCTGTGGTACATGCTCTGATTACGTGGAGACATCTGTTGTTGGGCAGAAAGGTCGACATCTTCACCGATCACAAGAGCTTGAAGTACATCTTCACACAGCCGCATCTGAACCTCCGCCAGACTCGTTGGGTCGAGATGATCCAAGAGTACAACCCCAGCATTGAGTACACTCCAGGCAAGGCGAATGTGATTGCAGATGCTTTGAGCAGAAAGGCATATTGCAACAGCCTTCTTATCAAGCCACACCAGCCTGAGCTTTGTGAAGCTTTCAGGAAGCTCAACCTTCAGGTTGTTCCGCAGGGTTTTCTTGCTAATCTCCAAATTGCTCCTACCTTGGAAGATCAAGTCCGTGAGGCCCAGCTCAGTGATACCATGGTGAAGAAGGTGAAACATGGCATTGCAAAGGGCACTCCAAAATATAAGTGCTTCCGTGTTGATGAGAGAGATACCTTGTTCTTCGAGGACAGACTCGTTGTTCCCAAAGGTGATCTCAGGAAGCTCATAATGGAAGAAGCTCATGATTCTCTTCTTTCCATTCATCCTGGCAGTTCCAAGATGTATCAAGACCTCAAGCAATCTTACTGGTGGACACGCATGAAAAGGGAAATTGCCCAATTCGTGAATGAATGTGATGTATGTAGAAGAGTGAAAGCAGAACATCAACGTCCAGCCGGTCTTCTCCAACCTCTTCCTATTCCTGAGTGGAAGTTCGACCACATTGAAATGGACTTCGTCACTGGCTTTCCTAAATCCAAGCGAGGCAATGATGCTATCTTTGTGGTGATTGACAAGCTTACCAAAGTCGCTCACTTTCTTCCAGTCAAAGAATCAATCAATGCAGCTCAACTTGCAGAGCTGTACACTTCCAGAATTGTGTCCCTACATGGCATTCCTCAAGTGATATCCTCAGACCGTGGCAGCTTGTTCACATCAAAGTTCTGGGACTCCTTTCAGTCCGCCATGGGCACGAAGATCAGGTTCAGCACTGCTTTTCACCCTCAGACTAGTGGTCAAGTCGAGCGTGTGAATCAGATCCTTGAAGATATGCTCAGAGCCTGTGTCATCTCCTTCGGCATGAAATGGGAAGATTGTCTTCCATTTGCAGAATTCTCTTACAACAACAGCTTTCAAGCAAGTGCAGGCAAAGCACCGTTTGAAATTCTCTATGGCAGAAAGTGCCGTACCCCTCTCAACTGGTCTGAAACAGGCGAACGCCAACTTCTTGGCAATGATTTGATCTCTGAAGCCGAAGAAATGTGCAAAGTCATACGTGAGAATCTCAAGGCCGCTCAGTCGCGTCAGAAGAGTTACTATGACGGAAAGCATCGTGATTTGGCTTTCGACATCGGTGATCATGTCTATCTCCGAGTTTCTCCGATGAAAGGAACTCAAAGGTTCGGTATCAAAGGAAAGCTTGCTCCTAGATACGTCGGTCCTTTCAGAATTCTTGGCAAAAGAGGCGATCTAGCCTATCAGCTCGAGCTCCCTTCCAACTTTGCAAATGTTCATGATGTCTTCCATGTGTCTCAGCTGCGCAAATGCTTCAAGGCACCTGAGCGCATGATTCCGTTTGAGGAGATTGATCTTCAACAAGACCTTTCCTACCGAGAGCATCCAGTTGCAATTCTCGAAGAAACCGAACGCAAGACTCGCAACAAGACCATCAAGTTTCTGAAAGTCAAGTGGTCACATCACACAGACCGAGAAGCTACCTGGGAACGAGAAGATCATCTTCGTTCCGAGTACCCTTCCTTTTTTCCAGTCCTAGATCTCGGGACGAGATCTTTTTGTAGTGGAGGAGAGTTTGTAACGCCCCGGATGTAATACTTTCCCTTTTGGGCTTATAATATATCTCCGGCTTCATCTAATTCCTTTTCGGGTTCTTTGTCTTTCGGGCTTTCGTCGTTTTGTTGTGTGAGTGTGTGGCATTCATTCATATCATGTAGACATGTGCATTGCATTGCATTTGTGTTGTGGGTTGCATCCGGTTCGTGGCGTTTCTTCCCGTTGTCCGTTTCGTGTTCCGGAGCTCCCTCACGTGTTCGTGACGTCCCGTAGGCCTTCTTTGTTGTTCGGGCGTTTTTCGTTACCGGTGTGCCGCGAGGTTGTTTTGTGTGTTGTTGTTTTGTTGTGTGCAACCCGCCTCTCAAATCTCGTCTCGTTTGGACTCCGTTGACTTTTCCCTCCGTTGTCCGTGTGGGTCCGAAGTGCCCTTACTTCGTGTCCCGGAAATACCCCTGGTGCATTCTTTTATCTCCGTCTGGTCCTTTTAAATCATCCCCGCGATCGGATCCGTTGGATCACGATCGTAGGGCTCCTAAACACCCCTAGTCCCCAAAACCTAGTCTATAACTGCTATAAATAGACCCTAGTCTATTGTGGTTTTTCCCTTCTTCTTCCCCTCTCCACCATTTCGTTTTTTTTTTCTATTTTTCGTTCAGATCCAATCCTCCAATTGCTCCAGATCCCGAAGGATCCTTCCAGTAGCCGCCGACCGACCGGAGCCTCGAAGTGCGTCGAGGTCAACGCTCCAGCGAGGCTGGGCGCCTCTCCGCGCGAGCCAGCGACCGCACCAATCCCGTCCGATCGACCGCTGCAGGCCTCGACCGAATCGGCATCTGGGATCGATCGATCCGTTCCACCGGGCCGTACGTCGCCCCGACGCCAGGAGGGCGGACCACATCGCCTTGGGCCGTACGCGCTCCGGGCCCGCTTCC
>LR738713.1:447685940-447736829 GCA_902687465.1 Secale cereale | reverse complement strand
TTTTTTTTTTCCTAACTCCCCAGATCTGTTATCTGAGATTGCATACTTTGACCTGCTCTAGTTTGGTGCCTGTTGCTCCGTTTTGCGCGTGTAGCATGTCCAGATGTTCGTGGAGATGCCCTCTACGTTTTACCTGTTGTAGTCATGCATGTTAGATGTCATCTAGGTGCTTGTTTTGCTGTTACAAGAGTGTATGATGTTATAAACTGCTGGTATGTGTTATTTTTGTGCCACCTTTGACATGTGATATCTTTTAGCTCGTTTGTCCAAACGATGCAAATGACATGTCCACGTGTTCGTCTTGCCACGAACTACGTGTTGTGTGTGATAGGTTGCATGGTAGATGTATTGTTTCCTTGTTATCATCGTTGCAAGATGCCATGTTCACATGTTGTGTTTTCACTTGTTATGAAATGCCATCTTGTTGAGCTCGTTGCAATCGGTGTGTTCACCACTTTGATGCATGCTTGTGTGTTTCGGGATCACCTTCATATGTATTTTGATGAGGTGCTTACCCTTTGCCATGTTTAGTTTCGAGGTGTCTTAAACATGCTCTTTTTGTTGCTATGATGATGTTGCTGATTTAGGACTTAGTGAAATTTCACTAAGTCTGAAATCTGTAACGTTCCGATGCCATGTTCGTGTGATGTTGTAGGACAAAGCATGATAGTTTTGGGGTGGATTTTGATTGTTCCATGAAGTACATATTGTTGTATTTCCATTCATGTCCTCACATGTCCATTTGAGTGGCTGTAGCATGTTTATCTTTTGCTCCAAACTTTCAATAAAATTCTGCTGCCAGAATTTTATTTCAAAGTTCAATATGTCCAAGATCATTGCTATTGATCCGTGACTCCGTTTGGGGTGCACTTTGGACCTAGTTGCTGTACATTATATCTAGTTTATGTTCAAGTCCTTTGCCATGCCTTTTGGGTGCTGTAGATTAATTATTTTGAGCTCCAAAGATGCTATGTTGCTGTAATTTGCAGTTTTCGCTCAAATCTTGTTTCGGGCATAACTTTTAGCCCGTAACTCCGATTTCAGCGAATCTTATATCAAACTTGGGTGTTTTTCTGTGTAGATTAATAATATCAGGTTGTTATATTGTTTTGAGGTGTTTTGCTTGAGTGATGTTTTCCGTGCTCCATGTGCATCTCTAGTGCATCCATCATACATACATGTTTATCGAGTGCGCATTGCATCGTGTTGATTGGTGCTTGTTGTGTTTGTCTTGTTTAGAGCACGAAGTTGAGCACGAGTTTTCCAACGAGGTTGAGCACGAGGTTTCCAACGAGTTTGAGCAAGAGGACCCTTCTTTCGATCCGAACTTCTTCTCTTCAGGCAAGATGACTGAACCCCGATAACTTTACTATCTTCGCCTATTGCTAGTAGTCTCGATCTATAGTTTTGCCTCGATGCCCATGTTCTTCTTGTCAGCCCCCTACTTGTAACCAATTGCCATGTTTAACCACCCTACCTATGCAAACCGTTGCTTGGCTAAGTACGCTTCGCTCAGCCCTTCTTATAGCGTTGCTAGTTGCAGGTGAAGTGAAGATGCTTGCTCCATGTTGAAGTTTGGTTGGGTTATATCACACTATATAAATGCTTTAACTGAAATCACATATATATTGGCAAGGGTGGAAGGCTAAGCCTTTTGCTTGGTGTTTTGTTCCACTCATGCCGTTAGGATCCGTATAAGCCGGTTTTATGTTCCTTGATTATGCGTTCCTAACACGGTTGGGGTGTATGGGACCCCCTCGATAAACCGCTAAGTGCTAAGTCTTTTCCAGCAAATCCCAACCTTGGTACTATTTGCCTAATAACAAACTAAACATGCATAGGGAGTAATTAACCCTCTTTCTTAATCAACAACCCCGGGCCAGTGCTCCACATGAGTGTTGGTCCGAAACGGGGAGCCTGCGGGGCTGCCTTGAGGCAACTCGAGGTATCTGGCATACACCCGTAGCTTCACCCATCCGGACGTGTCCTGAGACCTAGATACGCGCGGCTACTATCAGGGTGTCGACACGCCGGGAGGATTTGCTGGATTAGCCTTACCTTAGTTCGGTTTAACTTGAGCACGGGATTCCGAGGATACTCGGGTCTTCCCACTTTGGAGTTGCGACTCCGCGGATCGTGGGCTTGTAATGGGTCAAGTTGGAACACCCCTGCAGGGTTTGAACTTTCGAAAGCCGTGCCCGCGGTTATGTGGCAGATGGGAGCTTGTTAATTCCGGTTGTAGATAACTTGACACAATGATACTAATACACTACCAGCGTGAGTTCCGTGACTGTCAATTTCCGAATAGGGATTCGGAAGTTGAACACGGAGGGGTTATGTTTGTGAACTTGTAGCTAGGATCACTTCGTGATCACTTCTCGCTTTGCCTTCTCTTCTCGCTCTCTCTTGCGTAAGTTAGTGCTAGTTGCTGCTGCAGACTCTTTGTTGTTCCTTCACCTCATTTCTTTCTTCAGCCTTTTTCCTCACCTAAAGGCTTTGATAGTTCTGTTACCCGGGAACGGGATTGCTGAGTCCTCTGTGGCTCACAGTTACTTCACACACCA
This sequence comes from Secale cereale, assembly GCA_902687465.1. NCBI lineage: Eukaryota > Viridiplantae > Streptophyta > Magnoliopsida > Poales > Poaceae > Secale > Secale cereale. The sequence continues at coordinate 447,734,265 of LR738713.1, read as the reverse complement.
GATGCAGGTCCAGCTGTGAGCTATCCAGGTGATGGCACCGAGCTGGATTGGGAGTACGACGAGGAGCGTAGTCGTTACTACGTGCGCTACCCGGACGATCAGTAGTGGAGACTCTTACTAGGATTCGATCCGCCTGTGGTTGTTTTATTTATCTGAGTTTGGTACTTTGACATTTGGATTTTGCCCTTAGAGGGTTGTAGTGATCTTATTGTATGATGTTTGAGACTTGTTCTGTTATTCTGTGACGTGGCGATTGTAAGCCAACTATTTTCAGTTTACTTTCCCCCTTTTACATGAGTTGTGCAAAGATTACCAAACTTGAGATCATTCTAGGATGGACTTATGCCTTTAAGTCGTGCCTCGACACGTAGGAGGTATAATTCCATCCTGGGCATTACAGGGAGGGGCAAGAGGAAGGCGGTGGCGGGGCGTGTCCAGTGCGGACACAGACGTCGAGGCGGCGGCGGCGCTCGGGAGGAGTCCTGCCCGGGGACGACGGGCGAGGCGGCGCGGAGCAGGATGGGCCTTAGCCTGGCGGAGCTGGGCCGGCCCAGTCGGGGAAAGAATTTTTTTTAACAGATAGAGAATAAAAAGGAAAAGAAATAAAATCAATATATAATATTGGCATATTATATATCAAAATTTTCAGAAAAAGAAACCCTACAACATGAACATTTTTCTATAGTCAAATTAAATCCTCACAAATTCTAATAAATCAAATAGTGATACTGTTGCAATAAAATCCAATAAAAATCATTTTAAAAATGCCAAAATGATTTCAAATTTATTTCTCTCCAATTTTCAACTGTAGGGAATCATGTTACCCTATTTTGCATCTATTTTATTTTTGGAGAAAATAATTTGAATAAGACCCAATAACTCAAATTTTGAAAATGAGTTTCAGAAAATTTGAGAAAAGCTTCCAAGTCATATTTCCTATAATTTGAAGAAGTCATTTTATCTTCGATTGGGAAACTCATTGAGTTGCATAAAGTTTCTGAATTTGAAATATTTTGAGAATGAAATTCAAAATCTTTCAAAACCCTTTTTCATTTAATAAATGGAAGAAGTCATATTATCTTCACTCCAGGGTTTTGTGATGAAAATAATTTGAATTCCCGGACATCAAAATGCAAAGTGTAAGTTTGGGAAAGTCATCTCATTCCCTCTCATTTAACTTTCAAAAGTTTCGAATTTTATTCAATTTCACACAGCACATCAAACAAGCAATCAAATCTATCTATTTAATATAACATTCCAAAATTTAGAATTTTGGTATGTTACAAACCTACCACACTTCAAAATGAATGTAATGCCCAGGATGGGACTATACCTCCTACGTGTCGAGGCACGACTTAAAGGTATAAGCCCATCCTAGAATGATCTCAAGTTTGGTATCTTTGCACGACTCATGTAAAAGAGGGATTAAATTGCAAAAGGAGATAGTTGGCTTATACTCGCCACTTCACACAATACATTACATAAGCAATACATCATTCAAAACATCACAACCCGACTACGGGTGAAGAACCAAAAGCAAGATACCAAAACAACATAAAGACACAGGTCAGGATCGAATCCTAGTAGAAACCACTACTGAACATCAAAACGTCACAAACAAACAGCCAAACTCTTCATCGAGCTCCCGGTGAAGAACTGATCCAACTCCTGCATCAAACTCGGCCGAACCTGCATCTGGTGTGGTGAAGTAACTGTGAGCCACAGAGGACTCAGCAATCCCGTTCCCGGGTAACAAGACTATTTAAGCCTTGGGTGTGGACAAGGCTGAAGAAAGAACGAGAGGTGAAGGAACAACAAGAGTCTGCAGCAGCAACTAGCACTAACTTACGTAAAAGAGAGCGAGAAGAGAAGGTGCCTCGGTCGAGAGATGATCACGAAGTGATCCTAACTAAAGCCGGTCAAACATAACCCCACCGTGTTCAACTCCCGAATCCCTATTCGGAAATTGACAGTCACGGTACACACGCTGGTAGTGTATTGAAAACATTGTGTCAAGTTATCTACAACCGGAATTAACAAGCTCCCATCTGCCACATAACCGCGGGCACGGCTTTCGAAAGTTCAAACCCTGTAGGGGTGTTCCAACTTGGCCCATCACAAGCCCACGATCCGCGGAGTCGCAACTCCATAAGTGGGAAGACCCGAGTATTCTCAGAATCCCGTGCTCAAGTTAAACCGAACTAAGGTAAGGCTAATCCAGCAAATCCTCCCGGCGTGTCGACACCCTGATAGGTAGCCGCGCGTATCTAGTCTCAGGACACGACCGGATGGGTGATCCCACGGGTTTTTACCAGACCTTGAGTTTCCTCGAGGTGGCCCCGCGTAACCCCCGTTTCGGACCAACACTCATGTGGAGCACTGGCCCGGGGTTGTGGAATTAAAATAAAAGAGGGTTTGCAAGGCCCTTATGCAAGTTTTATTAGTTTGTTATTAGGCAAATAGTACCAATGTTGGGATTTGCTGGAAAAGACTTAGCACTTAGCGGTTTATCAAGGGGGTCCCATACACCCCAACCGTGTTAGGAACGCATAATCAAGGAACATAACACCGGTTTATACGGTTTCTAACGGCATGAGTGGAACAAAACACCAAGCAAAAGGCTTAGCCTTCCACCCTTGCCAGTATATAGATGATTTCATTTTAAGCATTTATATAGTGTGATATAACCCAACCAAACTTCAACATGAAGCAAGCATCTTCAATCTTCACCTGCAACTAGCAATGCTATAAGAGGGGCTGAGCGAAGCGTACTTAGCCAAGCAACGGTTTGCATAGGTAGGGTGGTTAAACATGGCAATGGTTACAAGTAGGAGGCTGACAAGAAGAACATGGGCATCGAGGCAAAACTAAAGAACGATACTCTAGCAATAGGCAAAGATAGTAATGGTATCCGGGTTCGGTCATCTTGCCTGGGATTCCACAAGGGAGAAGAACGGATCCACGAAGAAGACGGAGCAACACAGACGAGAAATCCTCACAACTCCGGAACGAAACCGAAGCTATCAAGAGAAGCAACCGGAAAGAAGCAAACAACACGGTAAACACACAAGCATAAACATGGCATACGATGCACATCCAAGTATGATGCATGTCCGGTTTAAATATGCATGGCATGGCAAAGTGCACAAACAACACTACAAGTTAAGTGGAGCTCAATATGCAACGAGTTGCATATTGACGAAACACCACATATTAATTATTTAGTTGACTCTCGTTATTTACAAGACAAGATTAAATGTTTTTAGCATGGCAAGAGGTGAAGCAATAATAAAACTACACTATTAAGACATTTTAAATGAGGCCGGAAATAACAACAACAAATTCCGGAAAATCCCCATGAGCATGTTTAAATTATAAGCAAACAACAATTAAACATTCAAAGGTTGTTAACATGATGCGGATGATATGATCAAGTTTTATGCAATTTATTAAAAGGGTTGACATTAAAAGATATGAAGGAGTATTTGTCACCAAGGTGGAAAGAAAGGTGCCACGACAACGATAACCAAAATGATGCAACGCAACATCTCGGTTCCGGTAACTTGTTGAGAGTCCGGTGCAAAAGATAGATGGTGTGAGCGAGTCAAACGAGATGAAAGAGGTGGGGTGATCCCGTCACCGGGTTCCCACGAGTCGGTGACGAGGCAACCGAGGAACATGACAAAGGTGAAACGGCACGAAGCACACACGGGAAGCATTTCATACAACACAAGCAAGCATCACACGGGTCACGACTCGGGGTTATACCTTTGAAGCGTGCGTTTCGAGGGGTTCGAGACGTAGAGGAAGGAGTCGTTCACGTGTCCGACGAGGAAGAAGTCGTTCCGTAGAGGGAAGTAGTTGTTCTCGCAACTCGTAGAGGAAGTAGTGGTTCACGTCATCGTGTCGTGGTACTTGGCGAATTCCTCGTTTCCGGGCGACGGTAGTGGTACATGCCGTAGAGGGAAGTAGGTACACGGGCGACGGTAGACGTTCACATTCCGTAGTGGTACTTGGTGTTTCCGGGCGTCGGTAGTCGTACACGGGGCGTTTTGTAGATGATCACGGAGCTCGTTCGTAGATGTACTCATATCCGTAGATGTTCAAGTCGTCGGTCTTTGGCGTGTAGGCGTACCCGGTTCTCTGTCAAGGTCAACAACACAAGCAACACAACAAAAACAAAACGACAACACGGAGGCGACGAGAGACGACGGCAGCAGGTTGCTGTGGTGCACGGAGGCGGGGCCTCGGCCTCGGCGCTGCGGGGCTCGGCCCCTGGCGAACGGAAGGAGCAGCGGCGCTCCTGCCGCAGCGAGCTGGAGGACGGGGCCGCACGGGGCGCGGGCCGGCGCTGGACTCGGGGAGGTCGGACGAACTGGAGAAGGAGGGAGCCACGGCTCCTGCTGCTGGAGGGGGGTGCGGCGCACTGGAGGTGATGGGGAGGCGCGAGGGAAGGCGCAGGGAGCGACCGGCCTAGGGCTCCTGGCGCGGACGACGAGAGGGCGAGGCGGCGCCCTGGCGCCTGAGGCAGGGAACGAGGCGACCTGGCGGGGCGGTCCTGGGGCTCGAGGCCATGCCGCTCGGCCTCCAGCGAAGAGAGAGGAACGAGAGACGTCCCATGGCGGCGCTGCTTGAGGGGCCCCGACGAGGGCGCGACGAAGGAGGGGGTGAGGGGCGCGCGAGGGAATCGGGATCGGGGGCGAGGGGAGCGGTCGAGGGGAAAACGGGACTGAGGGAAAGTGGCGGCGGTAAGAGGGAGAGGGAGGAGCGAGAGACTGCGGGAGCGAGCGTCCTAGGGTTAGGAGCGGTCGGGCTGAAGGCCAGATGGGCCTCGGGCCGGAGTGGCCTAGGAGGGAAGTGGGCCGGATGGCTGCAGCTGAAAAGAAGCCTGGCGGCCTGGAGTGGGCCTAGAGGCCTGGGAGGCTGCTATCATTTTATTCCCTTTTAGCAGAAACCAAAGAAAAGAAAAAGAGGAGGTGGTTAGGACAAGAATTAGGACAAAGGAGTATTATTCTCGGGCATCATAAAAATAAGCACGACCGAAGAAAAATACAAAAGGCCAGATCGGAAAATAATTCAAACATATTTGAATTTAATTCAAATGGGTTTGAACTAAGACTTGATTAATGAGGTGTCCAAAAATGTTCGAATTTTCGGAGGAACCTCGAAACAACGGAAAAGAATTATTGGCAAGATTTTTGAAGGAGAACTCGAAGTGAAAAAGACATGGGGAAAACTATGCAAGTGTGTTTGAGTAATTCCAAAGAATGGAATATTTATTATATATAGCTCCCTAAAATATAGGGATGATATGTTTTAAAGAGAAGACATTCTTCCCTCGATTTAAATGGATCGAAGATCCACACGGATTATTTAAGTTGAGATGCAAAATAAAATATGACATGATGGCATGATGACATGATGCAATGCAAAATAAATAAATAACACAAGCACAAAAGAACACACGGGCAACCCGGAACATCTGGAATCTTCTGGAATCTTCTGGAATCTTCTGGGACGTCGGTCTCGGGCGTCACAATGAATCTCGTCCTCGAGATTCGGAGAGGCTAGCAAGAAATAGGTTAGGGTTTGGGGGTCTTCTAGCAAATCCATTGATCGGTATGGTCTAGTGTGCTACCACACTTAGAAACATGGATACGGTTCCACCAAAATCAGGTACTCCACTCTTTGGGTTAACGGTGTCGGTCTTCTCAGATCTTCAGGGTATTTCCTTCTCTGGGCTCTTTCGGTAGTGGCATAACCTTTGTCCTCAATTCTTGTGTCATTTCATCCTGGTAAGGTTCTTCTGAGACTGGTTTCTACTAACTGACAGGTCTGGCGCCAATATTAAACATATATCGATATCTCATGGTGGTCATCAAACAAATTAACTGGGTTCCTGCAGAAAACGGGTCTGGGCTTCATTCTCACCGTATATCCTACGGTTGGCAACAACTGCCTTGTACATGGGAAAATTGCTATACCATTCTAAGGTTCAAACAGTGTTTTGATATTGTCGTCTCTCTACTATAGGTAAGTCACTCAGATTTACCATCCCGTATAACAGAGGCGAATAATAAGAGTAAGTCGGTATGGTGATCAATCCATTCCGCACCCAAATCATTACCTTGTATATGGTTTAGTGAATCTCGAATTCTAACACTCGGTCATCCTCACAAGCATTGCAGAACTTCTCTTGTCAACGAACTAAGTTCGGATAATTTCCATTGATTCTGCAAGCCAAACAAAACAGCTATCGTTTCTTCACAACCCTCGGGTTTTGCGTAAACACCTATTTGATCGTCTATTGACAAAGTCGTCACTTCTGCTAGGGGTTTTCCTTCAGAAAGAGTGTGCTTGATTCTTTGAAAGGTCCTGGGGCGTGTGGGTTATGGCTCATCTCACCACTAGTAACACTTGGTCTCATCGTCGGGTTGCAACTGATCATTCTTCCAACATCCAACTTCCTAGCATTCTTAAATCCATCCAACTGTATTGTATCCCTTCTTTCTGTTGGTACAAACTAAGATATAATTACTCGGACTCATCTTTGTTCGGTCCATTCCAAAGTCTGACGTTACTAACCACTAGCTAGTGTATTCGGGTAATGGTGTTGGATTCTACCACCCTTTAAAATGAATAACACTAGTTTCTTCAAAATCTTATTCCATGTATCATGTCTTCACACATCACTTATATAGTACCAACTAATAAATCCAAAATCAATACCATGATACTAACTGTGTTGATTCTCAACTCACTCCGATCAACTGCATTTCCATTGCATGCTTCAACTCAACTACTTAGCACAAATCGCCTTCTCCTTGGAAAAATCTCTAGCAAGGTGCCCTGCTTGTTTATAGTAGAAACATATTTCTTCTCACAAGTCTCGTGGTTCCCTTGTAATTACGTAGCCTCCTTAGGTCCTCGGCTTATGGGTCCACTTCAGGACTTGTATATCCTTAACTCATCCTTGGAGTCACTATTGCAACTCCAGCATTACACCTTCTTTAAATCCAATTGTACTTATTTCCTTCATAGCCTTGGGGTAAGCTTCATATCAAACATAAACTCCAACTTATTTGTGCGAACTCTACTCCTTGGAGCAACACTTCCCTTTCTATGGGTTCAGGGTTCACACAGTAAGGTACCACTAAATGTGATGCACTGGTTCATCCATAATCCATATTCTAATCATAGCAAATCCCTTATTACATCCTGAACCACTATTTGACACTTCAATTTCCAAAGGTGCTTCACTACTAATGTTGCCATCCACATGGTCTGGTAGGGTCAAGTATTCCTTCCATCTTGATTCATTCATCCTAGCTAAGGATGCTTCGGTCCCACTGGAATTGTGCAATGTAATCCTTGAAATCATCAATCTCTTGTTTCCTCCTACTGGTCGTGTTCTTTATCTTCATCATCTCTGCATGCATCCTACTCAGGCATTCCTGAGTTCAACTTCATTCTCCATGAAGGGATAACCCTTGTAAACTGCATCTCCTTCCAGGTGAATATACTTCATCATGTCCTTCATGATCTTTGGGAAATCCTGATCGCTAGTCAGGGTCATGATGGTTTCCGGGCATTTGCAAAGGGGAGTCGTCGGTAGGTAATAAACAAAAGGGGTACTCAGGATAAGGTATCTATTTCCTGGGGAAATGTGGTTGGTTGTCCGAGAAAGGTTTGGGGGTCAGCTTCTCCATGGGTTCTAGGTTTTGGTCTGGGTGAGGGGCACTCACAATCATCCAACAACTCATAACACTTCCTTTTTAGATTCCAAACATATCAACTTCTCTTGCTTCACGAACTATTACAATGTTCTTTCCATAACACAACTCAACATCGTAATAAAGTGTATTCCATATTTAGCTACATGCTTCATTCTAATATCCAGATCTCAACTACTCTGATCAATCTTTCCTCCGGTCTGAACCTTCTCTTGGCAAAATGCCCTACTTCCTTGCAGCGTAATCTAATGGCATAAGACCAATCTAAGGACTTCATTGTCGCTATCCTAGTTCACTGGGTTCTTCGCTTCCTGGTTGGGAAGTTGCTAGCATATTGACCTAAATCCTTGCATCGGTAACATGTGATGTGACTCAGGTCCTTTTCCGTAGAAATTGGGTTGTTCTGGAGACACATGCTCTTTCTCTTCCTGGACTTCTTCGTTCCTATCAAGTCTTCTATCTTTTGTGGATCAAACTCCACCTCTTGTGTCGGGAAGTCTCCCAGATACTCTTGGCTTTCCTTCGTGCAATACTGTGAAAGATGTCTTTTTTTCCCACATGAGTAGCAAGCACGGGAGTAATATCTGTTTAGGCCTTCTCCATCAGGGTCATCAATATCTTCCTCCATCGTGGATTCCTTTGAAATTTCCTCGAGGGCTTCTTTCATTGCTTCTTTCTTCTGCTGGATAGTTTGTTGTACCATGGGGTAAATGTGACACTGAGCAGGGTAGTGGGTAGTCCCTTCACACAAGAAACAAGTAATCTGCCTAGTTGGGCATTCTTCAGCTAGGTGACTTCCTTCACAATTAGGGCATTCATCCTTGTGCTCCTCCTGGGTGTGTCCTATTTCTCCAAAAATCCTACAGGCACAATGTTTCTTCTTCGGGTTGTCACCATGCTTTCAGATGAGACGGGATTTCAACAGCGTCTCCTTGAATTCCTCCCAACTTTTTGCTCCATTACATCCTTGTATGGCTTGATGCATTTTCCACCATGTTGCAGCACTTTTTGTAAAGTACTGAAGAGCGTATTGAACCTTGTACTTCCTTGTAACCAATTTTTTCCTGAAGTGGTCCTCCATGTTTTGTATCCATAGCTCTGCTTCCGGCTGGGTCATCGGTCCAGAGAATACAAGTCTATCTTCATTCATCCTCTATTGGGTCCAAGGGTTTTGGGGTGAGATTCGGGAGGTGGGGAGAGGTACACTCAATACAAACAAAAGTTTTGAAAAGACGGTTTTGTTTTGTGGCCGTCGGAAAAATATCAAACAATTGACGGCTCACAATCGTCGCATCAAACATAAGTACATATCAAGGGTTTGGTCTTCTAAAGGTCAATTTCTCTTCAAAAGTCATCAACTCTTCAAATCTTCGGAGTATCCACTGTTGTAGCTTCAACACTTCCAATGTATGGTGAAATACTCCGAAGTGATCAATGGAAAAGGGTATTGTCTAACTATTTAAGGATAGAGGGAAGATTTGACAAAGCTCGGAAAAGAAGAGAGGTATAGAATCTTTTTGAAAAGAAAGTTTTTTTGAGAAATCCTTTCCTATGGGCTTGCCAGTTTCTAGGGTCACGTCCTACAGTCAACATGTCCTCTGATACCATGTTGTAGCGACCCGACCCAAATGGATCAAGTCTCTGTGCTTAAGTGTCATCCTTGGATTGGTATGCTGACACACACAGTACTCGAGGATTTATAACAGAGGTAAATCACATGTATAAGTACGTAAATACTATTACCTCAATCCATATAGCGGAAGTAACAACAAGGTCGTGGATTCCCATCAACACCAACGGCAAAGTTGAGTGTAGACAGCGCAACCCTAACGTAACACTTACTCGTCGAATAATTCCTGCAACATGAGACATTGCAGCCATGTAGGTCAGTACATTGAATGTACTGGCAAATTCACACTGTAGAAGTAATGATGAACAATGCCTACCACTACTTGCATATTTGGCTGGTAGAGGCTGTAAGGTTGTTTTTGTATAAAGCTACTTTTTCCCTACCACAAAGGAATGCATTTATTTAACTACTTTGTTAAATTTATTTTATGAACAATTGAGTATGGTTCCTCCATCTCAATCTCAAACCAAAGTCATTATTAACCCAACAAATTAATTAAATAGAGTGTTGAGATCAACAAATAATCCACTTCTAGATACTCAAAGATGTCCATAACCGGGGACACGGCTACTCATGAATAGTTTGTACACTCTACGGAGGTTTGTGCACTTTTCCCCACAAGACTCGATCGCCTCCCTTTAATTTCTCGCACTTCATGGTGTTTGAGAAACAGATGACCGAGACACGGTCTTTCAGAAGCATTTACTCTTTACCCCGGGTAGACCAGTACACCTACATCCGCTACATCTGCTAGTCTACCACTAGAAGAGGTCACACAGCATACTCAACTATGCCAGAGCCAATAATGGCTTGTGGTTGCACATGGAAGTTTCTAGGCATGAAAATATCATATGATCCCTTTGAGCCTGGGTGGCATTCCAATAGAGTGATCACACGGTTCCTCCTGGATCCCCTAGGACAACACTGGTTTCTCCAGGTGCCCGGCAACCACTGGGTGCTCCAGGGTGCCACAATCAATCCACCCAGATGTGTATTAAATTTCCACCTTAAAGTTTCCCTTAAAATCACTCACATCTTTCATGAAACTCTCATACCAATCCACGTCTACAAGCATGGCTAAGCAATAAGTAACAAAGCGTATACCACCCCCTTGGTTGATCTCAAGTCATTGGGTTCCTACCTCATGAACTACAAAGCAACAAATTATGTAACCAGTCCTACTCATGCAAGTGTTTGAGGATATAACTAATGCAATGAAAACTGGGTATTTGGAAAGTATGATCAAAGTGTGAACTTGCCTTGTACTGACGATGTAGAAGATTCGTACTCAGACTCGTGATAGATCTACTCGTCGCACTCCAATCAATCTATCGTAAGCAAAGAACAGTAACCACACATAAGCAATCACTCAAAAGATCGGACAGAGTGATAAAACACTTCGGAAAACTTTGAAAACAAATGAATGACTCTTGAAACAGAAAACAATTTCTAACAGTACCAAAATTATGTGAATTTGGCCTTATCAGAAAGTTTAGGTCAAGAGCTTCGATTTGCAAAAAGAATCAACTAAAACGGAGTTATAAAACTCAAGTTATGACATAAAGAAGTTTGAAACAAAATCTAGTTGAATTCAAATTTTAAAACTTTCAAAAACATGTTTAAGTTGTTTTACTGGAAAGAGGGGATCGCAACGAAGACGTGGGCGTTGGTTTCGTTGGATTTGGACCAACGAGTAAAAAGTTGTGACTGTTTGAAGTTCAAGGGCTAAACTGTAAAATAAATATCCACATATAGGTCCGTGACCGAAATAAAACAGAAAAAGAAAGACTTAACGAACGAACATTCGTTTTCTAAACCTAACTAGTGAACATTCACTATATAGATCTAAACCTAATAAAAAAACGATCTAAAACTTAAAAACCGTACAGAAGAATACCAGGGCAGGTTTTATACCGTAAGCGGTTTTCTGTGGGAAACCGGCGGTTTCGAGCGGTTTTTTCGGTGAGCGGATCGGGCAGCGCGTCGGCCGGTGGTGAACTCCGGCGACGGGCGCGGCGCGGGGCGGTGTGGCAGCTACGTGGCGCGGGGAGCGAAGTCAGCAGCAGCGCGAGGGGCGGCGGTGGTCGGTGCAAGGGGCAGCAGGGCGAGGCGGCGGCGCTGTGCAGGGGCACTGGCGAAGCAGCGGCGGCGCGCTGAGAGATGCGGCGGCGGCGCGGCAAGAGCGAGAGGGGCGGCGGGGCGGCGGCGCTTTATATAGGCGGGAGGGGCGAGGCGAGGCGTGCGGGAGGGTCAAGAGGGAGGCGGTGGCGGGGCGTGTCCAGTCCGGACACGGACGTCGAGGCAGCGGCGGCGCTCGGGAGGAGTCCCGCCCGGGGACGACGGGCGAGGCGGCCCGGAGCAGGCTGAGCCTTGGCGTGGCGGAGCAGGGCCGGCCCATTCGGGGAAAGATTTTTTTAAAACAGACAGAGAATAAAAAGAAAAAGAAATAAAATCAATATATAATATAGGCATATTATATATCAAAATTTTCAGAAAAAGATACCCTACAACATGAACATTTTTCTACAGTCAAATTAAATCCTCACAAATTCTAATAAATCAAATAGTGCTACTGTTGCAATAAAATCCAATAAAAATCATTTTAAAAATGCCAAAATGATTTCAAATTTATTTCTCTCCAATTTTCTACTGTAGGGAACCATGTTACCCTATTTTCCATATATTTTATTTTTGGAGAAAATAATTTGAATAAAACCCAATAACTCAAATTTTGAAAATGAGTTTCAGAAAAGCTTCCAACTCATATTTCCTATAATTTGAAGAAGTCATTTTATCTTCTCTCGGGAAAATCATTGAGTTGCATAAAGTTTCTGAATTTGAAATATTTCGGGAATGAAATTCAAAATCTTTCAAAACCCTTTTTCATTTAATAAATGGAAGAAGTCATATTATCTTCACTCCACGGTTTTGTGATGAAAATAATTTGAATTCCCGGACATCAAAATGCAAAGTGAAAGTTTGGGAAAGTCATCTCATTCCCTCTCATTTAACTCAATTTCACACAGCACATCAAACAAGCAATCAAATCTATCTATTTAATATAACATTCCAAAATTTAGAATTTTGGGATCTTACATGGGTTGTCTCATTGAAACCGTCCTCAGGAACTGAATTATGTGTTTGTGATCCATGAACAGTTACTACCACACATTGGGTTCCGGTAACTCGACCCCTCTCAGCTTATTAATTGCCTCGATCACTGTCCAGGAGTTGCAACTAGTTTCTGGTGTTTGTAGGTAGTGTTAGTAGTCTACCAAGTGGCACCCTGTACAGGTGGGCTTGTGACAGACTAGGCACCGTGGCCGGGTATACCAAGCGTCGCCCATTTAGTGGGCTTGGGAACCCTGTACATATCGTTTGGGACTGTGAGCGACACCCCGGCCGGATCTCCTTGCGGATGGAACCCTAATAGGTGATAAACCTGGACTAGAGACTTGTGTGGTTAGTGAGGCCGTGGCTGACTCCCTCGCTAGGCTTCCACTTGAAGGTTGCCGAGATACACGACGTGTACATGGTGGTAAGTGGCGAGAGCGTGTGTGAAGAAGTACACCCTTGTAGGGTTAACATCATCTATTCAAATAACCGCGTTCGCGGTAAAGGACTTCTGGGTTGCCTGTACAGTTCATAGACAAGTGAAAGTGGATACTCTAAAATGTGCAAGATAAGCGTGAGTGCTATGGATGGCCTTCTTGTAGGGAGACGGGAGCGGATCCATGGTGGTGTATTGATATGGTGAATATGTGGACTCGTGTGCGCCACCTCAAAAGAGTTACCAGCGGTCATAGTACAGGATAGCCACTGATTCAAAGCTGGCTTGCTGCAGTTAAACTCCACCACCCCTTTGTGATACTGATGCATATGTAGCTAGTTCGGATGTAAGTCTTGCTGAGTATATTTGTACTCACGTTTGCTTAATTTATGTTTTGCAAAGAGACTTCAGTCTCACTAGTGGTTCCGCGTGGACTTCGACGTTTAGCTTGTTACCTAAGCTACAATCTTGTACCCTTGGGAGGGTCTTGTAGATAGTCAGGCTTCACAGCCTTTTTCATTTGTAGTTGTCTGTACCCAGATATGTTATGCTTCTATTGCTTGTATGCTATGTATGTTGGGTCATGAGACCCATGCTTGTAATATCTGGCTCCGCGGAGCCTAATGAATAAATACTTGATCCATAGAGTTTTGTTGTGATGACATGTTATATTTACACATATCGAGCATATTGTGTGTATGTTATTGAAATGCTTGGTATGTGTGGGATCCGACACCTAGTTGTTTACCCTTGGTAGCCTATATTATGGGGAAATGCCTCCTACTGCTTCCACTAAGCCTTGGTAGCTTGCTACTGCTCCGGAACACATGGATTGACCGGCATGTGTCCTTCCTTGCTCCTGTGTCTGTCCCCTCTAGGGAAATGGCACGCGGTGTATACCGGAGTCCTGTTAGCTTGCTACAACCCGTCAACACTCGCTGCTATCTGACACGTGCATTGTTGGGTCATGTATGCATGTCCCTGTAAATTAGCGCCACTTTTGGTTTATAACTAGTCATGTCGGCCCGGATTCTCTGTCATATGGATGCTAGCGACACTATCATATACTTGAGCCAAAATGCGCAAACGGTCCCGGGCGAGGTAAGGTGGCACCCGTGGGGATATCATGCGTGGGGCCTGATGACCCACAAATGTAGGGGGTCTATCGTAGTCCTTTCGATAAGTAAGAGTGTCGAACCCAACGAGGAGCAGAAGGAAATGATAGGCAGTTTTCAGTAAGGTATTTTCTGCAAGCACAGAAATTATAGGTAACAGATAGTTTTGTGATAGGATAATTGGTAGCAAGTAACAAAAGGTAAAAGTATATAAGGTGCAGCAAGGTGGCCCAATCCTTTTTGTAGCAAAGGACAAGCCTGGACAAACTCTTATGCAAGGTAAAGCGCTCCCGAGGACATATGGGAATTATCGTCAAGCTAGTTTTCATCACGATCGTGTGATTCGCGTTCGGTACTTTGATAATTTGGTATGTGGGTGGACCGGTGCTTGGGTGCTGCCCTTACTTGGACAAGCCTCCCACTTATGATTAACCACTAATGCAAGCATCTGCAACTACAAAAGAAGTATTAAGGTAAACCTAACCACAGCGTGAAACATATGGATCTAAATCAGCCCCTTATGAAGCAACGCATAAACTAGGGTTTAAGCTTCTGTCACTCTAGCAACCCATCATCTACTTATTACTTCCCAATGCCTTCCTCTAGGCCCAAATAATGGTGAAGTGTCATGTAGTCGACGTTCACATGACACCACTAGAGGAGAGACAACACACATCTCATCAAAATATCGAACGAAGACCAAATTCACATGACTACTGATAGCAAGACTTCTCCCATGTCCTCAGGAACAAAAGTAACTACTCATAAGACGTAATATTGTTCATGATCAGAGGGGTATTAATATGCATAATGGATCTGAACATATGATCTTCCACTAAATAAACCAACTAGCATCAGCTACAAGGAGTAATCAACACTACTAGCAACCCACAGATACCAATCTGAGGTTTGGGTACAGAGATTGGATACAGGAGATGAACTAGGGTTTGAGAGGAGATTGTGCTGGTGAAGATGTTGATGAAGATAGCCCTCCCCAAGATGGGAGAGTTGTTGGTGATGACGGCGGTGATGATTTCCCCCTCCCAGAGGGAAGTATCCCCGGCAGAACAGCTCTGCCGGAGCCCTAGATTGGTTTCCGCCTCGGTTCTGCCTCGAGACGGCGGCGTCTGGTCCCGAAAGCCTCCTCTTGATTTTTTCCAGGTCAAAACGCTTCATATAGGAGAAGATGGGCACCTGGGGCCCACCAGCTGACCCTCGAGGCAGGGGGGCATGCCCTGGGAAGGGGGGCGCGCCCCCCACCCTCGAGGCCAGCCAGTGGCCCCTCTCGTGGATGTCTTTTGCCAGATATTTTTTATATTTTCCGAAAAAATGTTCTGTGGAGTTTCGGGGCTTTTGGAGTTGTGCAGAATAGGTTTCCAGAGTTTGCTCCTTTTCCAGCCCAGAATTTCAGCTGTCGGCATTCCCCCTTCTTCATATAAACCCTGCAAAATAAGAGTGAAAAGGCATAAGTATTGTGACAAAACATGTATGAACATCCCATAATGCAATAAATATCAACTTGTAAGCATGATGAAAAATGGACGTATCAACTCCCCCAAGCTTAGACCTCGCTTGTCCTCAAGCAAAAGCCGATATTGAAAAATATGTCCACATGTTTAGAGATAGAGGTGTCGATAAAAACAGAATACGGACATGAGGGCATCATGATCCTTCTCATAACAGCAACTTATATAAATATAGTCATATGAACATTATGCTAAAGTAACAATTCATCCACAATATCAAGTATGCATCATAAACTTCATTGGAAACTAACAAACTTTGGTCTCAATCATTGAAGCAATTGCAATTTATCGTAACATCGGAAAGAGTCAATATAAGAGCTTTTCAGCACGCCTACATACTCAACTATCATATAGTCTTTCACAATTGCTCACACTCACGCAATACTTATGTTTATGGAGTTTTAATCGTACACAAAGAAAGATAGGGGCTTATGGTGTTGCCACCCAACCTTTTACCTCAAGGGTAATGTCAACAGTAATAGATCATGAAAACTTACATCCAAGTGGGTATATATATCACGATCTTTCCAACACAATGTGCTTGCCAAAGGATAAAATGAAAAGGAAAGGTGGATTTCACCTTGACACTTATAAGACAAGAATAAAAGATAGGCCCTTCGCAGAGGTAAGCAGAGGTTGTCATGTGTTTTTATGGTTGGATGCACAAAGTCTTAGCACAGAAGAACTTTGCTTTATATTGCCACTTGTGATAAGGACCTTTATTATGCAGTCCGTCGCTTTTATTACTTCCATATCACAAGCTCGTATAAAGCTAATTTCTCCCACACTAAAAATCATACATATTTTAGCGGATTTACAACATGACAACTTACTTGGAAGGATCTTTCTCAATCCATAGGTAGGTATGGTGGACTCTCATGGCAAGACTGGGTTTAAGGATATATGGAAGCACAAGTAGTATCTCTACTTAGTGCAAGGAACTTTGGCTAGCATGAGGGAGAAAGGCAAGCTCAACATGTTGGAAGATCCGTGACAATATACTTTATTTCAGATATAAGAAGACATAACCCATTATGTTGTCTTCCTTGTCCAACATCAACTCTTTAGCATGTCATATTTTAATGAGTGCTCACAATCATAAAAGATGTCTAAGATAGTATATTTGTATGTGAAGCCTCTCTTCTTTTATTACTTCCTATTAATTGCAACTATGACCAAAACTATGTTTGTCACCTCCCAACAACTTTTATTTATCATACTCTTGCATGTGAAGTCATTACTCCCCATAAGATCGATATGATCTCTTTGATACTCTTTTTGTTTTCTTTCTTTTTATCATGACCCAAGTGAGGAAATCAAGCCATTGAATCAACACTAATCATTATTATATAGCTCACGGACTCGGTTACAAAGGATAAAGCTCACAAAGCAAAAGCTCGCTACTAGATCATGCTAACTTTATTCTAATAGATCGAGATACTACCAAAAGGATCAAACTAAGTAAAACGGTAAAGATAGGAGTGATGGTGATACGATACCGGGGTCACTCCCCCAAGCTTGGCAGTTGCCAAGGGGAGTGCCCATACCCATATGATTATGTCTCCTTCTTCAGGGTTGGCAATGATGGAGTTGCAAGTAGTGACGGGGGATCCTCATATATCGAGCGGAGGAGATCTTCTAGCTTGCGGATAATACCTTTGAGAGCAGCTATGTAATCCTTCAACAAAAGATATTCACTTGTGAGATGCTTGTTGCGAATCTGGGCTAACTCAATCATCCTGAAAGCTTCTAGCTCAGTTGAGGTAAAGAGATTAGGAAGGGATTTAGAGGTGTCTTCTTCTCCCGCTACAGGAGCCGGATCCTCCACCTCCATCTTGATCTTCTTCTCCTTGTGGATCTCCTCAGGTCGCTCTCTCTTCAGATCTATCTTCATTAGCCAAGCATTGTTGCCTTCGTTGTTGGAGGAGGGAGACGACATGATGCCTGGCTTCGCAAACCCTAGCAAAAAACAGCTCGAAACGAAGACAGAGCAATTTTGCATGATACAGAGGTCGAAACCTCCGGGAGTATATATAATGATTTTTTCCCGAACATAAGGAGTAACCCACAAGAAAACGGAGTCCAGGGGACACACGGGGTGCCCTCGAGGCAGGGTGGCGCGCCCTGGGAAGGGGGGCGCGCCCCCTACCCTCGAGGAGGCCCCGTGTTTCCTCCGGACTGCGGTTTATTTTTCTATTTTTCTAAATATTCCAAAACGGAGAAAATTTGCCTTTAGAACTGTTTTGGAGTCGGTTTACTTACCGTATCACGTACCTCTTCCTTTTCGGTGGCCGAGTCGTTCTGGAAAGTGTCCCTTATGTATTCCTCCGGGGTTATGGTTTCAATAATATTAGTTTCAACATTTATAGGATACCTGAGATATAATGTTTGATCCTTTGAACATTCACCACTTTCGGATTTGTGCCTTCGAAGTTGTTGATTTTTATGGCACCGGAACGATAGACCTCCTCGATAAAGTAAGGTCCTTCCCACTTGGAGAGAAGTTTTCCTGCAAAAAATCTTAAACGAGAGTTGTATAGCAAAACATAATCACCTACGATAAACTCACGCTTTTGTATCCTTTTGTCATGTCATCTTTTAACTTTTTGTTTAAATAACTTGGCATTCTCATAGGCCTGGGTTCTCCATTCATCGAGACAGCTAATATCAAATAGCCTCTTTTCACCAGCAAGTTTGAAATCATAATTGAGCTCTTTGATAGCCCAATATGCCTTATGTTCTAGCTCAAGAGGTAAGTGACAAGCTTTTCCATATACCATCTTATAT
Source organism: Secale cereale (assembly GCA_902687465.1). NCBI lineage: Eukaryota > Viridiplantae > Streptophyta > Magnoliopsida > Poales > Poaceae > Secale > Secale cereale. Next base: position 447,715,924 of record LR738713.1, on the reverse strand, counting down.
GGAGACATACCCATAGGATTTTTGTATGCTGTTCTATAGGCCCATAATGCATCATCTAGTTTCTTGGACCAATTCTTTCTAGACCTATTAACTGTCTTTTGCAAGATTAATTTCAACTCCCTATTACTTAGTTCTACTTGACCACTAGTCTGTGGGTGATAAGGTGATGCAATTCTATGGTTGACATCATACTTAGCAAGCATCTTACGGAAAGCACCATGAATAAAGTGTGAACCACCATCATTCATTAGATATCTAGGGACTCCAACCTCGTAAATATTACTTCTTTAAGCATCTTAATAGAAGTGTTGTGATCAGCACTACTAGTTGGAATAGCTTCTACCCACTTAGTAACGTAATCAACAGCAACTAAAATATGTGTGTACCCATTAGAGGAAGGAAAAGGTCCCATATAATCAAAGCCCCAAACATCAAATGGTTCAATAACAAGCGAATAATTCATAGGCATTTCTTGACGTCTACTAATGTTACCAATTCTTTGACATTCATCACATGATAAGACAAACTTACGGGCATCCTTGAAGAGAGTAGGCCAATAAAAACCAGATTGCAATACCTTGTGTGCAGTTATGTCTCCCGCATGGTTTCCTCCATAGGCTTCGGAGTGGCACTTGCGTAGGATCTGTTCCTGTTCATGCTCAGGTACACAACGTCTAATAATACCATCTACTCCTTTATAAAGATGTGGGTCATCCCAGAAGTAATGCCTCAAATCATAGAAGAACTTTTTCTTTTGCTGGTATGTGAAGCTAGGTGGTATAAACTTAGCAACAATGTAATTAGCATAATCATCATACCAAGGAGAAGTACGAGAAGTACTTATGACAGCTAGTTGTTCATCAGGGAAGTTATCATCAATAGGTTGTGGGTCATCAAGTGTATTCTCTAACCTAGACAAGTTATCTGCTACGGGGTTATCAGCTCGCTTTCTATCAATAATATGCAAGTCAAATTCTTGCAGCAAGAGAACCCATCTAATAAGTCTAGGTTTAGCATCTTCCTTTTCCATAAGGTATTTGATAGCAGCATGATCAGCGTGAATAGTTACTTTAGAATCAATGATATAGGGTCTAAACTTATCACAAGCAAACACAACTGCTAAAAATTCTTTCTCAGTGGTAGCATAATTTCTTTGGGCACTATCTAGAGTTTTACTAGCATACTGGATAACATTCAATTTCTTATCAACTCTTTGCCCTAAAACAGCTCCTACAGCATAATCACTAGCATCGCACATAATCTCAAAGGGTAGATTCTAGTCAGGATGTTGGACAATAGGTGCAGAGATCAATGTTTTCTTAAGTATTTCAAATGCTTCTAGACAATCATCATCAAAGACAAAAGGAATATCTTTCTGTGAAAGATTAGTCAGAGGCCTGGAGATTTTGGAGAAGTCCTTAATGAACCTCCTATAAAACCCGGCATGACCAAGGAAACTTCGTATACCTTTTATATCCTTAGGCATGGTATCTTTTCAATAGCATCAACTTTAGCTTTGTCAACTTCAATACCTCTTTCAGAAATTTTATGTCCCAAGACAATGCCTTCATTAACCATAAAGTGGCACTTCTCCCAATTCATGACAAGGTTAGTGTCTTCACATCTCTGCAAAACTCGATCAAGGTTGCTTAAGCAATCATCAAAAGAAGTCCCATAAACAGAGAAATCATCCATGAAAACCTCAACAATCTTTTCACAAAAATCAGAGAATATAGCCATCATGCATCTTTGAAATGTAGCAGGTGCATTGCATAAACCAAAAGGCATACGTCTATAAGCAAAGGTACCAAAAGGACGAGTAAAGGTGGTCTTTTCTTGATCCCCCTTTGAAACAGGTATTTGAGAGAAACTAGAATAACCATCTAGAAAGCAGAAATGAGTATGTTTGGATAACCTTTCTAGCATTTGATCAATAAATGGTAAGGGGTAATGATCTTTCTTAGTAGCTTTATTTAACTTACGGAAATCAATTACCATCCTATAACCTATAACTATTCTTTGCGGGATCAATTCATCTTTATCATTAGGGACAACGGTCATACCTCCTTTCTTAGGGACACAATGGACAGGGCTTACCCACTGACTATCAAAAATGGGATAGATAATACCTGCCTCTAGGGGCTTTAGAATTTCCTTCCTTACCACTTCTTTCATCTTAGGATTTAACCGTCGTTGATGATCAATAACTGGTTTAGCATTTTCTTCCAATTTTATCTTGTGTTGACATATAGTGGGACTAATGCCCTTAAGATCATCCAAAGTATATCCAATAGCAGCTCGGTGCTTCTTCAGAGTTCTCAATAATCTTTCTTCTTCGTGCTCTGAAAGGTTAGCACTAATAATAACAGGATATATCTTCTTTTCATAAAGATAAACATACTTAAGAATATCAGGCAAAGGCTTAAGTTCAAATACGGGATCACCTTTGGGTGGAGGAGGATCCCCTAGGATTTCAACAGGCAAGTTGTTTTTCAATACGGGTCCCTGTGTAAGGAATATTTCATCTATCTCCCTTCTCTCATTCATATGCATATCATTTTCATGGTCTAGCAAGTATTGTTCTAAAGGATCATTTGGTGGCACAGCAATAGAAGCGAGACCAATAAGTTCATCCTTACTGGGTGGTGCCTTTTCAAGGGGTTGTCTACGGAATTTAGCAAAGTTAAAATCATGAGACATGTCCCCTAATCCGACAGTGACAATGTCCTTCACACAGTCTATCTTGGCATTAACAGTATTCAAGAAGGGTCTACCACATATAATGGGACAGAAAGCATCTTGTGGGGAACTAAGAACAAGAAAATCAGTAGGGTATTTAACCTTCCCACATAAGACTTCAATATCTCTAACAATACCAACTAGTGAAATAGTATCTCTATTAGCAAGCTTGATAGTAACATCAATCCCCTCTAACTCAAGAGGTGCAATATCATGCATAATTTTGTTATACAAATCAAGAGTCGCACTAGCACCTACGTCGCATAAACCATGATAGCAATGATCTCCTATCTTGACAGAGATAACAGGCAATCCTACGACAGGTTTATGTTTATTTCTAGCATTGGGTTTGGCTATTCTAGCAGACTCTTCTTGGAGGTAAATAACATGTCCATCTAAATCTTCTACCAAGAGATCTTTAACCATAGCAACACTAGGTTCAACTTTAATTTGCTCAGAGGGTGTAGGTGTCCTAGTATTACTCTTACGAACTACAGTTGAAGCTTGAGCATGATCCTTTATCCTGACAGGGAAAGGTGGTTTCTCGATATAAGCGGTAGGTATAATAGGATCAACATTATAAGTGATAGTCTTTTCTTCAACTTTAATAGGTTCATCTACTTTTACTTCAATAGGGGGATGATATTGAAACCACTTCTCCTTGGGGAGATCAACATGAGTAGCAAATGATTCACAGAAAGAAGTTACTATCTCAGAGTCAAGTCCATATTTAGTGCTAAACTTACGGAAAACATCGGTATCCATAAAAGCTTTAACACAATCAAACTTAGGGGTCATACCTGACTCCTTACCTTCGTCGAGATCCCAATCTTCGGAGTTGCGTTTAATTCTTTCCAATAGATCCCATTTGAATTCAATAGTCTTCATCATAAAAGAGCCAGAACAAGAAGTATCGAGCATGGGGAGATTATCATGAGAAAGCCGAGAAAATTTTTGAATGATCATTTATCTTGAGAGCTCATGATTGGGGCATGAATATAACATTTACTTAAGCCTCCCCCAAGCTTGAGCGATGCTTTCTCCTTTGCGAGGCCAAAAATTATAAATATAATTACGATCACGATGAACCTGGTGCATAGGGTAGAACTTCTGATGAAATTCCAACTTCAGACGATTATAGTTCCATGATCCCATATCATCGCATAGCCTAAACCATGTAAATGCATCTCCCTTCAAAGATAAAGGGAAGACCTTCTTCTTGATAACATCCTCGGGCATACCTGAAAGCTTAAACAATCCACAAACTTCATCCACATAGATTAGATGTAAATCGGGGTGAAGTGTTCCGTCTCCTGTATAAGGATTTTCAAGCAGTTTCTCTATCATACCCGAAGGAATCTCAAAGCAAACATTTTCGATAGATGCAGTAGGTTGAGGAGCTAATATTTGCTCCTCTACTCGGGGTGAAGATACCCCGAACAAACCCCTCAAAGGATTTTGAGCCATAGTAACAAGTGGCAATAAATTTCAGCACACTATATAAATTTTTCCTTACCAAAGGCGCTTCACTCCCCGGCAACGGCGCCAAAAAAGAGTCTTGATGACTCACAAGTGTAGGGGATCTATCGTAGACCTTTCGATATGTAAGAGTGTTGAACCCAACGAGGAGCAGAAGGAAATGATAGGCAGTTTTCAGTAAGGTATTTTCTGCAAGCACAGAAATTATAGGTAACAGATAGTTTTGTGATAGGATAATTGGTAGCAAGTAACAAAAGGTAAAAGTAAATAAGGTGCAGCAAGGTGGCACAATCCTTTTTGTAGCAAAGGATAAGCCTGGACAAACTCTTATGCAAGGTAAATCGCTCCCGAGGACATATGGGAATTATCGTCAAGCTAGTTTTCATCACAATCGTCTGATTCGCGTTCGGTACTTTGATAATTTGGTATGTGGGTGGACCGGTGCTTGGGTGCTGCCCTTACTTGGACAAGCCTCCCACTTATGATTAACCACTAATGCAAGCATCCGCAACTACAAAAGAAGTATTAAGGTAAACCTAACCATAGCCTGAAACATATGATCCAAATCAGCCCCTTACGAAGCAACGCATAAACTAGGGTTTAAGCTTCTGTCACTCTAGCAACCCATCATCTACTTATTACTTCTCAATGCCTTCCTCTAGGCCCAAATAATGGTGAAGTGTCATGTAGTCGACGTTCACATGACACCGCTAGAGGAGAGACAACATACATCTCATCAAAATATCGAACGAACACCAAATTCACATGACTACTGATAGCAAGACTTCTCCCATGTCCTCAGGAACAAAAGTAACTACTCACAAGACATAATATTGTTCATGATCAGAGGGGTATTAATATGCATAATGGATCTGAACATATGATCTTCCACCAAATAAACCAACTAGCATCAACTACAAGGAGTAATCAACACTACTAGCAACCCAAAGGTACCAATCTGAGGTTTGGGTACAAAGATTGGATACAGGAGATGAACTATGGTTTGAGAGGAGATGGTGCTGGTGAAGATGTTGATGAAGATAGCCCTCCCCAAGATGGGAGAGTTGTTGGTGATGACGGTGGCGACGATTTCCCCCTCCCGGACGGAAGTATCCCTGGCAGAACAGCTCTGCCGGAGCCCTAGATTGGTTTCCGCCTCGGTTCCGCCTCGAGACGGCGGTGTGTGGTCCCGAAAGCCTCCTCTTGATTTTTTTCCTGGTCAAAACGCTTCATATAGGAGAAGATGGGCACCTGGGGCCCACCGGCTGGCCCTCGAGGCAGGGGGGGCGCGCCCTGGGAAGGGGGGCGCGCCCCCCACCCTCGAGGCCAGCCCATGGCCCCTCTCGTGGATGTCTTTCCCCAGATATTTTTTATATTTTCCGAAAAAATGTTCTGTGGAGTTTTGGGGCTTTTGGAGTTGTGCAGAATAGGTGTCCAGAGTTTGGTCCTTTTCCAGCCCAGAATTCAAGCTGCCGGCATTCCCCCTTCTTCATATAAACCCTGCAAAATAAGAGGGAAAAGGCATAAGTATTGTGACAAAACATGTATGAACAGCCCATAATGCAATAAATATCAACTTGTAAGCATGATGCAAAATGGACATATCAGGGCCACAAAGTGATATGATGTGTTACATGCTAGACCGGTATGACTTAGGATCGGGGTCCCGACACCTTTGGTATCAAAGCATGACTGCGTGTAGGATTACCAAGCCAAACTGGTTGAAGTCGTGTCTAGAAATTCTTTAGTTATATAAGGGAATTTATTATGGAAGGGAACGTAAGGCTCTTTTTACTCCTTTACCTTATGTCCTTCTAATGTGAGTCACCCTCTTCTTGTACGGGGATTAAGAACTAGGTTTCTCATCAATCTACCAGCATCACGTTAATGGTGGATTCAACTCTTAGTTCAGTTTCTACTACTTTAGTGTGTTAAACAGTTGATCACAGAACCTTGACATTATGATGTTGAGTGGTTATCCTACCTTTTTGCATGGATCTCAAAATCTTTTTGAGCATTTACAGTCGTTATGTTGTCCGAGTCATCCCAGGTTTCTAAACAATCTGATGCATTTGCAAATCTTTCCTCTCTGTTCTTAATGTCCTTTTAGGCCAGATTAACCACATTAGTCGGTGTGTTGAGGTACTCCGTTGCCTCGACATATATGTTGGAGCTATTATTATGACCCTGGGTGTCTTAGGGAATCACCTAGTAATCTAGCCATGTTTTGTGTTTCCAGTGTGATGATTCTGGCCACCCTTTTCAAAAGCATATCGTGATGCCATTTAGTTAGTAGGTATTCTATTTATGGGTTCGTCAACCCAAGAATCACCCTACTTACTTCATGTTGATAGTGTTTTCTTATTCCTTTAGGATATTAGTAACCTTGTGATAGCCCTCGAGGTCTGTGGTATGTCATTCTTCCAATACCATGAACTGTTATGGCAGAAGTTCTTTTGATCCAAAAGATCACAACTAGAGTGCTCTTGATGAGTTCTCCATTCTACATTGTGACTTTGCCAATTCTACCTTTCTGCATGGGTTATCCGGAAGAAATATGTTGAACTAGTTCGACATGCTAATCCATGCATTCACAACTCAAAAAATCTTATGTCCCTTTGAGTTGTCCCTCTTTAGTTGTATTGCGGCCTTCGTCTATCAGTTGATAGTCAAGGGTATGTGTGCATTCGTTTTTATCGATGCCTTTTACTCCGATGGTCCATCAAGTATCCTATTCAGAATGACTAGGAGAAACAAACTCCAGTACCTTATCCATATCTAGGATTGGGTCAAAGCAGATGTATTTCGCAGATCAAAATGCCAATCCAGCTTTTGTTATGTTCTACCTTGGGTTATTACCATCTTTATGTCAAGAATGTCACGAGAATTGCACAACCTCTTATGGATTCTTGATGTAGTGATACTTCTCGCCATTAATATTCATTGCTCGGTCACTGTGTTACTGTAACAGGAATACCGACAAGTGAATAGTGATGTGTGAAAACAATACTCCTAGCAACCCTATTGCTTGGTAGTTAATGGACAGTAATATCATTCTTAGCGTGTTGGTTATTGAATCATCATTCTAAGATTGATCGTGCTACCTAGTCCTTTTTCTTGTGCACTCTTCGATCAATGAGTTAGTATTGTGTCAATCTCTCGCTCTTTTGATCATATCGTCTTGCCCTGAAAAGCAAGATTGTTCCCCAGCTTAGTAACATATCGATGGTTCATGATTTTCTAAATAACTGCTCGTAAGTATTACCAGGTTGTTCCTTGACCGTTATGTTGAGCTCGTGATCAAGTTGGTTTTCTTATAAGCCACCCCTTCTCCAAGAATCGGTGTTGGATACCCTTGAGCTAGTTGGTTAAGCTAAACAACAACTTGGAGAGTTGGTAGATAAAGCTTTGCCTAATTTAGTTCATCCTAAAGGGATATCGTGTGCGTGTGTTGGAGAAAGATGATATTTTCATCAATTGATATTCATGTTCAGTTGTTGGACCTATCGTCTTATCCAAACTTTGATTTGAGTGTGGGCTACTATCAAGTCAAATCAGAACCAATGATATTCGTAATGTTGTCTTACTCGTGGTTGATCCCTCAAGCATACACCATTACATCCTTTGGTCTGACCAATGCTATCACTTTGTTCACATTGTCATGGAATTCCATCTATATGGAAACCTAGATGAATTGTTATTGAGCCCGTCGACAACATCCTTATCTTCTCCATGATTTCGTTGGACATTAAGCTAGTGTTGGAAACTTTGTAAGCATTGTCTTCGTGTACCGTTCATGAAGCATATGTTCGGATGAGAGAAGTGACTTCTCCTAATTCACGTGTAATTGATGTAAGTTGCCACCGTGAATTTGAGAAAGTTTGTTTTGCTTCCTCTGGAATCATCCCAAGTGAGTCATGCATATGTGCGAAGTATTCTGTGGTATGGAGATTTGCAACCTTCATTCTATATGTATCCCTAGCACACCAAGCCACTGATTTATTTTTTTCAAGGAGAAGAAGTTCCTTCTTAAGAGCATGCCTTATGCAAGGACTTCGATATCCTCAATGATGGTTCCCTACCAGAACTTGGTAGTGTTTTGTTGTAAGACTACCATATGGTCATGCTTATCTGGGACAACGTGTTCACATGTGTGTAGCAGAAATAGCTAATATTTCAGAGCTTGCTATCGTAGTTCATTTCCCGAGAATCTCACAACATCATCTCGTCGATTTGTGTTGCAACCTTTCTTTCAGACATGCTGAGTCTGGAATATCCTGAAACCAATCGGATCCGAATCTCAGGCAGATATGATGGTTGGAACATTCCCAACATTTGCATTTTGTTCCCAGCTCGCACCGCCATTGTGCCAAATTTCCATGGGCTGCCCTTCTCAGCAACTGCTGTTCAGGATCATCTTCAGAAGTGGTCCTACCATGGGTCCCATCCATTTCCAATGATAAGCAAAAATCACTCATTGTGTTGTCTTCAACAAGGTAGTCTACCTCATCCATTCTAGTCCGAGTATGATGTTCTCTCGAACTCCTTCAAATGATCGATTGTGATTTGCCTTAGGCTCGTATAGAGAGTTTCACAGATCTCTGTATCAGAAGTAATTCTTTTTGCCACTTCGGGGAATAGTTCTACGAGTCACCTTCCCTAAGGTGCCCCTTTGTGGAATCATGGCAGTTAACTCCTCGTTGTGTCATGCGAGGGTGGATTTTTTTCCTACCAAATTGAGCCATCGCCGTCTATTTCCTTTCATCCCTGATGTGTGTCTTGTGTCTCAGCTCAAGAGACGTTCTTACATCTCACTCCATGAGTTGATCTTGAGTTGCTCGACCTTTGAGAATATCGATCCATGTAGAGTTTCTTTCTATCATCATCGTGTTGGATGAATATGTCAAAAGCAAGGACGTCAAGATCAATATGAAGCAATGAATCGACGTCTTCGAGAAGGGTACTTGGATTGTGAAGATTGTGTTAGTCTTTTGTCCCCTCTGTCTTCTTACGTCACGTCTTGAATCTCGGGACGAAATTCTTGTTTAGTGGGGGTGAGTTGCCACAACCCTAGTCACTGCATGCATTAGAGTGTTTGCATCATGTTTAAATTTCTCAGAAACTTGAAATGGGGATGACAGAAACCCCAACACCACTTAATCCAACTAGGGTTACTAAAATACGTTTTCAATGAACCTGAAATGCCCTTCTAAAATGTTCATCATCTTTGCCTTGGTCTAGAACCTCTGTCAAAAATAGTTCACATTTTTCTAGGACAGCATCAGGTCACTGAATTAAATCATACCTTATTTGCATTTGGGCATTTAAATTTTATATATTATTTTAAATGTCCAAATATTCATGAACTGAAATGTTGGCTGTTGGAAATAATACAAATAGTGGCCACAAGCAGTATCATGATTTTGAAAGTGCATAGGTATTTTTAATAAAGCCCTAAAGTTTACAGAATAATAGAAAACAGGAAAATAAAAGGAAAAAGAAACTTACCTAACCTCACCTGTGCAGCCCACCAGAGAGGCCCAGCCCACCAAGGGCAGTGATGTCTTCTTCCTCCTGCCAGGAGGAGAAGCAGCTGCGTGCGGCGCGCACAGCCACCCGTGGCCACCTCTTGCCTCCCTCCTAACCTCCCCAAGGCCCTGGAGACACCACGCAGCTCCCTGGCTCACTCCCTCACTCCCCGTGCTCCTCCCCTTCCTCCGCTCTCTCTCCCTCAGACTGCCAAGAACACCCGAGACCGCCGCTCGCCATACCCATGCCCAATGCGCCCCTCTCGCCCCTCCTCGTGGTCAACGAGCTCCGCCTCCGTCTTCTACGCCTCCTCGAGGACCCATGCACCGCCGGAAGCCCCCGAACGCCCTCATTGTCGTCTTCTTCAACCTCGGGTAACCGAGATCGCCGGCAACCATGCGCCCGCTCTGACGCGTCCAAGAGCCCACTGACCCTCCCAACAGACTCGTGGTGAGCCCCCGAGTCGTTTCCCTCTTCTCCCTGGTCGTGTTCGACCTCTAGGCCATAGCCGCCTTGGCCGAGAGCTCCAAGCCGCCGTCGCGTAGCTCTTTGTCATTTGAGCTAGCATCCATCACGTCCGAGCACGTATTCGTGCTCCTCGCATCGTCAGGAGTCTGCTGAGCCCCTCCGCTAGCTTCCCCGTGCACCAGAGCACTGTTCCCGTTGAGGTCCGAACTCCGGCGACCGCGGTTGTCGTCGTCGCCTTCGTTTCCGGCCTCCCCGCACCCAACCGCCTGCACCACTGGATACGGCACACATCCAGTTCGCAGTAGAACCAAGCTGCATGCCCAGCCGACACCCGCAGCGCGATTCCGGCGCGCCTCCTGTAACACCCCATAGGTGATACCTTCCATTTATGGCAATATGTATAAACGTTGACTTCATCAATTCCATTCTGGGCTCTTCTTTCATTTCGGGTTTCTTCGTTTTGTCGTGTGCGTGTGTGCATTTTATCCATGTCATGTTATCATGTGCATTCCATTGCATTTGTGTTGTCACTTGCACCCGGTCCCACTCGCCTCTTCCCGTCGTCCGTTTCGAGTTCCGGCACTCACACACGTGCCCGTGGCACCCCCGAGTCCTCCTTTCGTGTTTGGTTGTGTAACGTTCCCAGAATGAGGTGAGACTTACCGTGCGTTGTTGTTTTGGTACGTGTAGGCCGCCTGTCAAGTTTCGTCGCGTTTGGAGTTCGTTTGGTACTCCAACGGTTAACCTAGTGGGCTAAAAGCTCCTCTTCCTTTTGGTCCAAGACCCCCTCCACAACAGCCCACTAACCCAGCACAACCACTCCCATCCTTTCGGTCGTCGGATCGTGATCGTGTGGGCGAAAACCGCTCCCCATTTGGACCTTCCTAGCTCCCTATGCCTATAAAACTGTCCCCCACGTCCATTTTTGCGGACGAACCCCTAACCCGAGCTCCCCCGCGCCGCCGGACACGTCCGTTCCGGTCGGACGCATCCGCTCCGGCCCCCTCAGCCACTCACAGGGCGGCATGTGGCCCCTCCGCTGCGGCCTGATCCCGATCCAGATCCGGGGGTGGATCAGATCCACCACCCCCGCGATCCAAACGCCACCCCGAGCCAGGACATCCCCGTCCCGAGTTGACTTTTCATGAGGTATAATTTTCTCCAAGTCCCCAGATCTGGTAATTTTATTTCCTCCTTTGCCATGCAATAACTTCGCGCTCGTAGCTCCGATCTGAGCGTGTAATATATCAAAATGTTCGTTGAGATGTCCTCTTCATTTTGTTCCACTGTGGCATGCTTGTTTGAGTTCATCTTGATGCCCTAATCATCGTTGCAAGAGTGCTATAAGTTTAAAACTGCTGGTAATTGTAATTTTGTTGCATACTTGTGATACTTGTAATTTCGTGCATGTTTATCCAAATGGAGCATATGATATGTCAAAATGTTCATTGTGAAGTGCTCTACATGATGGTTGCTGTAGCATTCATGTTAGGTTTCATATTGACATGTTAATCTCTATTGCAAAAGTGCATGTGGTTGTTAAGTGCTGAAACTTGTTGTGAGATGTTGTTTTGACTTGCTCATTGCTATTGATGTGTTTGTCTTCATGTCACATGTCAATATGTTTTAGAAGCACAATCATATGGTCTTTGCTATGGTGCAATCCACTTTCCATGATATGCCTTGAGGTGACTTAAACAAGCTTGTAAACATGCCATGCCAATGTTGCTGTTTTATACTTAGTGAAAAAACTGCTAAGTCTGGAATCTGTTAACCTGATGCCATGTTTGCTTGATGCCCCACTCAAATCCATGCATGTTTTAGTATGTCAAATGATCATTCCTTGTTGTCCATGTTATGCTCTATCCATCCATGCCCTTATTTGCATATATGGCCTATTGTAGCTTATTTATTTCTTGCTCTCAAGTTGCTATAAATTTACCTGTCAGGTTTTAATCAGCATGTTCAATTTGGTAAAGCTTGTTGTTATTGATCCATGCCTCCTATGGAGTTGCTCCAATGGAGTTGTTTGATGTATGCTATGTCTATTACATGTCCATGATCTTTATGTACTCAGTGGAGTTGATATGCATGTTGCTTTGTGCCTTCGAAGGTAGCATCGTGATGATGTTTTTGCCTTCCCAAATTTTGACTAAGTCTGGATAAATTTATTGCAACTTTACATGCTTGGTTAATTGTGTTCCAGTAGGTTTTTGGGTGTGTTCTAAGTTCATGCTTGTTAAGTATCATGTCTACTTCACATCCATGCCCTTTGTCTCCATGTTTGAGTGTTGTAGCATAATTATTTCTTGCTCCAAAGATGCCATGTTGCTGTAAACTGCAGTTTTGCTTGAATATTGTTTTGCTTGCCATTTGCAAACCGTGTATCCGTTTCCGGCGATCTTTATATCGATTTCAACCGAAATATTCCCCTCTATCAAGTGGCTTTCTTGGTTTTCCAAGATGAGGCCTTCTCCATCATCTTCTCCTTAGGTTCAAGTGCTTCCACATGCATACGCACATAATACTTGCATCATGTTGATTGTGCATTGCACCGTGTTTGATGTTATGACGTGTTGTGCTCTTGTGTTGAGTAGAGCCGGGAGCCGAGACCGAGTTCGAGGATCTTGCCGAGCCTGAGTACGAGGAGCCGTCTTACGATCACTTTGTGGAATCAACAGGCAAGATGACCATACCCAGATATCACTACTATCTTTGCCTATGCTAGATGTCTCGCTCTTTAGCTTATTGCCTCGATGCCTATGTCTATTTGTCAGCCTCCTATTGTTGCCATGAAACTCTCTAACCACCCAACCTAGCAAACTGTTGTTTGGCTACGTAAGCTTCGCTCAGCCCCTCTTATAGCGTTGTTAGTTGCAGGAGAAGATTTGAAGATTCTTGCTTCATGTTGAAGTTATTATTGGGATATCACACTATATAATCTGCTTAACTAAATCATCTATATATTTGGCAATGGGTGGAAGGCTAAGCCTCTTGCTTGGTGTTTTGTTCCACTCATGCCGCCCTAAGAACCGTTAAACCGGTGTTATGTTCCTTGATTTTGCGTCCCTAACACGGTTGGGGTTTATGGGCCCCCCTTGATAACTCGCTTAGCGCTAAAGCTTTTCCAGCAAGGCCCAACATTGGTTTTACATTTGCCTAATAACTAAAACTTGCATAGGGAGTTATAAACCCGAGTTCTTAATCAACAACCCGGGCCAGTGCTCCTCATGAGTGTTCGTCCAACCGGGGAGACTGCGGGGCCACCATGAGGAAACTCGAGGATTGGTATTTTCCTGTAGGCTGTCCCATCCGGTCGTGGCCTGAGACTAGATACGCGCGGCTACTGTGAGGGTGTCGGCACGCTGGGAGGTCTTGCTGGATTAGTTTTACCTTTGTCGGAATATCTTGAGCACGGGTTTCCGAGAATACTCGGGTCTTCCCACCTTGGAGTTGCGACTCCGCAGATCGTGAGCTTGTGATGGGCTAAGTTAGGACACCCCTGCAAGGTTTGATCTTTCTAAAGCCGTGCCCGCGGTTATGTGGCAGATGGGAATTTGTTAATATCCAGTTGTAGGAAAATTGACACCATGTTCATAACACACTACCTGCGTGAGTAACCATGACGGTCATTTTCCAAAGGGGTTCGAGAAGTGAACACGGTGGGGTTATGAATGACGTGCTTAGATAGGATCACTTCGTGATCACTTTGTCGATCGTTGGCACTTCTCTTCTCGCTCTAAACACGTAAGCTAGTGCTAGTGCAGCTGCAACCTTGTTCTTCAGCCTTGTTCCACACCCAAGGCTTTGATAGTTTTGCTACCCATGAACGGGATTGCTGAGTCCTCCGTGGCTCACAGATTCTACACAACACCAGATGCAGGTACCATGGTGAACTACACAGCTGGTGGTTCAGAGTTGTACTGGGAGTTCGACGAAGAACGTGGGCGATACTATGTGTCTTATCCAGAGGATCAGTAGGGCTCTTACTAGGATGATCGGGACCTTGTGTTATTTATTTTTGGTATCTTTCATTTGGATCTTCGTCCGTAGTCGGACTCTGATGTTATTTGGATGATGAATGTTTATGTAATGCATTGTGTGACGTGGCAAGTGTAAGCCAACTACTCTTTTACATTTTCATCCCTCTTTTACATGAGTTGTGCAAACATACCATTCTTGAGATCATTCCAGTATGATATTATGCCTTTAAGTCGTGCCTCGACACGTGGGAGGTATAATCTCATCCTGGGCATTACACCTCCGCCGCGTTGGATGGTCGCCAGCAGCCTAACCCCGGCAGTGCTGACACGGCAGGCTTAATTAGCCACTAATCCCCCAGCTGAGACACTGACATGTGGGGCCATCCCCTGACTAACTCCTAAATTAGGATTTAATTAGTGTTTGTTACCTTAGTTAATTAGGTGTGTCACTGACCAGTGGGACCCATTGGTCAGGTTTGACCCTAGGCGTCCCAGTTGACCTGCCGATGTCACTATGACACACTGCTGACATCGTAAATACATTTGCTGGGATTTTCTTATTTAGAAATAAATCTGAAAATTGCCGAAAGTGGTTTAAACTTCAAAAATTCATAGTAATTCAACTGTAACTTTAAATGAGATAATTTATGTATGAAAAAATGATCAGAAAAATCCAATCTTTCCATCTGTACCATTTTCATGCATGTTGGAACAACTTATAGTTGATGTATTGGACAAACAAATAAATGTCATCTAAATTCTCACATATGGAGTTTGAATTTCAACCTTGGGTTCAAACCAACTTCATTTAAATCGTTGCTAGTTGCATTAGCTCAAACCATGGCATGTTGCCTTGTCATAATCATGCATCATATTATTGCATTGCATTGATTGTGTTCTTTCTCTGTTGTCGGTGTTTGTCCCCTCTCGGTAGACATTCGTTCCGATGATGAGTTTGATGACACCGATGAAGAGCTATTACTATCTTCAGAAGTGCCAGGCAAGCATAACCCCCTTATTCATTCCGATACAATCCCACTCTCTCGCTCCTACTCTCTTTTACTGCATTAGGACAACAATGTTTCAACTGTTACATACTGCGGTAGTTGGACCCCTTTCCTCTGCATGACCTGTCATTGCCACAATAAATAGATGAAACCCACTAGCATGAGTAGGAGTTGTTTGAGCCCTGATGTGCCTACTCATTCATGCTTGTTTGTCATGCCTGCTATTGCTTAGAGTTGTGTCGGGTCTGGTTCATCGGGAATGAATTGGAAAGTTGTGGACATGTCCTACTGTTGAGAGCTAAGTGTGTGAACACGATTTGGTAAAGGTAGCGGTGAGAGGCCATGTAGGAGTACATGGTGGGTTGTCTCATTGAAACCGTCCTCTGGAACTGAGTTCTGTGTTTGTGATCCATGTGTTGGAAATATGCCCTAGAGGCAATAATAAATTGGTTATTATTATATTTCCTGGTTCATGATAATTGTTTATTATCCATGCTAGAATTGTATTGATAGGAAACTCAGATACAAGTGTGGATACATAGACAAACACCATGTCCCTATTAAGCCTTTAGTTGACTAGCTCGTTGATCAACAGATGGTCACGGTTTCCTGACCATGGACATTGGATGTTGTTGATAACGGGATCACATCATTAGGAGAATGATGTGATGGACAAGACTCAATCCTAAGCCTAGCACAGATCGTGTAGTTCGTATGCTAAAGCTTTTCTAAATGTCAATTATCTTTTCCTCAGACCATGAGATTGTGCAACTCCCGGATACCGTAGGAATGCTTTGGGTGTACCAAACATCACAACGTAACTGGGTGGCTATAAAGGTGCACTACAGGTATCTCCAAAAGTATCTGTTGGGTTGGCACGAATCGAGACTGGGATTTGTCACTCCGTGTGACGGAGAGGTATCTCTAGGCCCACTCGGTAGGACATCATCACAATGTGCACAATGTGATCAAGGAGTTGATCCCGGGATGATGTGTTACGGAACGAGTAAAGAGACTTGCCGGTAACGATATTGAACAAGGTATTAGGATACCGACGATCGAATCTCGGGCAAGTACTGTACCGATAGACAAAGGGAATTGACCGGAGAGTTGTCTCGGCCATGTCTGCATGACTCCCGAGCCCGTAGGGTCTACACACTTAAGGTTCGATGACGCTAGGGTTATAGGGAAAGTATGTACGCGGTTACCGAGTGTTGTTCGGAGTCCCATATGAGATCCCGGACATCACGAGGAGTTCCGGAATGGTCCGGAGGTAAAGATTCATATATGGGAAGTCCCGTTTTGGTCACCGGAAAAGTTTCGGGCGCTATCGGTAGCGTACCGGGACCACCGGGTGGGGCCACCGGCCCCAGAGGGCTGCGTGGGCCAAGTGTGGGAGGGGACCAGCCCCAGGTGGGCTGGTGCGTCCCCCCACCAGGGCCCAAGGCACCTCCAAGAGGGGAAAGGGGCAAACCCTAGGGCAGATGGGCCCTAGGGCCCAATCTGGTGCGCCCCCCTCTCCCTCTCCCCCTTGGCCGCCCCCCTAGATGGGATCTAGGGCTGGCCGCCACCCCTAGGGGTGGAAACCCTAAAGGGGGCGCAGCCCCTCCCTTCCCCCTATATATCCTTGAGGTTTGGGGCTGCCCAAAAAACGGTTTGACCTCTCTCATTTGGCGCAGCCCTACCTCTCTCCCTCCTCGTCTCTCGCAGTGCTTGGCGAAGCCCTGCTGGAGTCCCGCACTCCTCCACCACCACCACGCCGTCGTGCTGCTGCTGGATGGAATCTTCCCCAACCTCTCCCTCTCTCCTTGCTGGATCAAGGCATGGGAGACGTCACCGGGCTGCACGTGTGTTGAACACGGAGGCGCCGTTGTTCGGTGCTTAGATCGCAATCAACCGCGATCTGAATCGCTACGAGTACGACTCCTTCATCCGTGTTCTTGAAACGCTTCCGCATCGCGATCTACAAGGGTATGTAGATGCACTCCCCTCCCCCTCGTTGCTAGATTACTCCATAGATAGATCTTGGTGATGCGTAGGAAAAATTTTGATTTTCTGCTACGGTCCCCAACAGTGGCATCATGAGCTAGGTCTATGCGTAGTATCTTGCACGAGTAGAACACAGAGTAGTTGTGGGCGTCGATTTGTCAATTTACTTGCCGTTACTAGTCTTATTTGATTCGGCGGCATCGTGGGATGAAGCGGCCCGGACCGACCTTACACGTACTCTTACGTGAGACTGGTTCCACCGACTGACATGCACTAGTTGCATAAGGTGGCTAGCGGGTGTCTGTCTCTCCCACTTTAGTCGGATCGGATTCGATGAAAAGGGTCCTTATGAAGGGTAAATAGAAATTGGCATATCACGTTGTGGTTTTGGCGTAGGTAAGAAACGTTCTTGCTAGAAACATATAGCAGCCACGTAAAAACTTGCAACAACAATTAGAGGACGTCTAACTTGTTCTTGCAGCATGTGTTGTGTGATGTGATATGGCCAAAAAGATGTGATGAATGATATATGTGATGTATGAGATTGATCATGTTCATGTAATAGGAATCATGACTTGCATGTCGATGAGAATGACAACCGGCAGGAGCCATAGAAGTAGTCTTATTTATTGTATGACCTGCGTGTCACTGAATAACGCCATGTAATTACTTTACTTTATTGCTAAACGTTAGCCATAGTAGTAGAAGTGATGTTTGGCGAGACGACTTCATGAAGACACGATGATGGAGATCATGGTGTCATGCCGGTGACGATGATGATCATGGAGCCCCGGAGATGAAGATCAAAGGAGCAAGATGATATTGGCCATATCATGTCACTATTTGATTGCATGAGATGTTTATCGTGTTTTACATCTTATTTGCTTAGAACGACGGTAGTAAATAAGATGATCTCTCACCAAAATTTCAAGAATTGTGTTCCCCCTAACTGTGCACCGTTTCTAAGGTTCGTTGTTCCGAAGCACCACGTGATGATCGGGTGTGATAGGTTCTAACGTTCGCATACAACGGGTGTAAACCAGATTTACACACGTGATACACTTAGGGTTCACTTGACGAGCCTAGCATGTACAGACATGGCCTCGGAACACGGAAGACCGAAAGGTCGAACATGAGTCGTATAGAAGATACGATCAACATAAAGATGTTCACCATTGATGACTAGTCCGTCTCACGTGATGATCAGACACGGCTTAGTCGATTCGGATCATGTATCACTTAGATGACTAGAGAGATGTCTATCTGAGTGGGACTTCATTAGATGAACTTAGTTGTCATGAACAATAGTCTAAGTTGTCTTCGCAAATTATGTTGTAGACCAATAGCTTGCGTTGTAGCTCCCTGTTTAATACGATCCTAGAGAAAGACTAAGTTGAAAGATATTGTAAGCAATGATGCGGACTGGGTCCATAGTCCGAGGAGTGTCCTCACTGCTACACAGAAAGCTTACGTCTTTGATGCACCGCTCGATGTGCAAATCCCTACAACATTGTCTGTGGATGTTGTGAACACCTGACAGACACGTCCTGATGACTACTTGATAGTTTAGTGCACCATACTTTACAGCTTAGAATCGGGATTCCAATGACGTTTTGAACGCCATAGGACATATGAGATGTTCCAAGAACTGAAACTGGGATTTTAGGCTCATGCCCGTGTTGAGAGGTATGAGACCTCTGACAAGTTCTTTTGCCAACAGGATGGAGGAGAATAGCTCAACTAGTGAGCATGTGCTCAGAATGTCTGGGTGCAAAAATCACTTGAACCAAGTGGGAGTTAATCTTCCAAATGAGATAGTTGTTGACGGAATTCTCTAGACACTATCACCAAGCTGCTAGAACTTCGTGATGAACTATGACATGCAAAGGATGGAGATGATCCCGGAGCTATTAGCGGTGCTTAAGACCGCAAAATTAGAACTCAAGAAGGAGCATCAAATGTTGATGGTTTAACAAGACCACTGGTTCCAAAAGGGGCAAGGGCTAGAAGGGAAACTTCATGAATGGCAAACCAGTTGTCACTCTAATGAAGAAACCCAAGGTTGAACCCAAACCTCGAGACTAAGTGCTTCTATTGTAAGGGGAACGGTCACATAGTAGCGGAACTACCCCAAATACATGGTAGATAAGAAAGCTGGCAACTTCAACAAAGTATATTTGATATACGTGTTATTGATGTGTACCTTACTAGTACTCCTTGTAGTATCTGAAGGAAATATGCCCTAGAGGCAATAATAAAGTTGTTATTTATATTTCCTTATATCATGATAAATGTTTATTATTCATGCTAGAATTGTATTAACCGGAAACTTAGTACATGTGTGAATACATAGACAAAACAGAGTGTCCCTAGTATGCCTCTACTAGACTAGCTCATTGATCAAAGATGGTTATGTTTCCTAACCATATACATGAGTGGTCATTTGATCAACGGGATCACATTATTAGGAGAATGATGTGATGGACAAGACCCATCCGTTAGCTTAGCACTATGATCGTTTAGTTTTACTGCTATTGCTTTCTTCATGACTTATACATGTTCCTATGACTATGAGATTATGCAACTCCCGAATACCGTAGGAACACCTTGTGTGCTATCAAACGTCACAACGTAACTGGGTGATCATAAAGATGCTCTACAGGTGTCTCCAAAAGTGTTCGTGGTGTTGGCATAGATCAAGAATAGGATTTGTCACTCCGAGTGTCGGAGAGGTATCTCTGGGCCCTCTCGGTAATGCACATCATAATAAGCCTTGCAAGCAAAAGACTAATGAGTTAGTCACGAGATGATGTATTACGGAATGAGTAAAGAGACTTGCCGGTAACGAGATTGAACTAGGTATAGAGATACCGACGATCGAATCTCGGGCAAGTAACATACCAATGACAAAAGGAACAATGTATGTTGTTATGCGGTTTGACCGATAAAGATCTTCGTAGAATATGTAGGAGCCAATATGAGCATCCAGGTTCCGCTATTGGTTATTGACCGGAGATGAGTCTCGGTCATGTCTACATAGTTCTCGAACCCGTAGGGTCCGCACGCTTAATGTTTGATGACAATCGGTATTATGAGTTTATGAGTTTTGATGTACCGAAGGTAGTTTGGAGTCCCGGATGAGATCACGAACATGGCGAGGAGTCTCGGAATGTCTGAGACGTAAAGATTGATATATTGGACGACTATATTCGGACACCGGAAGTGTTCTGGAAAGTTTTGGAATTTACCGGAGTGCCGGGGGGGTTACCGGAACCCCCCGGGGGAATGATGGGCCCTGGTGGGCCATAGGGGAGAGAGAGGGCAGCAGCCAGGAGGTGGCGCGCCCCCTCCCTAGGAGTAGTCCGAATAGGACTAGGGGAGGGGGGGCGCGGCCCCTCTTTCCCTCTCCCTCTCCCTCTCTTTCCTTCCCCCCTTTCCTTCATTGGTGGACTCCTACTAGGAATAGGATTGCAATCCTATTCCTAGTAGGATTGCTTCCCTAGCCGCACCATAGAGGGCCGGCCGGCCTCCCCCCTTGCTCCTTTATATACGGGGGAAAGGGGCCACCCAAAGACACACAAGTTGAATTGTTCTAGCCGTGTGCGGTGCCCCCCTCCACAGAAACACACCTCGCTCATACCGTCGCAGTGCTTAGGCGAAGCCCTACGCCGGTAGATACATCATATCCGTCACCACGCCGTCGTGCTGACAAAACTCTCCCGTGAAGCTCGACTGGATCAAGAGCTCGTGGGACGTCATCAAGCTGAACGTGTGCTGAACGCGGAGGTGCCGTACGTTCGGTGCTTGATCGGTTGAATCACGAAGAAGTTCGACTACATCAACCGCGTCACTTGACGCTTCCGCTTCCGGTCTACGAGGGTACGTAGACACACTCTTCCCTCTCGTTGCTATGCATCTAGTAGATAGATCTTGCGTGATCGTAGGAAAATGTTAAAATACTACGTTCCCCTACAGTGGCATCATGAGCCAGGTCTATGCGTAGATGATATGCCGAGTAGAACACAATGAGTTGTGGGCGATACTAGTCATACTGCTTACCAGCATGTCATACTTTGCTTCGGCGGTATTGTGAGATGAAGCGGCCCGGACCGACATTACGCATACGCTTACGCGAGACTGGTTTCACCGTTATGAGCACTCGTTGCTTAAAGGTGACTGGCGGGTGTCTGTCTCTCTCACTTTAGCTGAATCAAGTGTGGCTACGCCCGGTCCTTGTGAAGGTTAAAACAGCACATACTTGACGAAACATCGTTGTGGTTTTGTATGCGTAGGTAAGAACGGTTCTTGCTAAGCCCATAGCAGCCACGTAAAACTTGCAACAACAAAGTAGAGGACGTCTAACTTGTTTTTGCAGGGCATGTTGTGATGTGATATGGTCAAGACATGATGATTTATACGGTTTTGTATGAGATGATCATGTTTTGTAAAGTTATCGGCAACTGGCAGGAGCCATATGGTTGTCGCTTTATTGTATGAAATGCAATCGCCATGTAATTGCTTTACTTTATCACTAAGCGGTAGCGATAGTCGTAGAAGCAATAGTTGGCGAGACGACAACGATGCTACGATGGAGATCAAGGTGTCGCGCCGGTGACGAAGGTGATCATGACGGTGCTTTGGAGATGGAGATCAAAAGCACAAGATGATGATGGCCATATCATGTCACATATTTTGATTGCATGAGATGTTTATCTTATTATGCTTCTTATTTTGCATAGTTCGACGGTAGCATTATAAGATGATCCCTTACTAAATTTCAAGGTATAAGTGTTCTCCCTGAGTATGCACCGTTGCGAAAGTTCGTCGTGCCGAGACACCACGTGATGATCGGGTGTGATAAGCTCTACGTTCAAATACAACGGGTGTAAGCCAGTTTTGCACACGCAGAATACTCGGGTTAAACTTGACGAGCCTAGCATATGCAGATATGGCCTCGGAACACTGGAGACCGAAAGGTCGAGCGTGAATCATATAGTAGATATGATCAACATAAGATGTTCACCATTGAAACTACTCCATCTCACGTGATGATCGGACATGGTTTAGTTGATTTGGATCACGTGATCATTTAGATGACTAGAGGGATGTCTATCTAAGTGGGAGTTCTTAAGTAATATGATTAAATTGAACTTTAATTTATCATGAACTTAGTCCTCGTAATATTACCATATCTATGTTGTAGATCGATAGCTCACGATGTTTGTCACATCCCTAGCTAACCCTTGCATTAGGATCTGACTAGAGTGTGCATCATGTTTACTTTCAAAGAAACTTGAAATGGGATTAACAGAAACCCCAGCACCCCCTCCCCTAACAACTAGGGTTTGCTAAAATATTTTCCAATGTACCCAAAATGCCCTTCAAAATGTTCATCATTTCTGCCTTGGTCTTAAACCTCTGCCAAAAATGGTGCACAATTTTCTAGGACAATCTAGGGTTTTGGATTAAATCATATGGTATTTGAATTTGGGCATTTAAATGCTTTAAAATATTTTAAATGCTCAAATAATCATAAACTATAATGTTTCCTACTGTTCATATTATATACAGCAGGTATGACAAGTGTTATGATTTATAAAAATGTTTAGGCATTTTTATTAAATGAACAAAGTTGCAAAAGAAATGAAACAGAAAAGAAAATAGAAAAGGGAGAGAGAGAGAACACTTACCTGGCGCCACCCGGCCCACCTGCCGGCCCAGCCCAGCTGCCGCTCCAGCGAGCTGCTTGGCTCGGCCAGGCAGGCAGGCAGGTGCTCGACGGCGACCGCGCCGCGCGCCACGCAGCTACCCGCCGCCCTGCTTCGCCCCCTCGCCGTCCTGGAGGAGTGGATCGAGCGTCCACGTCTCCCCCGACCCCTCAGACACCTCCGTTTCTCCCCGGCTCCTCTCCTCCGCTCTCCCCGCGCCATGGCCGACGCCGCCGTGATCGCACCGTCGTAGAAACCACGTCCACCGTCGTCCCCGAGCTCCGCCGTGTTGTCCCTCGTCTCCGCCGACCTCGACTGCTTCGACAGGCCGAGCCCCGAGCGCTCGCCCGCCCTGGAGACGCCCCCGAGCTCTTCTTCCCCAACTCCGGCCGCGGAGATCCCCCTCGCCGTGCTGCTCAGCTCCGACCACCTCCGAGCTCGCTTCGGTGCTCGCTGCAACCGCTGTGAGACTAGCTACCTCCTCCCCCTCTCCGTTGGCTCCCTCTTGCCCTGTAACCCACTGGACGTAGCTCCACCGCACGCACCGCCGCCGTGCTCGTCGCCGGTGATGCTCCGGTGACCATTTGGTCACCGGCACCCGTCCATCGCACTCACCGCAGCACGTAGATGCGAACGGTGCTACGCACGCATCGCCTAGGCACCTGCAGCCGCATCCCCACACTCGCCCGACGCCGGTCGCCGCCGTCGAGCTTGTTGCCGTCGTCTCCGGCCACCCCAGGTCCGGCGACCACCTCCATTCGATGCGGAAGAGCTAGAGCTCTCCAACGCACCCAACCACAGCTCGAACCGTGCACCACAGACGTTTTCCGAGGCACGCCGCCGCGTTTGGCCTCGCCGGCGGCTAAACGCCGGCGAGTTTGACCTGTTTTGACCACGGGTTTGACCCCCTGGGTCAATGACATGTGGGCCCTGCCCGCAAGTCAAACTCAGTTTAGGTGTTAAATTAATATTAATTAGTTAATTAGTTTAGACACTGACATGTGGGCCCTGGCCCCACTGACAGCTAATTAGTTTTAGTTAACTCTAATTAACTCAGTTAATTAGCTGTGACACTGACATGAGGGACCCACTGGTCAGGTTTGACCTGGACTGGCCCTGTTGACTGGCTGACGTCAGCATGATGTCATGCTGACGCAGTAAAGGTTTTTCTAGGATTTTTAGATATAATAATAATTCAGGAAATTCCAGAAAATACCCAAAACTTCTAAAAATCATATAAAATCAACCATAGCTCAGATGGAAAAGATTTATATATGAAAAATGATCAGAAAAATCCAATCTATCTAATGGCACTGGTTTCATGCATGTTTGAAAAAGTTAACTTGCTGTATATATCAAAAACATGATAATGCACTTATTTAAATACTAGTTTGAACTTCAATTTGAATCCTTGATTCAAATAGGTTCAAACCCCTCTGGTCTTAGTTGCATTAGCCAACACACATGCATCTTGCCATGTCATAAACATGCATCATATTGTTGCATTTGTTTGTTAATGTTTGTATCGTCGGTATTTCCTGTGTTAGGTCCTGCTCCCGAGGATACTGCTGCGTATCCAGTTGAAGAGCAGTACCCGACAACTACCTTGTCAGGCAAGCAATCATTGATCATTCCGATACAACCCAGTCTTCTCACTCCTACTCTCTTTTATTGCATTAAGGCAACAACGTGTGAACTGTTACTTGCTGCGGTAGTTGAACCCTATTCCCTTGCATGACCTGTCATTGCCACAGTAAATAGTTGAAACCCACTAGCATGTGTAGGAGTTGATTGAGCCATGTGATGTGTGATCCACCATGCTATTTGTTTATGTTGCCTGCTATGCTTAGAGTTGTGTCTGGTCTGATTCATCTGGGTGATGGATCAGAGTGAAACAATCTTTCGATAAAGAGAAGGAAGTGTGGAATACGCTTGGTAAAGGTATCGATGAAAGGCCATGTAGGAGTACATGGTGGGTTGTTTCATTGGAACCGTACATAGGACCCGAGATCTGTATGTGTGGTTCAAGTTGCAGTTACTACCATGCATTGGGCCCGAAACCAATGGAACCTCTCGACTTATTAGCTATCCTTGATCTCTGTCCAGGAGTTGCAACTAGTTTCTGGTGTTTATAGCTTACTGGAGGTCGTGCACAACGCTGACCCTCGGGGTGGGTGTGATGCGACAGGTACGTGGCACGGTGTACCGGTTACCCGTTTGGTGACTCGGGAACCCTGTACACATCGTTTGGGGCCGTGAGCGACACCCCGGCCGGATCTCCCCACGGATGGAACCCAAATAGGCGATAAACCTGGACGAGAGACTTGTGTAGTTAGTCAGGTCGTGGCCGACACCCTCGCTGGGCTTCCGCTTGAAGGTTGCCGAGTACACGCCGAGTAAACGGCGATAAGCGGTGGAAGCGTGTGTGAAGAAGTACACCCCTGCAGGGTTATCAAACTATTCGAATAGCCGTTGTTCGCGGTACGAACTACTTGGTTACTCTTACAGTTCATAGACAAGTTGATGGATACTACTAAAATCCTCAAGATAAGCGTGAGTGCCGTGGATGGCCCTTCCGTAGGATGACGGAAGAGGATCCTCGGTAGTGTATTGATGTGGTGACTAGAGGACTCGTGTTCGTAATAACATCTTGCAATCTGTTGGAAGTTGTAGTATAGGTTAGCCAAGGTCAAAGCTGGCATTCTGCTATAAACTCCACTACCCCCTTTGATAATGTTGCATGTATGATAGGTTCTGTGGTAAGACTTGCTGAGTACCTTTGTACTCATGTTTGCTTAATAACTGTTGCAGAGGAGAACCCTGCCCCTGCTGATGGGTTCTACATAGACGTTGACGTCGACGAGTAGCTTGACACCCAGACGGTGATCTGGAACTTGTGAAGGGCCTTGTAGATAGTCTGGCTACACCAAGCCTGTTTTATTTTCTAAGTTGTCTGTACTCAGACATGTAGCTTCCGCTTGTGCTTGTATGACTGTATGACTTGAGTGTTGGGTCATGTGACCCCTACCTGTATGACTATGTTATGTATGGCTCTTGGAGCCTTTTAAATAAAGTACTTTGAGTCATAGAGTTCTGTTGTGATGCAATGTTGTATTTGCACATATTGAGCATATTGCGTGTATGATTGAAATGCTTGGTATGTGTGGGATCCGACACCTAGTTGTTTCCCTTTGGTAGCCTATCTTACAGGGAAATGCCTCCTAGTGATTCCAATGAGCCTTGGTAGCTTGCTACTGCTCGAAACACGTAGGCTGGCCGGCATGTGTCCTTCTTCGTTCCTGTGTCTGTCCCTTAGGGGAAATGTCACGCATTGTTCCTTTAAGTCCATGTAGCTTGCTACGACTTGGGTTCATACGTTGATGACCGACACGTTCGTTGCTGGGTCATGGATGCCTGTCTCTGTAATTTAGTGCCACTTTTGGATTATAACTAGCCATGTCGGCCCGGGTTCTCTGTCATATGGATGCTAGCGACACTGTCATATACGTGTGCCAAAATGCGCAAACGGTCCCGGGCCAGGTAAGGTGGCACCCGTGGGGTTACCGTGCGTGAGGCCGCAAAGTGATATGACGTGTTACAGCTAGATCGGTGTGACTTAGGATCGGGGTCCTGACAATGTTGCTCCCCGTTTATTTTTTTTTATATGTTCCTAGAGAAAACTAAGTTGAAAGATGTTAGTAGCAATGATGCGGAATTGTTCCGTGATCTGAGGATTATCCTCATTGCTGCAAAGAGAATTATGTCCTTGATGCACCGCTAGGTGACAGACCTATTGCAGGAGCAGATGTAGACGTTATGAACGTTTTGACAAAAGCTCGGTATGATGACTACTTGATAGTTTAAGTGCACCATACTTTACGGCTTAGAACCGGGACTTCAAAAATGTTTTGAACGCCACGGAGCATATAAGATGTTCCAAGAGTTGAAATTATTATTTCATACTCATGCCCGTGTCGAGAGGTATAAGACTTCTGATAGTACTTTGCCTACAAGATAGAGGAGAATAGCTCAACCAGTGAGCATGTGCTCAGATTGTCTGGGTACTACAATTACTTGAATCAAGTGGGAGTTAATCTTCCAGATAAGATAGTAATTGACAAAGTTCTCTAGTCACTATCACCAAGTTAGTAGAACTTCGTGATGAACTATAATATGCAAGGGATGACGAAAGTAATTCCCGAGCTCTTCGCGATGCTGAACTCGGCGAAGGTAGAAATCATGAAAAAGCATCAAGTGTTGATGGTTAACAAGACCACTTGTTTCAAGTAAAGGGCAAAGGGATGGAAGGGGAACTTCAAGAAGAATGACAAGCAAGTTGTCACTCCCGTGAAGAAACCCAAAGCTAAAACTCAAGCCTGAAACTAAGTACTTCTACTGCAAAGGAAATGGACACTGGAAGTGGAACTGCCCTAGATACTTGGCGGATAAGAAGGATGGCAAAGTGAACAAAGGTATATTTTGATATACAGATTATTGATGTGTACTTTACTAGTGTTCATAGCAACCCCTGGGTATTTGATACCGGTTCAGTTGCTAAAATTAGTAACTCGAAACGAGAATTGCAGAATGAACATAGACTAGTTAAAGGTGAAGTGACGACGTGTGTTGGAAGTGGTTCCAAGATTGATATGATCATCATCGCACACTCCCTATACTTTCGGGATTAGTGTAAAACCTAAATAAATGTTATTTGGCATTTGCGTTGAGCATGAATATGATTTGATCATATATGTTGCAATACGGTTATTCATTTAAAGTCATAGAATAATTGTTATTCTGTTTACATGAATAAAACCTTCGATGGTCATACACCCAATGAAAATAGTTTGTTGGATCTCGATCGTGGTGATACGCATATTCATAATATTGAGGCCAAAAGATGCAAGGTTAATAATGATAGTGCAACTTATTTGTGGCACTGCCGTTTAGGTCATAATGGTGTAAAGCGCATGAAGAAACTCCATAGTGATGGACTTTTGGAATCACTTGATTATGAATCACTTGGTGCTTGCGAACCATGCCTCATGGGCAAGATGACTAAAACTCCGTTCTCCGGAACAATGGAGCAAGCAACAGATTTGTTGGAGATCATACATACAGATGTATGTGGACCAATGAGTGTTGAAGCTCGCGGCAGGTATCGTTATTTTCTGACCTTCACTGATGATTTGAGCAGATATGGGTATATCTACTTAAGGAAGCACAAGTCTGAAACATTTGAAAAGTTCAAAGAATTTTAGAGTGAAGTGGAATATCATCGTAACAAGAAAATAAGATTTTCTACGATATGATCGTAGAGGTAAAATAATTGAGTTAGCGATTTTGGCCTTCAGTAAAAACAATGTGAAATAGTTTCACTACTCACGCCACCTGGAACACCATAGTGTAATGGTGTGTCCGAACGTCATAACCGTACTTTATTAGATATGGTGCGATCGATGATGTCTCTTACCGATCTACCACTATCGCTTTTGGGGTTATGCATTAGAGACAACTACATTCACGTTAAATAGGGCACCATCTAAATCCGTGGAGATGACACCGTATGAACTGTGGTTTGACGAGAAACCTAAGCTGTCATTTCTTTAAGTTTGGGACTGCGATGCTTATGAGAAAAAGTTTCAACATGATAAGCTCGAACCCAAATCGGAGAAGTAAATCTTCATAGGATACCCAAAAGAAGTTGTTGGGTACACCTTGGTGGGCCTCTAACCCCTCGTTGGTTACCCCAAGTGGAAGGTGTGAGATGCAGTGTTGTGGAAGTTTTTCCCTTAGCAAAGATGCCAAGGATCGAATCCCCAGAGACTCCTAGGTTCAACAAGTAGGTGTCAACTGCTAACGGCGCCAGATATTAGCAATCAACGTGGACCTGCACACAGATACAAATAACTTTGCTCCCAACGAGTATAGAGAGGTTGTCAATCCCTCCGGCCTTGTAGTTCACAAAGGGTTAAAAGCAGATGATAGTAGTGATAGATAATGTTTGCAATAGTAAATAAAAGCGAAAAGTAAATAGCGGATGTGATCAATGATGGTAATATGGATCGGAGTCTCATGATGTTCACTAGTGATGTCTCTCTCCCAAAAGACGATAAAACAGCTATGTGAGGTAAACGAATTACAGCTGGGCAATTGACAGGACCACGAACGCAAACCAATGCTGACTACATTGCAAGAAAGGTTGAGGTTCAAAGCATGGGCGGTACACCAAAGTAAGTAGACCGAAATCCATCAATATCTACTACTAATCATCCACCTTGAGATATCTATCCAGAACATCTCGCTGGTATTTAGTTGCGAGCCCCACCCATAGTGTAAACTCAAAGCAACAGACAACTGCATTAAAAGAACTTTGCGTAAAGTAAACAATCCTTGCACCCGCGGGCACAAGCACCGTTGTTTTCCCCTTGTGGCAACAGCACATCCCCTAGACTCATGTTTCTGTCACTCAAACTAGTCATCGAGGGGCATGAACCCACAATCAAGCATAACGTTCCCTCTTGGAGTCACTACCTACTACTTGGCCAAAGCAATAAATGACAACGGAGAACATGCAAGAATTACTTACGAACATAAATATAAGAGAGGTGAGTCAAATATATTACTCAAGAACAATCTGAACATAATCTCATAATCCATCGGATCCCAGCAAACTCATCATAGCAACAGCATAAGGATTACATATGTGCCTCGATCATGTAGGTCAGCTCACGAGGACTAATTAGTGAAGCACAAGAACGGGAGGAGAACATCACATAGCTACTGGTCATGGACTCATGGTCCAAGGGAGACTACTCACGACTCATCCGGGAGGCGTCCATGGTGGTGGAGAAGCTCCCGGTGGTGATCCTCCCCTCCGGCAGGGTGCCGGGAAGGGTTCTCCTGGTGCTCCTGATCTTGGAAGCGGCGGCGGCGGCGGAACAGAGATGGGATCGTGAAAAGAGTTCCTGTTCTGAGGGTTTCGGAGGACGCTTTAAATATATGCCAAAGGGGGCATCGGGGAAGCTTCGGGGGGCCCAGGCGCCCCCCCAGCGCGGCCCAGGGGGGCCCGCCGCCAGGGC
>LR738713.1:447616183-447685879 GCA_902687465.1 Secale cereale | reverse complement strand
CCCCGGCTGTCCTTCGGACGCACGGTAGTTTCCGGAACGCTGATTTTTTACATAATTTTTCTGGATTTTTCCTGGCAGTTCTCGTAACGTGAAAACCTGAAATACAAAAACAGCCAAAAACAGAAACTGGCACTAGGGTGCACTGAGTTAATAGGTTAGTCCAAATATGATCAAAAGTGTATGGAAGTGTATGAATATCATAGCAATATCACCCAAAAGAGGCATGGAGCAAGCAGAAATTATAGATACGTTTTGGACGTATCAACATCCCCAAGCTTAATTCCTGCTCGTCCTCGAGTAGGTAAATGATAACAAGAATAATTTCTGTGGTGACATGCTATTAACCATATAGGACTTTTTCATAGTCATATGACAAAAGCTTACTGAGATAATGAATCTGTAGTAATTAAGTTGCCTCATGAGAAAATCACAAAGGACTGAAAGTTTTACAATATGAAACTGAAACATCAAGAAGATTTGCAATGAACATGATGTGCAAATATGATAAAGTGATATCTAGCTTGCCCCCTTTAGTGAAGAAAAACATAAATGCAGGGGCACCTTCAAGGTTTAAGTGATGACTAGATACAATGATTTCAAAATAAATGATATCACAATCATGCAAAAGACAATGCTACTTTGGGACAATGCACGTTACACTCAGAATGACAATCATGCTCTCAGTAGTTGGTGCTTGAAGAAAGAAGGTGGAGACTCAACATAAAAGTAAAAGAATGGCCATGTGCTAGAGTTTTTTATTTTGAAAACATAGAAGCAATTTTGTCAACGATAGTAGTACTTCATATGTGTCATGTATAAGACATCCTATAAGTTGCAAGCCTCATGCATCGAATACCAATAGTGCTCGCACCTTGTCCTAATTAGCTCGGATTTCCATGGGTTATCATTGCATTACATATGTTTCAACCAAGTGTCACAAAGGGGTACCTCTATGCCACCTGTACAAAGGTCCAAGGAGATAGATCGCATTTGATTTCTCGTTTTTGATAGATCTCAACTTGAGGACATCCATACTGAGACAACATAGAAAATAGATAATGGACTCCTCTTTAATGCTTAAGCATATTCTCATAAGAGATTGAGGATTAATGTCCAAGCTAAAACTTCCACCATGATACATGGCTTTGGTTGGCGGCCCAATGTTCTTCTCTAACAATATGCATATTCAAACCAACCCATGGCAAATCACCCTTACTTCAGACAAGACGAACATGCATAGTACCTCACATGATAATCAACAAAAGTGTAACAGTTGATGGCGTCCCCAGAAACAAGGTTACCGCTCAGCAAGCAACTTATAAGAAATAAGATACATAAGCAACATATTCTTTACCACAATAGTTTTTAAGCTACTTTCCCATGAGCTATGTATTGCAAAGTTAGTTCGCTTAGTACAGGTAGAGGTTAGCAAAAGACTGGGAGCGACCAACTAAGAGAGCAATGACGGTCATAATCATGCAGAGCGACAAAGCAACATTGAATCAGGCATGGAAGTTATATCGCTACTCAGAAATAAAAGATCATCAAGGCTTGACAGACTTTCTTTACAGTCTTAAATATGCGTGAGCATACGCCAAGTCAATCAAAATAAATTCTTGAGGGAAGATACTACTAAACCATACCACATCATAGGCAAACAAATCATGTTGGTACTCCAATAACACATTGGGAACCCCCCAGCTATTTGAGATTAACCATAAGAAAACCTGAACTACTAAGCGCCATCATGCACGTAGCATCTTTATCATAGACATATTAACCAATGCAATGGAAGCAAACTCTCTTAATAAGGTGAGCATGGTAATTAAAGAGAGTTCAAGCAACCAACTAGACAAAAGCTCTTTGAAAAGATAAGCATGAATACTAAGAGCTGAACATGATAGTAGCTATTAAAAGACAAAGAACACACACAGCAAAGATAGTCATGAAAATTCTATGTTATGTTCTAGGTAGAAGTGGAGCGTGTTTCTCTCCCACATAAAGAAAGCTGAGTTCCGACTCGTTATGAAAAACTAAAAAGGAAACTAAAAGCAAGACGCTCCAAGCATAGCACATAACACATGAAGTGATTAAAATATAGTGGAACGAAAGACGAACTGATAATGTTGATGGAGAAGGGGATGCACGGGGGCATCCCCAAGCTTAGACGCTTTAGTCTCCTTGAATATTTCTTGGGGGTGCACGGGGGCATCCCCAAGCTTGAGCGCTTGACACTCCTGAATCTTTTTATCATCTTCCCTCGCACACTTGAAAACTCCCTTCATACATAACTCATCATAATCTGATTAGCGAGGTTAGTACCCTTAATAAAATAATTATACCTTGCTGGAAATAAAGATATTCTTGAAGTTCTACTGTTTCTCAAGATTGCCAAAAGGTTTTTGCAAAGAAAAAGCAAGCTCTTGGTTTGCAAAATGAAAGAAATGCAAAACAGGACAGAATCTGTGAAAAACAGAAAAGCAGGTAGTAATTGATTTGTTCGGGGTACTTCTGCAACTCAAATCAAAAAACTCAGAACAGAAGCACGAAAGACAATTATATATAGAACGCTGTCGAAAAAATTCAGACCAAAAAGATGAGCTGGTGATTTTATACGAATTTTTCTATCCAAGGACAGAATCTGTTTCCTCGACAGCACCTCACAACTTTTGAACTTTCTAGCAATCAGAGGCTATACTTGGCACAAATATGAAAAGCAAAGATACAATGATAATGCTACAGCAGTAAACAACATCAAGACACAACAAAAGCAAAAAAATTATTCATGTGGGCTGCCTCCCAAAAGCGCTTTCTTTTATGCCTTTAAGCTAGGCATAATGCATATAGATCAAGTTTTATCAAGAGTAAAAGAATAGCTAGCCCGTACAACGGACTCAAAAGGTAACTTGATCTTCTTTCGAGGGAAGTGTTCCATCCCTTTCTTGAGAGGAAACTGAAATTTTATATTACCCTCTTTCATGTCAATGATAGCACCAACGGTGCGTAAAAAGGGACGTCCCAAAATAATTGGACATGAAGGATCACATTCAATATCCATAATAGTAAAATCAACGGGAATATAATTATCATTGACAACAATAAGAACATCGTCGATCGTCCCCAAAGGTTTCTTTATGGAAGAATCAACGAGACGAACACCAAAAGAACAAGAATCATAAGGTTTCAATTTAAGCATATCATATAGTCTTTTGGGCATAACAGAGGTACTAGCTCCAACATCACATAATGCATAGCAAGAGAAGTCATTCAATTTAATTTTTATCATAGGATCCCAACCATCCTCTAGCTTTCTAGGTATGGAGGCTTCTACTCTAAGTTTTTCCTCCCTAGCTTTGATGAGAGCATTAGTGATATGCTCTGTGAAGGCAAGGTTAAGCGTGCTAGTGCGGGGGTCTCTAGACATCTTGTGAAGGAAATCAATAACTTCGGTAAGAGTGCAATTATCAAAATCAAGGTCACGAGCATCAAGTAAAGTGGTAGTGGTGTCCTTTAGGTTCACTTGTTTGGTAGTTTCTATAGCCATAGCATCACCATTAATAGGTCCAATGGGACCAGGAGTACATTGGGTGCTAAGAGTTTGGATATCCTCAATAACTTGGATAGTAGCAACAGTGTGGTGGGTAGGGAGGCTCTTAATTTTATCCTCTTCCTCCCTTTCTCTAGCCCATCTTTCTTTAAGTTTAGCCATCATCCTAATGTTTTCATTAATTTGCACTTGAGTAGCATTAATAGGAGTGACCTTCCTCTCCTCAAGAGGAGAAGTTTTAATTTTAAGGAATTCTATCTCATTGGCTAAGTGGTCTACCTTCAAAGAGAGATCATCTAGTTTATGTAGTTTTTCTTCTACACTCTTATTAAAGGCTTTCTGAGTAGTGATAAAATCTTTAAGCATAATCTCTAGTTCAGTATTGGAGTTCTTGGTGCTAGGATAAGCATTGTTGTTCCCATAGGAATTAGAGGGGAACAGTCTAGGATTGTTACCAAAATTACTCCTATAAGCATTGTTGTTAAAATTGTTTCTAGAGATAAAGTTCACATCTACTTGTTCTTGAGCAATCAAAGAATTTAAAGGAACATCACGAGGATCGACAGAGGATTGCTTCGAAAGTAGAGACATGATCAAGTCAACTTTTTCATTTAAGGAGGAAATATCCTCGACAGAGTTTACCTTCCTACCTGTTGGAGCGCGTTCGGTGTGCCATTGGGAATAGTTGGTCATCATCTCATCGAGAAGCTTCGTGGCAGCACCAAGTGTAGTTGACATAAAAGTTCCTCCCGCGGCCGAATCTAACAAGTTCCGCGAGGTAAAGTTCAAGCCTGCATAAAAAGTTTGGATAACCATCCAAGTAGTCAAACCGTGAGTAGGGCAGTTCTTGATAAGAGATTTCATACGTTCCCAAGCTTGGGCAACGTGTTCATTATCCAATTGTTTAAAATTCATTATGTTACTTCTCAGTTGGATAATTTTAGCAGGTGGATAGTATTTTCCAATAAAAGCATATTTGCACTTGTCCCAAGAATCTATGCTATTTCTAGGCAAAGACTGAAACCAAATTTTAGCTCCTCCTCTCAAGGAGAAAGGAAAAAGCTTAAGCTTAACAATATTACCATCTATTTCTTGGTACTTTTGCATATCACAAAGTTCAACAAAGTTGTTTAAGTGTAAAGCAGCATCATCTCCAGCACCGGAGAATTGATCTCTCATGATTAGGTTCAGTAAAGCAGGTTTAATTTCATATGAAGGTGCTGAAGTGGCAGGTGTAGTGATAGGTGTGTTGATAAAGTCATCGTTGTTGTGACTAGTGAAGTCACACAACTTGGTGTTCTCGGTGGAACCCATAGTAGCAAGCAAGCAAGATAACTATTTTTGTGATTTTCGATAAAAGGTACTAAATCAAAAACTGAAAAGTAAACTAACAAGACTAAAAAGCAAAGGTAAAAGATAGCGTGCAACTCCCCTATCCTGAAGAGTGGAGTCCCCGGCAACGGCGCCAGAAAAACTCCTTGATGGGCCTCTAACCCCTCGTTGGTTACCCCAAGTGGGAGGTGTGAGATGCAGTGTTGTGGAAGTTTTTCCCTTAGCAAAGATGCCAAGGATCGAAACCCCAGAGACTCCTAGGTTCAACAAGTAGGTGTCAACTGCTAACGGCGCTAGATATTAGCAATCAACGTGGACCTGCACACAGATACAAATAACTTTGCTCCCAACGAGTACAGAGAGGTTGTCAATCCCTCCTGCCTTGTAGTTCACAAAGGGTTAAAAGCAGATGATAGTAGTGATAGATAATGTTTGCAATAGTAAATAAAAGCGAAAAGTAAATAGCGGATGTGATCAATGATTGTAATATGGACCGGAGTCTCATGATGTTCACTAGTGATGTCTCTCTCCCAAAAGACGATAAAACAGCTATGTGAGGTAAACGAATTACAGCTGGGCAATTGACAGGACCACGAACGCAAACCAATGCTGACTACATTGCAAGAAAGGTTGAGGTTCAAAGCATGGGCGGTACGCCAAAGTAAGTAGACCGAAATCCATCAATATCTACTACTAATCATCCACCTTGAGATATCTATCCAGAACATCTCGCTGGTATTAAGTTGCGAGCCCCACCCATAGTGTAAACTCAAAGCAACAGACAACTGCATTAAAAGAACTTTGCGTAAAGTAAACAATCCTTGCACCCGTGGGCACAAGCACCGTTGTTTTCCCCCTTGTGGCAACAGCACATCCCCTGGACTCATGTTTCTATCACTCAAACTAGTCATCGAGGGGCATGAACCCACAATCAAGCATAACGTTCCCTCTTGGAGTCACTACCTACTACTTGGCCAAAGCAATAAATAACAACAGAGAACATGCAAGAATTACTTACGAACATAAATATAAGAGAGGTGAATCAAATATATTACTCAAGAACAATCTGAACATAATCTCATAATCCATCGGATCCCAGCAAACTCATCATAGCAACAGCATAAGGATTACATATGTGCCTCGATCATGTAGGGCAGCTCACGAGGACTAATTAGTGAAGCACAAGAACGGGAGGAGAACATCACATAGCTACTGGTCATGGACTCATGGTCCAAGGGAGACTACTCACGACTCATCCAGGAGGCGTCCATGGTGGTGGAGAAGCTCCCGGTGGTGATCCTCCCCTCCGGCAGGGTGCCGGGAAGGGTTCTCCTGGTCTCCCGATCTTGGAAGCGGCGGCGGCGGCGGAACAGAGATGGGATCGCGAAAAGAGTTCCTGTTCTGAGGGTTTCGGAGGACGCTTTAAATATATGCCAAAGGGGGGCATCGGGGAAGCTTCGGGGGGCCCAGGCGCCCCCTCGTTGCGGCTCAGGGGGGCGCCGCCAAGGCGCCTGGAGCCTTAGTGCCCCCCCCCCCCGGCTGTCCTTCGGACGCACGGTAGTTTCCGGAACGCTGATTTTTTATATAATTTTTCTGGATTTTTCCTGGCAGTTCTCGTAACGTGAAAACCTGAAATACAAAAACAGCCGAAAACAGAAACTGGCACTGGGGTGCACTGAGTTAATAGGTTAGTCCAAATATGATCAAAAGTGTATGGAAGTGTATGAATATCATAGCAATATCACCCAAAAGAGGCATGGAGGAAGCAGAAATTATAGATACGTTTTGGACGTATCACACCTTCTATCACAGATCCGAAGGCAAGGTCTTTGTTGCTAAGAGTGGATCCTTTCTAGAGAAGGAGTTTCTCTCGAAAGAAGTGAGTGGGAGGAAAGTAGAACTTGATGAGGTAATTGTACCTTCTCCCGTATTGGAGAGAGGAACATCACAAAAACTAGTTCCAGATTCTGCAAAATGGCTTGAGGCCATGAAATCTGAGATGGGATCCATGTATGAGAACAAAGTGTGGACTTTGGTTGACTTGCCCGATGATCGGCAAGCCATCGGAAATAAATGGATCTTCAAGAGGAAGACTGACGCTGACGGTAATGTTACTGTTTACAAAGCTCGACTTGTTGCGAAAGTTTTTCAACAAGTTCAAGGAGTTGACTACGATGAGACTTTCTCACCCGTAGCGATGCTTAAGTCTGTCCGAATCATGTTAGCAATTGCCGCATTTTATGAAATCTGGCAAATGGATAACAAAACTGCATTCTTTAATGGATTTATTAAAGAAGACTTGTATATGATGCAACCAGAAGGTTTTGTCAATCCTAAAGGTGCTAACAAAATGTGCAAGCTCCAGCGATCCATCTATGGACTGGTGCAAGCATCTCGGAGTTGGAATATATGCTTTGATAAGTTGATCAAAGCATATAGATTTATACAGACTTGCGGTGAAGCCTGTATTTACAAGAAGTGAGTGGGAGCACTACAACCTTTCTGATAAGTATATGTGAATGACATATTGTTGATCGGAAATGATGTAGAATTTTCTAGAAAGCATAAAGGAGTGTTTGAAAGGAGTTTTTCAAAGAAATACCTTGATGAAGCTGCTTACATATTGGGCATCAAGATCTATAGAGATAGATCAAGACGCTTGATAAGACTTTCGATGAGTACATACCTTGATAAGATTTTGAAGTAGTTCAAAATGGATCAGTCAAAGAAGGAGTTCTTGCCTGACTTGTAAGGTGTGAAGTTAAGTAAGACTCAAAGCCAGACCACGGCAGAAAAATATAGAGAGAATGAAAGTCATTCCCTATGCCTCAGCCATAGGTTCTATAAAGTATGCCATGATGTGTACCAAACATGTTGTGTACCTTGCCATGAGTTTGTCAAGGGGGTACAATAGTGATCCAGGAGTAGATCACTGTACAGCGGTCAAAATTATCCTTAGTAACTGGATGACTAAGGAAATGTTTCTCGATTATGGAGGTGATAAAGAGTTCGTCGTAAAGGGTTACGCCGATGCAAGCTTTGACACTAAATCCAGATGACTCTAAGTATCAATCTGGATGCATATTGAAAGTGGGAGCAATTAGCTAGAGTAGCTCTATGTAGAGCATTGTAGACATAGAAATTTGCCAAATACATACGGATCTGAATGTGACAGACCCGTTGACTAAACTTCTCTCACAAGCAAAACATGATCACACCTTATTACTCTTGGGTATTAATCACATAGCGATGTGAACTAGATTATTGACTCTAGTAAACCCTTTGGGTGTTGGTCACATGGCGATGTGAACTATGGGTGTTGTTCACATAACGATGTGAACTATCAGTATTAAATCACATGGCGATGTGAGCTAGATTATTGACTCTAGTGCAAGTGGGAGACTTAAGGAAATATGCCCTAGAGGCAATAATAAAGTTGTTATTTATATTTCCTTATATCATGATAAATGTTTATCATTCATGCTAGAATTGTATTAACCGGAAACTTAGTACATGTGTGAATACATAGATAAAACAGAGTGTCCCTAGTATGCCTCTACTAGACTAGCTCATTGATCAAAGATGGTTATGTTTACTAACCATATACATGAGTTGTCATTTGATCAACGAGATCACATTACTAGGAAAATGATGTGATGGACACGACCCATCCGTTAGCTTAGCACTATGATCGTTTAGTTTTACTACTATTGCTTTCTTCATGACTTATACATGTTCCTATGACTATGAGATTATGCAACTCCCGAATACCGTAGGAACACCTTGTGTGCTATCAAACGTCACAATGTAACTGGGTGATCATAAAGATGCT
This sequence comes from Secale cereale, assembly GCA_902687465.1. Taxonomy (NCBI): domain Eukaryota; kingdom Viridiplantae; phylum Streptophyta; class Magnoliopsida; order Poales; family Poaceae; genus Secale; species Secale cereale. The sequence continues at coordinate 447,677,168 of LR738713.1, read as the reverse complement.
CTACAGGTGTCTCCAAAGGTGTTCGTGGTGTTGGCATAGATCAAGAATAGGATTTGTCACTCCGAGTGTCGGAGAGGTATCTCTGGGCCCTCTCGATAATGCACATCATAATAAGCCTTGCAAGCAAAAGACTAATGAGTTAGTCACGAGATGATGTATTACGGAACGAGTAAAGAGACTTGCCGGTAACGAGATTGAACTAGGTATAGAGATACCGACGATCGAATCTCGGGCAAGTAACATACCAATGACAAAAGGAACAACGTATGTTGTTATGCGGTTTGACCGATAAAGATCTTCGTAGAATATGTAGGAGCCAATATGAGCATCCAGGTTCCGCTATTGGTTATTGACCGGAGATGAGTCTCGGTCATGTCTACATAGTTCTCGAACCCGTAGGGTCCGCAAGCTTAACGTTTGATGACGGTCGGTATTATGAGTTTATGAGTTTTGATGTACCGAAGGTAGTTTGGAGTCCCGGATGAGATCACGGACATGACGAGGAGTCTCGGAATGTCCGAGACGTAAAGATTGATATATTGGACGACTATATTCGGACACCGGAAGTGTTCTGGAAAGTTTCGGAATTTACCGGAGTGCCGGGGGGATTACCGGAACCCCCCGGGGGAATGATGGGCCCTGGTGGGCCATAGGGGAGAGAGAGGGCAGCTGCCAGGAGGTGGCGCGCCCCCTCCCTAGGAGTAGTCCGAATAGGACTAGGGGAGGGGGGCGCGTCCCCTCTTTCCCTCTCCCTCTCCCTCTCTTTCCTTCCCCCCTTTCCTTCATTGGTGGACTCCTACTAGGAATAGGATTGCAATCCTATTCCTAGTAGGATTGCTTCCCTAGCCGCACCATAGAGGGCCGGCCGGCCTCCCCCCTTGCTCCTTTATATACGGGGGCAAGGGGGCACCCAAAGACACACAAGTTGAATTGTTCTAGCCGTGTGCGGTGCCCCCCTCCACAGAAACACACCTCGGTCATACCGTCGCAGTGCTTAGGCGAAGCCCTGCGCCAGTAGATACATCATATCCGTCACCACGCCGTCGTGCTGATGAAACTCTCCCGTGAAGCTCGATTGGATCAAGAGCTCGTGGGACGTCATCAAGCTGAACGTGTGCTGAATGCGGAGGTGTCGTACGTTCGGTGCTTGATCGGTTGAATCGCGAAGAAGTTCGACTACATCAACCGCGTCACTTGACGCTTCCGCTTCCGGTCTACGAGGGTACGTAGACACACTCTTCCCTCTCGTTGATATGCATCTAGTAGATAGATCTTGCGTGATCGTAGGAAAATGTTAAAATACTACATTCCCCTACAGTATCTGGGTATTGGATACCGGTTCAGTTGCTATTATTAGTGACTTGAAGCAAAAGCTACGGAATGAACGGAGACTAGCTAAGGGCGAGGTGACGATGTATGTTGGAAATGTTTCCAAGGTTGATAAGATCACCATCGCACGCTCCCTCTACCTTCGGGATTAGTGTTGAACCTAGATAAATGTTATCTGGTGTCTACGTTGAGCATGAATATGATTAGATCATGTTCATTGCGATACGGTTATTCATTTAAGTTAGAGAATAATGGTTATTCTGTTTACATGAATAATACCTTTATGGTCATGCACCCAATGGTTTGTTGAATCTCGATCATAGTAATACACATGATAATAATATTAACGCCAAAAGATGTAGAGTTAATAATAATATTACCACTTTCTTGTGGCACTGCCGCTTAGGTCATTTTGGCATAAAAATGCATGAAGAATGTAGCGACCAGACCTAAAACAGTCTGATCTCTGTGCATCAGTGTCATCCCTGGATCAGTAATGCTGACACGCACAGTACTTGAAGGATTTATAATAGAGTAGCAATCACACACTTATTACATCGATAGTCCAACGATGACTTATTACAAATAATATGGCTGAAGGCCATCTAATACGATAACAGCGGAAGGCTTGGAAGATAAGTGAGTCCATCAACTCCAGCGGCATCACTGAGTATAGAACCACGACCTAAAAGGGCATCTTACTTGTCGTCTGAAAAGTCTGCAACATGAAACGTTGCAGCCCGAAAATGGGTCAGCACATGGAATATGCTGGCAAGGTAACACAAGAGAATGCAATGAAAGTAAAGTTATACTATATGCAATATGGCTGGTGGAAAGCTCTATGGTTAAGTTTTTGCGTAAAGCCAATGTTTTCCTACTTCAAAGGAATGCATTTTAATTAACTATCATGGTAGTTGAAACATCGTTGAGAAGATAGACATCCTCTCAACCCCAATTAAAGTTCATCATTAAACCCAACAAAAGTAATTAAAGTAACATGATGAGATGCACATGAAAATCCAAGTACTAGATACTCAAGACGTCCATAACCGGGGACACGGCTAATCATGATCAGTTTGTACACTCTGCAGAGGTTTGTACACTTTTCCCACAAGACTCGATCGCCTCCGTTTGGTTTCTCGCACTGCATGGTGTTTGAGAAACGGATGACCGAGACATAGTCTTTCAGAAGCGCTAGCACCTTACGAGCGGGCGGACCGTACCATCCTACATCCCCTACATCTGCTAGTCCACCACTGTAAGAGTACGCACAACTTACTCATACTATGCTAGAGCCCATAATAGCATTGTGGTTGCACACGGAAGTTTCTAGTATGAATAATCTCATGATCCCTTTGAGCCTGGGTGGCGGTCCAAAAGAAAAACAGGCAATCACTGGAATACCCAGATGCCTCAATCCACCCAGATGTGTATTAATGTTGCCACCTTAAGTTGAACCATTAATTAACAAACTCACATCTGTCATGGATTTCACTCACCCAATCCACGTCTACGAGCATAGCATGTCCTAACAGCAAACATAGAAGTAACTCCCAAAGGTTTGAATGTAATGCAGGTAATAGGTACTACCTCAATCTACATCACAATCCCACAAGTTAATTGATCCTACTCATGCAATGTGTCAGGGTTGGACTAATGCAATGAAAACTGGGTAATTGGAAAGTATGATCAATGTGTTACTTGCCTTGCTGATGATCCGCAAAACCTAGAGACTCAAAGTAGCAAGCGGCGCACTCCGGGTACTCTATCGCAATCAAACAAGCACACAATAAGTACTTAACTAATGAACGGGTAAAACTCAAATAAAAGATCTAACCAGAAAGTTCAACTTAAGAACTCCGGTTTGCAAAAAGAATCAACTCGAAAGAAGCAATGAAACTCAAACTGTGAAAGAAACGAGCTCCGGTTTACTAGTCGGTCTAAAGTCAAATTTTACAGTAGCCAAAACTTTGTTCCAGTTGATTAAACGTAAAGAGGGCTTCGAGACGAAGATCTGGGATTTTGAATCACCTGAATCCGACTCTCGAGCGAAAAGAAAAACGCAAAACAAGATCAGGGCAGAAATCGTGATAGGAATAACCACGGATAAATATCCCGAAAAAGAAAACGACGAACAGGCTAACGAACGAACGTTCGCTGTCTGCGGTTAACTAACGAAAACCGTTCGTTAAAACGAACATACGGACGAACGTCCGCTAATTAACTAAACCGGCGGAAAAAAACGAACCGAGCTAATCTAATAATAAAAAAACGAATCTACGGTTTTATTACTAAACCGATCGGTTTCTAAAAGAAAACCGTAACTACCTCGACGAACTCCGGCGACTCCGGCGGGCAGCGGCAGGGTGGCTCCGGCGGGCGGCGGGTGGCGGTGGCAGCGGCGGGGCGGCGGGCGGCGGTGTGCGGCGGCGGCGGCTGCAGGCGGCGGCGGCGGCGTCGGGTGGCGGCGGGGCGGCGTGCGGCGGGGGCGGCGCGCGGCGGCGATGGCGCGTCAGGCGGCGGCGACGGCTAGGGCTGGCGGCTAGGGTTCAGGCGACGCTGGGCTGGGGCGATACGGGCCGGCAGGGCTGGCTTTTAAAGCCCAGTCTCCTGGTCCTTCACGAGTCTAAGTCGGTTCCCCTTTCTTTTCTAAAAGAGTCCCGGCGCAGAAAATTTAACAAAAGAAATACCAAACAGACTCCAAAATTCCCGAAATAAATTTTCACCGTCCTCTAATAATATTTAGGACAAAGTGAACATTTTTCCCGGACCTAAATGGTATTTTGAAAAACCCGTTTTTTTCCTATGCAAATAAATCCGCGAATAAATCCAGAAAAAATACCAAAAGTGATTTTAATATTTTTCCTCCAATATTTCTTTTATTTTGGAGAAGTCATATTATCTCCGCTCATATTTTGTGTTTAGAAATAATTTTTAGGAGGGAAAAATAATTAGAATCACACTGTCCTCGTACCGGTATTCAAGCGAACTCAAATACGAAAACGGTAAAATTCCCAACTCTCTCCGTAGGTCCTAGAGTTGCGTAGAATTTCGAGGAACTCCACGAACAAAAAATGCAAAAGCATGGAATGCAATTATGATCTATGTATAACATTCCAAATTGAAAATTTGGGATGTTACAAACCTACCCCCCTTAGAATGAATCTCGCCCTCGAGATTCGACTTGGCTAGAGAACAGGTGTGGGTGGTCCTTGCGTAGATCATCTTCTCGTTCCCTGGTGGCTTCTTCCTCGGTGTGGTGACTCCACTGAACTTTGCAAAACCTGATAACCTTACTGCGTGTAACTCTGCTCGAAAATTCGAGAATCTTAACGGGTTTCTCCTCGTAGGTCAGATCACTGTCCAACTGAATTGCTTCCAGGGGTACTGTGTCTCTAAGCGGTATATCGGCCATCTCCGCGTGGCACTTCTTAAGCTGCGAAACATGAAACACGTCATGCACTCCTAACAATCCTTCGGGCAATTCCAATTTGTAGGCAACCTCTCCCATGCCTTCCAAAACACGGTAAGGTCCCACAAATCTCGGGGCTAACTTCCCTTTAACTCTGAAACGTTTAACTCCTCGCAGGGGCGATACTCTCAAGTACGCTCTGTCTCCGATCTCATAGGTTATCTCCTTGCACTTTGAGTCTGCATAACTCTTCTGCCTGGACTGAGCTACCTTCAGTCTATCTCGAATCAACTTAACCTTCTCCTCAGACTCTTTGATTAAGTCTGGTCCAAACAACTGTCGGCCTCCAACTTCATCCCACGACAACGGTGTTCGGCATCTCCTTCCATACAATGCCTCGAACGGTGCCATCTTCAAACTGGCATGGTAACTGTTGTTGTATGAGAACTCCGCGTAGGGCAAGTTGTCATCCCAACTAGATCCATAATCTAATGAACAGGCTCTCAGCATATCCTCTAAAATCTGATTGACTCTCTCCGTCTGTCCATCTGTCTGTGGGCGAAATGTTGTGCTAAACTCTAGCCTGGTTCCCAAAGTTTCATGTAACTGATTCCAGAACTTTGAGGTAAACTGGGTTCCTCTCTCTGATACAATACTCCTCGGAACTCCATGCAGACATACAATTCTGGTCATGTATATCTTAGCCAAATTTGCACTGGTATAAGTGGTCTTCACAGGGATAAAGTGGGCTACCTTCGTCAATCGGTCTACTACTACCCAGATTGAATCATATCCTGCTTTGGTCCTGGGCAATCCGGTAATAAAATCCATGTCAAGCTTCTCCCACTTCCATTCGGCTATTGTCATAGGTTGCAATAATCCTGCTGGCTTCTGATGTTCTGCCTTCACTCTCTGGCATACATCACAAACTGCTACATACTCCGCAATATCCTTCTTCATACCGGTCCACCAGAAAATATCTTTCAAATCCAAATACATTTTAGTATTTCCTGGGTGAATCGAGTATGGTGAATCATGGGCCTCCTGTAAAATCAACTTCCTGATCTCCGGGTCATTGGGCACATAGATTCGATCCTCAAACCATAGGGTGTCGTGTTCATCCTCACGAAATCCTTTAGCTTTTCCTTCGCTCATCCTCTCCTTTATAGCGACAACCTCCTTGTCAGCTTTCTGAGCTTCTCTGATTTTATCCATCAGGGTAGACTGGATTTCAAATGTTGCTACATAGCCTCTCGGAACTATCTCCAAACGTAGTTCTCGTAGGTCCTCGGCTAACTCCTTTGGAAATTCCTCCATCATTAGGGTATTGACATGGCTCTTACGGCTTAGCGCATCAGCTACTACGTTAGCCTTTCCGGGATGATAATGCAATCTCATGTCATAATCCTTAATGAGTTCCAGCCATCTCCTTTGCCTAAGATTCAGCTCCTTCTGAGTGAATATATACTTCAAACTCTTGTGATCCGTATATACTTCACAATGGTTCCCAATGAGAAAATGTCTCCACGTCTTCAACGCATGCAATACGGCTGCTAACTCCAAATCGTGGGTGGCATAGTTCATCTCATGAGGTTTTAGTTGTCGTGAAGCATACGAAACAACTCTTCCTTCCTGCATAAGAACTGCTCCAAGTCCTCGACGTGAAGCGTCGCAGTACACCTCATAATCCTTATGTTGATCTGGCAGAATCAACACAGGGGATGAGACCAACCTTTATTTCAAGTCCTGGAAACTAGTCTCACATTCTTCGGTCCAACTGAACTTGGTGTCCTTCTTCAACAACTCTGTCATTGGCTTTGCAATCTTTGAGAAATTCTCGATAAATCTCCGATAGTATCCTGCAAGTCCAAGAAAACTCCGGATCTCTCCAACTGTTGTCGGTGCTTCCCAATTGGTCACGGTGTCCACCTTAGCGGGATCTACTGTAGTGACCAGACCTCAAACAGTCTGATCTCTGTGCATCAGTGTCATCCCTTGATCAGTAATGCTGACACGCACAGTACTTGAAGGATTTATAACAGAGTAGCAATCACACACTTATTACATCGATAGTCCAACGATGACTTATTACAAATAATATGGCTGAAGGCCATCTAATACGATAACAGCGGAAGGCTTGGAAGATAAGTGAGTCCATCAACTCCAGCGGCATCACTGAGTATAGAACCACGACCTAAAAGGGCATCTTACTCGTCGTCTAAAAGTCTGCAACATGAAACGTTGCACCCCAAAAACGGGTCAGCACATGGAATATGCTGGCAAGGTAACACAAGAGAATGCAATGAAAGTAAAGCTATACTATATGCAATATGGCTGGTGGAAAGCTCTATGGTTAAGTTTTTGCGTAAAGCCAATTTTTCCCTACTTCAAAGGAATGCATTTTAATTAACTATCATGGCAGTTGAAACATTGTTGAGAAGATAGACATCCTCTCAACCCCAATTAAAGTTCATCATTAAACCCAACAAAATTAATTAAAGTAACATGATGAGATGCACATGAAAATCCAAGTACTAGATACTAAAGACGTCCATAACCGGGGACACGGCTAATCATGATCAGTTTGTACACTCTGCCGAGGTTTGTGCACTTTTCCCACAAGACTCGATCGCCTCCGTTTGGTTTCTCGCACTGCATGGTGTTTGAGAAACGGATGACCGAGACATAGTCTTTCAGAAGCGCTAGCACCTTACGATCGGGCGGACCGTACCAACCTACATCCCCTACATCTGCTAGTCCACCACTGTAAGAGTTCGCACAACTTACTCATACTATGCTAGAGCCCATAATAGCATTGTGGTTGCACACGGAAGTTCCTAGTATGAATAATCTCATGATCCCTTTGAGCCTGGGTGGCGGTCCAAAAGAAAAACAGGCAATCACTGCAATACCCAGATGCCTCAATACACCCAGATGTGTATTAATGTTGCCACCTTAAGTTGAACCATTAAATAAGAAACTCACATCTGTCATGGATTTCACTCACCTAATCCACGTCTACGAGCATAGCATGTCCTAACAGCAAACGTAGAAGTAACTCCCAAAGGTTTGAATGTAATGCAGGTAATAGGTACTACCTCAATCTACTTCCCAATCCCACAAGTTAATTGATCCTACTCATGCAATGTGTGAGGGTTGGACTAATGCAATGAAAACTGGGTAATTGGAAAGTATGATCAAAGTGTTATTTGCCTTGCTGGTGATCCGCAAAACCTAGAGACTCAAAGTAGCAAGCGGCGCACTCCGGGTACTCTATCGCAATCAAACAAGCACACAATAAGTACTTAACTAATGCACGGGTAAAACTCAAATAAAATATCTAACCAGAAAGTTCAACTTAAGAACTCCGGTTTGCAAAAAGAATCAACTCGAAAGAAGCAACGAAACTCAAACTTCGAAAGAAACGAGCTCCGGTTTACTAGTTGGCCTAAAGTCAAATTTTACAGTAGCCAAAACTTTATTCCAGTTGATTAAACGTAAAGAGGGCTTCGAGACGTAGCTCTGGGATTTTTAATCACCTGATTCCGACTCTCGAGTGAAAAGAAAAACGCGAAACAAGATCAGGGCAGAAATCGCGATCGGAATAACCGCGGATAAATACCCCGAAAAAGAAAACGACCAACAGGCTAACGAACGAACGTTCGCTGTCTGCGGTTAACTAACGAAAACCGTTTGTTAAAATGAACGTACGGACGAACGTCCGCTAATTAACTAAACCGGGGGAAAAACCGAACCGATCTAATCTAATAATAAAAAAACGAATCTACGGTTTTATTACTAAACCGATCGGTTTCTAAAAGAAAACCGTAACTACCTCGACGAACTCCAGCGACTCCGGCAGGCAGCAGCGGGGTGGCTCCGGCGGGCGGCGGGCGGCGGCGGCAGCGGCGGGGCGGCGTGCGGCGGCGCTGGCGGCGGTGTGCGGCGGCGGCGGCTGCACGCGGCGGCGGCGGCGTCGGGTGGCGGCGGGGCGGCGTGCGGCGGCGGCGCTGGCGCGGTAGGCGGCGGCGGCGCTGGCGCGGTAGGCGGCGGCGGCGTCAGGCGGCGGCGGCGTCTAGGGTTCGGGCGACGCTGGGCTGGGGCGATACGGGCCGGCGGGGCTGGCTTTTAAAGCCCAGTCTTTTGGTCCTTCACGAGTCTAAGTTGGTTCCCCTTTTTTTTCTAAAAGAGTCCCGACGCAGAAAAACTAATGAAAGAAATACCAAACGGACTCCAAAATTCCCGAAATAAATTTTCACCGTCCTCTAATAATATTTAGGACAAAGTAAACATTTTTCCCGGACCTAAATGCAATTTTGAAAAACGCGTTTTTTCCTATGCAAATAAATCCGCGAATAAATCCAGAAAAAAATACCAAAAGTGATTTTAATATTTTTCCTCCAATATTTCTGTTATTTTGGAGAAGTCATATTATCTCTGCTCATATTTTGTGTTTAGAAATATTTTTAGGAGGGTAAAATAATTAGAATCACACTGTCCTTGTACCGGTATTCGAGCGAACTCAAATACGAAAACGGTAAAATTCCCAACTCTCTCCGTAGGTCCTTGAGTTGCGTAGAATTTCGAGGAACTCCACGAACAAAAAATGCAAAAACATGGAATGCAATTATGATCTATGTATAACATTCCAAATTGAAAATTTGGGATGTTACAAAGAAACTCCTTGCTGATGGATGTTTGGAGTCACTTGATTTTGAATCGCTTGACACATGCAAGCCATGCCTCATGGGCAGAATGACTAAGATCCCGCTTTCAAGTACAATGAAACGGGCAAGTGACTTATTGGAAATCATACATTTTGATGTGTGTGATCCAATGAGAATTAAGGCGTGTGGTGGATATCGTTATTTTCTCATCTTCACTGACGATTTGAGTAGATATGGGTATATTTACTTAATGAAGCAAAAGGCTGAAACGTTTGAAAAGTTCAAGTAATTTTAGAGTGAAGTTAAGAATCATCATAACAAGAAGATCATGTTCCTACAATCTAATCAAGGGGAGATTTTCTGAGTTATGAGTTTGGCAATCACTTAATACATTGTGGAATTGTTTCGCAGTTGAAGCCACCTGGAACACCACAGCGTAATGGTGTGTCCGGACGTCGTAATCGAACCTTATGAGATATGGTGCGATCTATGATGTCTCTTACCGATCTACCGTTGTTATTTTGAGGTTATGCATTAGAGACAGCTGCATTCACTTTAGATAGGGCACCATCTAAGTCCGTTGAGATGACACCGTATGAACTATGGTTTGGTAAGAAACCAAAGTTGTCGTTTCTCAATGTTTGGGGTTGCGATGCTTATGGCTTCAGCCGGGAAAAGCTCAAACGCAAAACGGACAAACACATCTTCATAGGATACCCAAAGGTAACAGTTGGGTATACCTTCTATCTCAGATCCAAGGACAAAAACGTTTGTCGCTAAGAATGGGTCCTTTCTCGAGAAGGAGTTTCTCTCGAAAGAATTGAGTGGGAGGAAGATAGAACTTGATGAGGTTGTCGAACCCTCACTTCAACCGGAGAGTAGTGCAACACAGAAAGATGTTTCTGTGGAACCTACGACTTTTGAAGAGGAAACTAATGATAGTGATCATGAAGCTCTAGATCAAGTTGTTATCGAACCTCGTAGGTCAACAAGGATATGTACTACTCCTGAGTGGTACGGTGATCCTGTCTTAGATGTCATGTTGTTGGAAAACAATGAACCTACGAACTATGCAGAAGCGATGGTGGGCCCATATTCCGACAAATGGTTAGAAGCCAAGAAATCCGAGATAGGATCCATGTATCAAAACAAAGTATGGACTTTGGTGGACTTGCCCAATGATCGGCAAGCCATTGAGATAAATGGATCTTTAAGAAGAAGACGGACGTGGACGGTAATGTCACCGTCTATGAAGCTCGACTTGTGGCAAAGAGTTTTTCACAAGTTCAAGGAGTTGACTACGATGAGATTTTCTCACCCGTAGCGATGCTTAAGTCCGTCGGAATCATGTTAGCATTAGCTGCATTTACGAAATCTGTCTGATGGATGTCAAAACACATTTCCTTACCAATTTTCATAAGGAAAGGTTGTATGTGATACAATCAGAAAGGTTTTGTCGATCCTAAGGATGCTAAAAGGTATGCTAGCTCCAGCGATCCTTCCATGGACTAGAGCAAGCATCTCGGAGTCGGAATATACGCTTTGATGGAGTGATCAAAGTTTTTGGGTTTATACTAAGTTTGTTAGAAACTTGTATTTACAATAAAGTGAGTGGGAGCACTACAACATTACTGATAAGTATATGTGAATGACATATTGTTGATCCGAAATGATGTAGAATTTCTTGAAAGCATAAAGGGTTGTTTGAAAGGAGTTTTTGAAAGGAAGACCTGGATAAAGTTGCTTACACATTGGGCATCAGGATCTATAGAGATAGATCAATACACCTGATGATACTTTCAAAAGAACACACACCTTTGACATGATTTTGAAGGAGTTCAAAATGGATCAGTCGAAGAAGGAGTTCTTACCTGAGTTGTAAGGTGTGAAGTTGAGTAAGACTCAAAGCTTGACCACGACAGAAGATAGAGGAAGGACGAAGGTCGTCCCCTATGCTTTTGTCATAGGCTCTATACAGTATGACATGTTGAGTACCGCACCTGATGTGTGCCTTGCCACATGTCTGGAAAGAGGGTACAAAGGTGACCCAGGAGTGGATCACTGGATAGCGGTCAAAATTATCCTTAGAGGAATAAGGAAATGTTTCTCGGTTATGGAGGTGATAAAGAGTTTGACGTAAAGAGTTACGTCGATGCAAGCTTAACACCTATCCGGATAACTCTGAGTAGAGATACCAGATACGTATAATGGAGCAACAGTTTGGAATAGCTCCAAGTGGAATGTGGTAGCAGCATCTACGATATGACATAAAGTTTTGCGAAGTACATAGGGATCTGAATGTTGCAGACCCGTTGACTACAACCTCTCTCACAAGCATAACATGATCAAACCCAGAACTCATTGAGTGTTAATCACATATTGATGTGAACTAGATTATTTACTCTAGTAAACTCTTTGATGTTGGTCACATGGCGATGTGACCTGTGAGTGTTAATCACATGGCGATGTGAACAAGATTATTGACTCTAGTGCAAGTGGGAGACTATTGGAAATATGCCCTAGAGGCAACAACAATTTGGTTATTATTATATTTCCTTGTTCATGATAATTGTTTATTATCCATGCTAGAATTGTATTGATAGGAAACTCAGATACATGTGTGGATACATAGACAAACACCATGTCCCTAGTAAGCCTCTAGTTGACTAGCTCATTGATCAACAGATGGTCACGGTTTCCTGGCCATGGACATTGGATGTCGTTGATAAAGGGATCACATCATTAGGAGAATGATGTGATAGACAAGACCCAATCCTAAGCCTAGCACAGATCGTGTAGTTCGTATGCTAAAGCTTTTCTAAATGTCAAGTATCTTTTCCTTAGGCCATGAGATTGTGCAACTCCCGGATACCGTAGGAATGCTTTGGGTGTACCAAACGTCACAACGTAACTGGGTGGCTATAAAGGTGCACTACAGGTATCTCCGAAAGTATCTGTTGGGTTGGCACGAATCGAGACTTGGATTTGTCACTCCGTGTGACGGAGAGGTATCTCTGGGCCCACTCGGTAGGACATCATCATAATGTGCACAATGTGATCAAGGAGTTGATCACGGGATGATGTGTTACAGAACGAGTAAAGAGACTTGCCGGTAACGAGATTGAACAAGGTATCGGGATACTGACAATCGAATCTCGGGCAAGTACTGTACCGATAAACAAAAGGAATTGTATACGGGATTGATTGAATCCTTGACATCGTGGTTCATCCGATGAGATCATCGTGGAGCATGTGGGAGCCAACATGGGTATCCAGATCCCGCTGTTGGTTATTGACCGGAGAGTTGCCTCGGCCATGTCTGCATGACTCCCGAGCCCGTAGGGTCTACACACTTAAGGTTCGATGACGCTAGGGTTATGGGGAAAGTATGTACGCGGTTACCAAATGTTGTTTGGAGTCCCGGATGAGATCCCGGATGTCACGAGGAGTTCCGGAATGGTCCGGAGGTAAATATTCATATATGGGAAGTCCCGTTTTGGTCACCGGAAAAGTTTCGGGCGCTATCGGTAGCGTACCGGGACCACCGGGAGGGTCCCGGGGGTCCACCGGGTGGGGCCACCGGCCCCAGAGGGCTGCGTGGGCCAAGTGTGGGAGGGGACCGGCCCCAGGTGGGCTGGTGCGCCCCCCCACCAGGGCCCAAGGCGCCTCCAAGAGGGGAAGGGGCAAACCCTAGGGCAGATGGGCCCTAGGGCCCAATCTGGTGCGCCCCCCTCTCCCTCTCCCCCTTGGCCGCCCCCCTAGATGGGATCTAGGGCTGGACGCCACCCCTAGGGGTGGAAACCCTAAAGGGGGCGCAGCCCCTCCCTCCCCCCTATATATACTTGAGGTTTGGGGCTGCCCAATACACGGTTTGACCTCTCTCATTTGGCGCAGCCCTACCTCTCTCCCTCCTCGTCTCTCGCAGTGCTTGGCGAAGCCCTGCTGGAGTCCCGCACTCCTCCACCACCACCACGCCGTCGTGCTGCTGCTGGATGGAGTCTTCCCCAAGCTCTCCCTCTCTCCTTGCTGGATCAAGGCATGGGAGACGTCACCGGGCTGCACATGTGTTGAACGCGGAGGCGCGGTTGTTCGGCGCTTAGATCGGAATCAACCGCGATCTGAATCGCTACGAGTACGACTCCTTCATCCACGTTCTTGCAACGCTTCCGCATCGCGATCTACTAGGGTATGTAGATGCACTCCCCTCCCCCTCGTTGCTAGATTACTCCATAGATAGATCTTGGTGATGCGTAGGAAAAAATTTGATTTTCTGCTACGATCCCCAACACCATGAACAGTTAGTACCACACATTGGGTTTCGGTAACTCAACCCCTCTCGGCTTATTAATCGCCTCGATCTCTGTCCATGAATTGCAACTAGTTTCTGGTGTTTGTAGGTAGTGTTAGTAGTCTACCAAGTGGCACCCGGTACAGGTGGGCTTGCAACAGACTAGGCACCGTGGCCGGGTATACCAAGCATCGCCCGTTTGGTGGGCTTGGGAACCCTGTACACATCGTTTGGGGGCGTGAGCGACAACCCGGCCGGATCTCCTTGCGGATGGAACCCGAATAGGCAATAAACCTGGACTAGAGACTTGCGTGGTTAGTCAGGTCGTGTCCGACTCCCTCGCCAGGCTTCTGCTTGAAGGTTGCCGAGATACACGACGTGTACATGGTGGTATGTGGCGAGAGTGTGTGTGAAGAAGTACACCCCTGCAGGGTTAACATCATCTATTCGAATAGCCGCGTCCACGGTAAAGGACTTCTGGGTTGCTTGTACAGTTCATAGACAAGTGAAAGTGGATACTCTAAAATGCGCAAGATAAGCATGAGTGCTATGGATGGCCTTCTTGTAGGGAGACGGGAGCGGATCCATAGTGGTGTATTGATATGGTGAATATGTGGACTCGTGTGTGCCACCTCAAAAGAGTTACCAGCAGTCGTAGTACATGATAGCCACAGAGTCAAAGCTGGCTTGCTGTAGTTAAACTCCACCACCCCTTTGTGATACTGATGCATATGTAGCTAGTTCTGATGTAAGTCTTGTTGGGTACATTTGTACTCACGTTTGCTTAATTTATGTTTTGCAGAGAGACTTCAGTCTCACTAGTGGTTCCGCATGGACTTCGACGTTTAGCTTGTTACCTCAGCTACGATCTTGTACCCTTGGGAGGATCTTGTAGATAGTCAGGCTTCACAACCTTTTTCATTTGTCGTTGTCTATACCCAGATATGTTATGCTTCTATTGCTTGTATGCTCTATATGTTGGGTCATGAGACCGATGCTTGTAATATCTGGCTCCTCGGAGCCTAATGAATAAATACTTGATTCATAGAGTTTTGTTGTGATGACATGTTGTATTTGCACATATCGAGCATATTGTGTGTATGTTATTGAAATGCTTGGTATGTGTGGGATCCGACACCTAGTTGTTTACCCTTAGTAGCCTATCTTATGGGGAAATGCCTCCTAGTGCTTCCACTGAGCCTTGGTAGCTTGCTCCGGAACACATGGATTGACTGGAATGTGTCCTTCCTTGCTCATGTGTCTGTCCCCTCTGGGGAAATGTCATGCGGTGTATACCGGAGTCCTGTTAGCTTGCTACAGCCCGGCAACACTCGCTGCTAACCGAAACGTGCATTGTTGGGTCATGTATGCATGTCCCTATAATTTAGCGCCACTTTTGGTTTATAACTAGTCATGTCGGCCCGGGTTCTCTGTCATATGGATGCTAGCGACACTATCTTATACGGGAGCCAAAATGCGCAAACGGTCCCGGGCAAGGTAAGATGGCACCCGTGGGGATACCGTGCGTGAGGTTGCAAAGTGATATGATGTGTTAGATGCTAGACCGGTGTGACTTAGGATCGGGGTCCCGACATTGGTTGATTGACACGGGTGCTAATGTGCATGTGTGCGGTGAAATTTCCATGTTTTCATCTTATCAGACCGCAGGGACTTCCACCGTGCTGATGGGCAACGGTTCAAGTGCTTCTGTTCGTGGTGTTGGCACGGTCAATCTGAAGTTTACTTTGGGGAAGATCGTGCGGCTGAAGAACGTGCATTATGTCCCCTCCGTCAATAAAAATCTTGTTAACGGATCTCTTTTGCGTAGAGATGGCTACAAGCTTGTTTTTGAGTCGAATAAATTTGTAATATCCAAGTATGGAACGTTTGTTGGCAAAGTCTATGAGGCATGTTTCGTTTATCCTTTTGAGATGTTTGCAATAAAGTTGTTAATCATGTTTGCAACAATAGTGAATCAAATGAGTGGCATTCACGTCTCTGTCATGTTAACTTTGGTTGCATGTCGCGACTAGCCAAATTGAACTTAATCCCTAGTTTCACCACTGTCAAGGGATCTAAGTGTCAAGTTTGTGTGCAAGCTAAGCAACCTTGTAAGTATCACACGACTGCGAAAACGAGAAATCTTGCACCACTAGAGCTCATACATTCAGATCTATGTGAAATAAATGGTGTTTTGACAAAAGGTGGAAGGAAATATTTCTTGACGTTAATTGATGACTCCACTAGATATTGTCATGTGTATCTTCTGAAATCTAAGGATGAGGCTTTGAACTTTTTCAAGATCTATAAAGCTGAAGTGGAAAACCAACTTGATCGTAAAATCAAGAGACTTAGGTCCGACCGTGGTGGAGAGTATTTTTCCAATGAATTTAATTCTTTTTGTGCAGAACGTGGTATAATCCATGAGAGAACGCCTACCTATTCACCTCAGTTAAATGGGGTAGCTGAAAGAAAGAACCGTACTCTAACTGATTTGGTTAACACCATGTTAGCACATCGGGTCTCTCCAAGGCATGGTGGGGGAGGCGATAATGACTACATGTCATGTCCAAAATTGAGTTCCCACAAAGAACAAAGACATAACTCCATTCGAGGAATGGGAGAAGAAAAGGTTAAAACTCTCTTATTTGTGAACCTAGGGTTGTTTGGCAAAAGTCAGTGTGCCAATTCCAAAGAAGCGCAAGATTGGACCAAAAATTGTGGATTGTGTTTTCCTGGGATATGCTTTTCATGGCATTGGTTATAGATTCTTGGTTGTAAAATTTGATGTATCTGACATGCATGTCGGTACAATCATGGAATCGAATGATGCAACTTTATTTGAAGATATCTTTCCCATGAAGGATTGATACGTCCAAAACGTATCTATAATTTCTGCTTGCTCCATGCCTCTTTTAGGTGATATAGCTATGATATTTATACACTTCCATACACTCTTGATCATATTTGGACTAACCTATTAACTCAGTGCACCCCAGTGCCAGTTTCTGTTTTCGGCTGTTTTTGTATTTCAGGTTTTCCCATTACGAGAACTGCCAGAAAAATCCCGGAAAAATTATATAAAAAATCAGCGTTCCAGAAGCTACCAGGCACCCAAAGCACAGCCGGAGGGGGGGCCACCAGGGCCCCAGGCGCCCTGGTGGCGCCCCCCAACCCCCACCCCCCGGGCCACGCCGGGGGGGCGCCTGGGCCCCCCGAGCCTCGTCTGATGCCCTCCTTTGGCATATATTTATATCGTGTCCCGAAACCCTCAAGACGGGAACTCTTTTTCGCGATCTCATCTATGTTCCGCCGCCGCCGCCGCTTCCAAGATCGGGACCACCAGGAGAACTCTCCCCGGCACCCTGCCGGAGGGGAGGATCACCACCGGGAGCTTCTCCACCACCATGGACGCCTCCCGGATGAGTTGTGAGTAGTATCCCTTGGACCATGAGTCCATGACCAGTCGCTATGTGATGTTCTCCTCCCGTTCTTGTGCTTCACTAATTAGTCCTCGTGAGCTGCCCTACATGATCGAGGCACATATGTAATCCTTATGTTGTTGCTATGATGAGTTTGCTGGGATCCGATGGATTATGAGATTATGTTCAGATTGTGTTTGAGTAATATATTTGATCTACCTCTTTTATATTTATGTTCGTAAGTAATTCTTGCATGTTCTCCGTTGTTATTTATTGCTTTGGCCAAGTAGTAGGTAGTGACTCCAAGAGGGAACGTTATGCTTGATTGTGGGTTCATGCCCCTCGATGACTAGCTTGAGTGACAGAAACATGAGTCTAGGGGATGTGTTGTTGCCACAAGGGGGAAAACAACGGTGCTTGTGCCCGCGGGTGCAAGGATTGTTTACTTTACGCAAAGTTCTTTTAATGCAGTTGTCTGTTGCTTTGAGTTTACACTATGGGTGGGACTCGCAACTTAATACCAGCGAGATGTTCTGGATAGATATCTCATGGTGGATGATTAGTAGTAGATGCAGATGGATTTCGGTCTACTTACTTTGGCGTACCGCCCATGCTTTGAACCTCTACCTTTCTTGCAACTTAGTCAGCATTGGTTTGCGCACATGGTCCTGTCAATTGCCCAGCTGTAATTCGTTTACCTCACATAGCAGTTTTATCGTCTTTTGGGAGAGAGACATCACTAGTGAACATCATGGGACTCCGGTCCATATTACCATCATTGATCACAGCCGCTATTTACTTTCCATTTTTACTTACTATTGCAGCAATATCTATCACTACTATCACTTGTGTTTGATCCTTTGTAAACGACAAGGCCGGAGGGATTGACAACCTCTCTGTACTCGTTGGGAGCAAAGTTATTTGTATCTGTGTGCAGGTCCACGTTGATTGCTAATATCTGGCGCCGTTAGCAGTTGACACCTTCTTGTTGAAACTGGGAGTCTCAGGGGAAATCGATCCTTGGTATCTTTGCCAAGGGAAAACTTCCGCTACACTGCATCTCAAACCTTCCACTTGGGGTAACCAACGAGGGGCGAGAAGCCATCCAGCAAAGTTTTCTGGCGCCGTTGCCGGGGACTCCACTCTTCAGGATAGGGGAGTTGCACGCTATCTTTTACCTTTGCTTTTTAGTCTTGTTAGTTTACCTTTCAGTTTTTGCTTTAGTATCTTTTATCGAAAATCACAAAAATAGTTATCTTGCTTGCTTGCTACTATGGGTTCCACCGAGAACACCAAGTTGTGTGACTTCACTAGTCACAACGACGATGACTTTATCTGCACACCTATCACTACCCCTGCCACTTCAGCGCCTTCGTATGAAATTAAACCTGCTTTACTGAACCTAGTTATGAAAGATCAATTCTCCGGTGCTGGAGATGATGCTGCTTTACACTTGAACAACTTTGTTGAACTCTGTGATATGCAAAAGTACCAAGAAATAGATGGTAATATTGTTAAGCTTAAGCTTTTTCCTTTCTCCTTGAGAGGAGGAGCTAAAATTTGGTTTCAGTCTTTGCCTAGAAATAGCATAGATTCATGGGACAAGTGCAAAGATGCTTTTATTGGAAGATACTATCCACCTGCTAAAATTATCCAACTGAGAAGTAACATAATGAATTTTAAACAATTGGATAATGAACACGTTGCCCAAGCTTGGGAACGTATGAAATCTCTTATCAAGAACTGCCCTACTCATGGTTTGACTACTTGGATGGTTATCCAAACTTTTTATGCAGGCTTGAACTTTACCTCGCGGAACTTGTTAGATTCGGCCGCGGGAGGAACTTTTATGTCAACACACTTGGTGCTTCCACAAAGCTTCTCGATGAGATGATGACCAATTATTCCCAATGGCACACCGAACGCGCTCCAACAGGTAGGAAGGTAAACTCTGTCGAGGAGATTTCCTCCCTAAATGAAAAAGTTGACTTGATTATGTCTCTACTTTCGAAGCAATCTTCTGTTGATCCTCGTGATGTTCCTTTAAATTCTTTGATTGCTCAAGAACAAGTAGATGTGAACTTTATCTCTAGAAACAATTTCAACAACAATGCTTATAGGAGTAACTTTGGTAGCAATCCTAGACCGTTCCCCTCTAATTCTTATGGGAACAACAATGCTTATCCTAGCACCAAGAACTCCACTACTGAACTAGAGATTATGCTTAAAGATTTCATCACTACCCAAAAAGCTTTTAATAAGAGTGTAGGAGAAAAATTAAACAAACTAGATGATCTCTCTTTGAAGGTAGACAATTTAGCCAATGAGGTTGAATTACTTAAAATTAGAACTTCTCCTCTTGAGGAGAGAAAGGTCACTCCTATGAATGCTATTCAAGTGCAAATTAATGAAAATATTAGGATGATGGCTAAACTTAAAGAGAGATGGGCTAGAGAAAGGGAGGAAGAAGATAGAATTAAGTGCCTTCCTACCCACCACACTGTTGCTACTATCCAAGTTGTTGAGGATATCCAAACTCTTAGCACCCAATGCACTCCTGGTCCTGATGGACCTATTAATGGTGATGCTATGACTATAGAAACTACCAAACAAGTGAACCTAAAGGACACCACTACCACTTTACTTGATAGTAGTGACCTTGATTTTGATAATTGCACTCTTACCGAAGTTATTGATTTCCTTCCCAAGATGTCTAGAGATCCCCGCACTAGCACGCTTAACCTTGCCTTCACAGAGCATATCACTAATGCTCTTATCAAAGCTAGGCAGGAGAAACTTAGAGTAGAAGCCTCCATACCTAGAAAGCTAGAAGATGGTTGGGATCCTATGATTAAAATTAAGATAAATAACTTCTGTTGCTATGCTTTATGTGATGTTGGTGCTAGTATCTCTGTTATGCCCAAAAGAATATATGATGTGCTTAAATTGAAACCTTTTGATTCTTGTTCTTTTGGTGTTCGTCTCGTCGATTCTTCCATAAAGAAACCTTTGGGGAGGATCGACGATGTTCTTATCATTGTCAATGACAATTATGTTCCCGTTGATTTTACTATTATGGACATTGAATGTGAACCTTCTTGTCCAATTATTTTGGGACGTCCTTTTCTACGCACCGTTGGTGCTATCATTGACATGAAAGAGGGGAATATAAAATTCCAGTTTCCTCTCAAGAAAGGGATGGAACACTTCCCTCGAAATAATATTAAGTTACCTTTTGAGTCCGTTGTACGGGCTAGCTATTCTTTTACTCTTGATAAAACTTGATCTCTTTGCATTATGCCTAGCTTAAAGGCATAAAAGAAAGCGCTTTTGGGAGGCAGCCCACATGAATAAATTTTATTTTGCTTTTGTTGTGTCTTGATGTTGTTACTACAGTAGCATCATCATTGTATCTTTGCTTTTCAATTTTGTGCCAAGTATAGCCTCTGATTGCAAGAAAGTTCAAAAGTTGTGACGTGCTATCCAGGAAACAGATTCTGTCCTTGGATAGAAAAATTCGTATAAAATCACCAAATCATCTTTTTGGTCTGAATTTTTTCGACAGCGTGCTCTATATAATTGTCTTTCGTGCGTCTGTTCTGAGTTTTTTTATTAGAGTTGCAGAAGTGCCCCGAAAAAATCATTTACTACCTGTTGTTCTGTTTTTCACAGATTCTGTCCTGTTTTGCCTTTCCTTCATTTTGCAAACCTAGAGCTTGCTTTTTCTTTGCAAAAACCTTTTGGCAATCTTGAGAAACAGTAGACCTTCAAGAATATCTTTATTTCCAGCAAGGAACAATTATTTTATTATGGGTACTAACCTCGCTAATCAGATTATGATGAGTTATGTATGAAGGGAGTTTTCAAGTGTGCGAGGGAAGATGATAAAAAGATTCAGAGGAGTGTCAAGCGCTCAAGCTTGGGGATGCCCCCATGCACCCCCAAGAAATATTCAAGGAGACTCAAGCGTCTAAGCTTGGGGATGCCCCCGTGCATCCCCTTCTCCATCAACATTATCAGTTCGTCTTTCGTTCCACTATATTTTAATCACTTCATGTGTTCTGTGCTATGATTGGAGCGTCTTGCTTTTAGTTTTCCTTTTTAGTTTTTCTTTAGCTTTTCATAACGAGTCGGAACTCAGCTTTCTTTATGTGGGAGAGAAACACGCTCCACTTCTACCTAGAACATAACATAGAATTTTCATGTCTATCTTTGTTGTGTGTGTTCTTTGTCTTTCAATAGCTACTATCATGCTTAGCTCTTAAATTTCATGCTTATCTTTCTAAAGAGCTTTTGTTTAGTTGGTTGCTTGAACTCTCTTTAGTTATCATGATTATCTTATTAAGAGAGTTTGCTTCCGTTGCATTGGTTGATATGTCTATGATAAAGATGCTACGTGCATAATGGCGCTTAGTAGTTCATGTTTTCTTATGGTTAGTCTCAAATAGCTGGGGGTTCCCAATGTGTTATTGGAGTACCAACATGATTTGTTTGCCTATGATGTGGTATGGTTTAGTAATATCTTCCTTCAAGAATTTACTTTGATTGACTTGGCGTATGCTCACGCATATTTAAGACTATAAAGAAAGTCTGTCAAGCCTTGATGATCTTTTGTTTCTGAGTAGCGATATAACTTCCATGCCTGATTCAATGTTGCTTTGTCGCTCTGCATGATTATGACTGTCATTGCTCTCTTAGTTGGTCGCTCCCAGTCTTTTGCTAACCTCCACCTGTACTAAGCGGACTGACTGCTTGTGCATCCAAATCCCTTTATACCAGTTATGCCATATGAGTCCACCATACCTTCCAACATGGTATTTACCTGCCATTCCTAACGGAGACTTGCATGTACCACCTCGAAATTATTCAAAAAGAAAATGCATTCCTATTTTGTGCCTCTGTTGTAAGTTCATGAGGAAGTACTAGTTAATTCATGATCTTTTTAAGTTGGACAAGCTTCACCCCGGGATTGCATGTATAATGTGCAAACCCATAATACGAGAAGGAACTGGCATTGAGTGCGCCCGGCTCAAAGAGATAATATAACAAACAAACCCTCCTTCACGCTTTGTTCATGAGAAATTAGAAAACTTTGGCAGTGATAAACAAAGGAGATTAAGAGGATGTGACCGTCCTCATTCGGGAGCCGTTCCTCGAAACTTGTCCATCTCAAGAAGTGATTGAGTTGTCTGCTAGCATTCGTTGACGAAACATGCATGATCTAAAAAAAATATTTATTACCTCTGTTTTTAAAACCAACGGCTCTGGTACATGTTTTGTCTTTGTTTCCGACTACGGGTTTTCAACCTTGCCAACAAAAGCCACGGTTCGAGAGTCTCCACCTTCTTTTAAAAGCACCAACTACTGAGAGCATGATTGTCATTCTGAGTGTAATGTGCATTGTCCCAAAGTAGCATTGTCTTTCGCATGATTGTGATATCGATTATTTTGAAATCATTGTATCTAGTCATCACTTAAACCTTGGAGGTGCCCCTGCATTTATGTTTTGCTTCACTAAAGGGGGCAAGCGAGATATCACTTTATCATATTTGCACACCATGTTCATTACAAATCTATTTGATGTTTCAGTATCATATTGTAAAACTTTCAGTTCTTTGTGATTTTCTCATGAGGAAACTTAATTACTACAGATTCATTGTCTCAGTAAGCTTTTGTCATGTGACTATGAAAAAGTCATATATGGCTAATAGCATGTCACCACAGAAATTATTCTTGTTATCATTTACCTACTCGAGAACGAGCAGGAATTAAGCTTGGGGATGTTGATACGTCCAAAATGTATCTATAATTTCTGCTTGCTCCATGCCTCTTTTGGGTGATATTGCTATGATATTTATACACTTCCATACACTTTTGATCATATTTGGACTAACCTATTAACTCAGTGCACCCCAGTGCCAGTTTCTGTTTTCGGCTGTTTTTGTATTTCAGGTTTTCCCATTACGAGAAATGCCAGAAAAATCCCGTAAAAATTATATAAAAAATCAGCGTTCCAGAAGCTACCAGGCACCCGAAGCACAGCCGGAGGGGGGCCACCAGGGCCCCAGGCGCCCTAGTGGCGCCCCCCCCCCCCTGGGCCGTGCCGGGGGGCGCCTGGGCCCCCCGAGCCTCGTCTGATGCCCCCCTTTGGCATATATTTATATCGTGTCCCGAAACCCTCGAGACGGGAACTCTTTTTCGCGATCTCTTCTCTGTTCCGCCGCCGCCGCCGCTTCCAAGATCGGGAGCACCAGGAGAACTCTCCCCGGCACCCTGCCGGAGGGGAGGATCACCACCGGGAGCTTCTCCACCACCATGGACGCCTCCCGGATGAGTTGTGAGTAGTCTCCCTTGGACCATGAGTCCATGACCAGTAGCTATGTGATGTTCTCCTCCCGTTCTTATGCTTCACTAATTAGTCCTCGTGAGCTGCCCTACATGATCGAGGCACATATGTAATCCTTATGTTGTTGCTATGATGAGTTTGCTGGGATCCGATGGATTATGAGATTATGTTCAGATTGTGTTTGAGTAATATATTTGATCTACCTCTTTTATATTTATGTTCGTAAGTAATTCTTGCATGTTCTCCGTTGTTATTTATTGCTTTGGCCAAGTAGTAGGTAGTGACTCCAAGAGGGAACGTTATGCTTGATTGTGGGTTCATGCCCCTCGATGACTAGCTTGAGTGACAGAAACATGAGTCTAGGGGATGTGCTGTTGCCACAAGGGGGAAAACAACGGTGCTTGTGCCCGCGGGTGCAAGGATTGTTTACTTTACGCAAAGTTCTTTTAATGCAGTTGTCTGTTGCTTTGAGTTTACACTATGGGTGGGACTCGCAACTTAATACCAGCGAGATGTTCTGGATAGATATCTCAAGGTGGATGATTAGTAGTAGATGCAGATGGATTTCGGTCTACTTACTTTGGCATACCGCCCATGCTTTGAACCTCTACCTTTCTTGCAACTTAGTCAGCATTGGTTTGCGCACATGGTCATGTCAATTGCCCAGCTGCAATTCGTTTACCTCACATAGCAGTTTTATCGTCTTTTGGGAGAGAGACATCACTAGTGAACATCATGGGACTCCGGTCCATATTACCATCATTGATCACATCCGCTATTTACTTTCCGTTTTTACTTACTATTGCAGCAATATCTATCACTACTATCACTTGCGTTTGATCCTTTGTAACGACAAGGCCGGAGGGATTGACAACCTCTCTGTACTCATTGGGAGCAAAGTTATTTGTATCTGTTTGCCGGTCCACGTTGATTGCTAATATCTGGCGCCGTTAGCAGTTGACACCTTCTTGTTGAAACTGGGAGTCTCAGGGGAAATCGATCCTTGGTATCTTTGCCAAGGGAAAACTTCCGCTACACTGCATCTCAAACCTTCCACTTGGGGTAACCAACGAGGGGCGAGAAGCCATCAAGGATATAGCGGCCTTATCTAATCAGGAAATGCCTAGTTCATCGAATCAGGAATTAGTTACAATAATTGAACCTACCATTTCGATGAAACACTTTGAAAAATCTGTGGAGGAGAACAATGAAGTTCCTACTAGGAGCAAAAGACAAAGGACTGCAAAGTCCTTTGGTGATGATTTACTTGTGTATATCATAGATGACACTCCCAGTTTAGAGGCTTGTGCATCTGAAGATGCTGACTACTGGAAGGAAGCGGTCCGTAGTGAGATGGATTCCATCTTGGAAAATGAAACTTGGGAGATCACTGATCATCCTTATGGGTGCAAACCTATAGGATGCAAATGGGTATTTAAGAAGAAGCTTAGGCCTGATGGTACTATCGAGAAGTACAAGGCACGGCTCATGGCTAAGGGTTATACCCAAAAGGAAGGTGAAGACTTCTTTGATACTTACTCACCTGTGGCGCAACTAACCACTATTCGAGTACTACTTTCACCGGCTGCCTCACATGGTCTTCTCGTTCATCAAATGGATGTTAAGACTGCTTTACTAAATTGAGAGTTGGATGAGGAAATTTATATGGAACAACCAGATGGGGTTGTAGTAGATGGTCAGGAAGGAAAAGTGTGCAAGTTGTTGAAGTCTTTGTATGGACTTAAGCAAGCACCCAAGCAGTGGCATGAGAAGTTTGAAAGAACTTTAACAGCTGCAGGCTTCATTCTGAACGAAGCTGATAAATGTGCCTACTATTGCCATGGTGGGGGCGAGGGGGTTAGCATGTACTCGTATGTTAATGACATACTGATTTTTGGAACAAACCTGATTGTTATTAAGGAGGTCAATGATTTCCTATCTCGTTGTTTTGAGATGAACGATTTAGGAGTGGTTGATGTTATTCTGAACATCAAGTTGTTGAGGGACGATGATGGTGGGATTACATTGCTTCAATCTCACTATGTGGAAAAGATCTTGAGTCGCTTTGGCTATAGTGACTGCAATCCATGTCCAACACCATATGATGCCAGCGTGTTGCTTCGAAAGAATCAAAGAATTGCTAGATATAAATTGAAATATTCTCAGATTATTGGCTCTCTTATGTATTTAGCCAGTGCTATAAGACCTGACATCTCTTTTGTTGTTAGCAAACTGAACCGATTTGTTTCAAAACCGGGAGATGATCATTGGAAAGTGATGTCTACACACGCTTCTACTCTTGTAGACTATGTTGGGCCTCCAAGCGCAGAGGTTTGTAGGACAGCAGCAATTTCCCTCAAGTGGATGACCTAAGGTTTATCGAACTCAGGGAAGTAGAGGTTGAAGATGGTCTCTCTCAAGCAACCCTGCAACTAAGATACAAGAAGTCTCTTGTGTCCCCAACACACCTAATACAACTAGGAGTTGTATAGGTGCACTAGTTCGGCGAAGAGATGGTAAAATATGGATGATAGGAGTGGCAAAGCAAAGTAATATAAATCTGTAATAAAAAGTGCAGCAAGCAAACAAGTGGTAAACGTGAGCCCAAATGGTATTGCAATGGTGGAAACAAGGCCTAGGGATCATACTTTCACTAGTGGCAACTCCCAACAACATTAACATAATCGAATCACATGATATTTCCCATAAAACATGCAAGGGGGACGCACCCGGAGGTCATTCCTTCGTAGTCAAGAGAGGACGAGAATTATGTAGGGCTACAAAAGCACACCTCAAAGTTCGTAGTTCTCAATATAAGGATTTCCCAATGTCACCACGGCCATCCAAAGAGAGTCCCACAATCACCACAACATATCTAAAAGATAGTCAAAGACAAGCACCAAGAGACTCTCAATCTTCAATCAACACACAAGAGGGGAAATCACTCATGAAAATATTTTTCTAATACATGTCCAATAGACCGCTGTCACCTTGGTCTCGGGGATTATACTAGATAAAGACAAGTGAGTACATCAATCCAATACATAGAGGAAGGGGAAATATCATGGGATCACCCTAGATTAACATAGCCTATGATCACAACGAAGATCACATCATGGGAGAGAGAGATAACCACATAGCTACACGTACGAGCCCTCGGCCCCGAAGAAGACTACTCACACATGGACATGGTGAGGAGGAGGTTGATGATGGTGTTGATGGAGAGGTGCAGCCCCGCGAGGAGGAGACGGCCGGCGGCAGCCACGGAGGCGGGGGCGGCGGCGGCGGCGGCGGCCCTAGGGGCGGCGGCGGCCCTAGGGGGCAGCGGCTCCTTGGCCCCCCCTTCTTTCTTGTGGATGGTGCTGCAATGGTGCTGGTCCTCCCCTCCAAGACGGCGGCTCGGGAGGAGGAAAATTTGTGGCCCTTGATGACCTAGGTTTCCTCTCTTTATATAGACTCTCGGATTCCCGTCATCAGATTTTGGGCCTCAGTAAAACGGCCTTTACTCGGCCGTCCGGACTCCGATTTGGACGAATTTTATATCCAGAAGCATCGCCTCGAAATTCCCCACAACTTTCGCAACTAGACTTTTTCCGTTTGACGTCGTCTTCGGGCCGGAACGTGACCATCTTTAAAAAACGTTCTCAGACAGATTTCAGGAAAGTCAGAGTCCTACTTCAATACGACTCCTTTTGCGTTTTTGTCAATTTCCAAGTAATTCCTACACAATAAAGTGTAAAACAAGAACATTGTGCACTTTTGCAACCATTAGTAGGTTAGTCCAAATATGCTCAAAAGTGTATGGAAGTGCATAAATATCATAGCAATATCACACAAAAAGGGCATGGAGCAAGCAGAAATTATAGATACGTTTTGGACGTATCAGAAAGCTCTAGAAAGAGTTATGCATTATTTGAAAGGCACTACGAATTATGGAATTCACTACATCGGGCACCCAAAGGTGCTTGAAGGGTATAGTGACTCAAACTGGATCTCAGACGCTGATGATATAAAGGGCACGAGCGGATATGTATTCACTCATGGAGGTGGCGTTGTTTCTTGGAAGTCTTGCAAGCAGACGATCTTAACGAGGTCAACAATGGAAGCAGAGCTCACAGCACTAGATACATCTATGGTCGAAACGGATTGGCTTCGTCGGCTCTTGAATGACTTGTCAGTAGTTGAGAAACCTGTACCGGGTATCCTTACGAACTACGACAATCAAACTGTGATCACGAAAGTGAGTAGCTCAAAGGATAACATGGAGTCATCAAGACACATTTAGAGAAGGTTAAAGTCTGTCAGAAAAATGAGAAACTCCGGAGTTATTGCATTGGACTATATCCAAACGTCTAAAAATCTGACAGATCCTTTTACTAAGGGTCTATCACGAAATGTGATAGAAAATGCATCGAGGGAGATGGGTATGACACCCACAATATGAGTTGTTCACAGTGGTAACCTAGTCTATGTGATCGGAGATCCCGTGAATTAGATGTGGAAGACAAACTGCTGGTCAATTAAGAGGAGAGTATCCGTACTATTAACAATACCACTCCATGAAGATGCAATACTCTCCTAAATTTGCATGGCAGGTTGATGTATATCTTAATGTGTTCTAAGTGGCTCATTTAAGCAGAGATGTTGTCCTGCAGAACATCTTTTGAAGAACACACCTATATGAGTCTGATTGTCAAACGTCGCAATCTATGAGAGTAGGGTTCTCTCTAGTAAACTCATTAAAGGTCGCAGAGTATGACGCATAAGCTCCACCCGCGGGGAAGACCCACGGTAGCCTAGTATCGATCAAGGCTTTGTGTGAAGTTAGATTCGCAGAAAACTTGTAGTTCAAGGCCCAGTCCACTGTTCAAGTTGCTTACTAGTGTAGCATAGAGTTCTAGGTGGAAGTTCAACTTAACAGTCTCCATTGCAATACCGGTATATAAAACAGAGTTTTGGAACCAAAGGCAAATTCTGTGTGCCTCTGGGATCCGGTGGGGGATTGCTGGAATTTTGTCTATCTTGGGCCAGCCCAATGGCAATTTTGGAAATTCCAAATAAATCCTAGAGGCCCACTTAGTCCATTCATGCCAGGCAAGGGGTACTACTAAAGTTTTGTCCCACATTGCTAGTTTAGTGGGAGTTGGACCTCCTTATAAGGGAGGATGTTTCCCCACATGTATGAGCATGAGAACAAGAGGGACATCCACGCGCGCTCCTCCTCCGCCGCCTGCCTCGCCACGCCATGCCTCATCATGATGCGACGCGACGCGGGTTGCGGGAATGAGCCAAGATGATGTCTAAATTTTTGCCACGCACGACGGGTATATGAGTGGTCACACGAGAGCTGAAATGTATTGTTGTAGTGGAGATTAAATTCGAACGGCACCTCTTCACCTGCTGCATGTTCGCTTCATCTCCACCTCTTTGTTTCATCTCCCATCGATGGCCTCTCACCTCCTTCTCTTGCGCCTATAAAAGGGAGGTCGCTCCTCTTTAGAGAGACGCACCAGAACTTCTTCCTCTCGCCACCAGTTACAATCTCTGTGTTGCTGATGTCTTCCTCATCCCGGCTTGCGGCGTGCACCGCGGGTCCCGCTTTGAGACCTATACGGGAGAAGGGTGATAAGGTTTTTGAGGAGCGCTCAGCGTGACTACTGGCTGCTTCATCACGGACGATCCAAACGCCGACGACTACTTCCCCAACGTTGACAACCTCTTCGACGACATGGCTGGAGAGGACACCAACCCCAAGATCGATACTTCTGTTGTTGCTCTGTATGTCTTCGTGACCTCTCTGTTTAGAATCATGCTGCAATTCCTTGCTATAGTTTTTCTTGTTCTACCCTCTGTACTACATGTGTTCTGTTTTAGTTCACATGTACAGATGATATTTTCCTTCACTCTGCTAGACTACATGACTTGTTCCATCTCTACTATATTAGTCATGTTTTATCTAGTATTTCAGTTAATAAAATCATATAGTAAATTGCTCATATTTCCAACAAAGATGAGGGTGATCCAGTGCTCAATACAGCGGCGACCCGGGCCAATGCAGCCTTGTAGATGACGTAGACGTGGACGGCGGTCCTCCTGGACATCCCAGCGCAGCTTGGGGTTTCCCGTGGCCGCGGGATCGATGAAGGAGCGATGACGGCAGTGCGGTTGCGAGCTCGGGAACGAGAGGGAGAGCGGGTGAGAGGGGGACAAGGGACTAGGTTCGTCTGCGCGGTCGAGGATGCTCTTATCCTCGAGGGGAGTCGCATGAAGAATGGCATGTGGCCATCCTGGCCATAGACACACGCTCGGCGTCCACATCGACGCGGGTGAGTGATACGTCTCCGTCGTATCTATAATTTTTGATTGTTCCATGCCAATATTCTACAACTTTCATATACTTTTGGCAACTTTTTATACTATTTTTGGGGACTAACATATTGATCCAGTGCCCAGTGCTAGTTCCTGTTTGTTGCATGTTTTTTGTTTCGCAGAATATCCATATCAAACGGAGTCCAAACGGAATAAAAATGGACGGAGAATTTTTTGGAATATATGTGAATTTTGGGAAGCGGAACCAACATGAAACGATGCCCAAGTGGGCCACGAGGCAGGGGGCGTGCCCTGGGAAGGGGGCGCGCCCTGGGCCCTCGTGGCCACACCGTAAGGCAGTTGATGCCCTTCTTTCACCGCAAGAAAGCTAATATCCGGATAAAAATCGTGTCAAAAAATCAGCCCAATCGGAGTTACGGATCTTCGGGAATATAAGAAACGGTGAAGGGGCAGAATCTGGGAATGCAGAAACAGAGAGAGACAGAGAGACAGATCCAATCTCGGAGGGGCTCTCGCCCCTCCCACGCCATGGAGACCATGGACCAGAGGGGAAACCCTTCTCCCATCTAGGGAGAAGGTCAAGGAAGAAGAAGAAGGAGGGGGGCTCTCTCCCCCTCTCTCCTGGTGGCGCCGGAACGCCGCTGGGGCCATCATCGTGTGACGGCGATCTATACCAACACCTCTGTCATCTCCACCAACATCTCCATCACCTCCCCCCATCTATCTACAGCGGTCCATTCTCCCGCAACCCGCTGTACCCTCTACTTGAACATGGTGCTTTATGCTTCGTATTATTATCCAATGATGTGTTGCCATCCTATGATGTCTGAGTAGATTATCGTTGTCCTACCGGCGATTGGTGAATTGCTATGATTGATTTAAATTGCGTGTGGTTATATTGTTGTCCTTTGGTGCCCATCATATGAGCGCGCGCGTGGATCACACCATAGGGTTAGTTGTATGTTGATAGGACTACGTATTGGAGGGCAAGAGTGACAGAAACTTCAACCTAGCGTAGAAATTGATGCATACGGGATTGAAGGGGGACCAATATATCTTAATGCTATGGTTGGGTTTTACCTTAATGAACGTTAGTAGTTGCGGATGCTTGCTAATAGTTCCAATCATAAGTGCATAGAATTCCAAGTAAGGGATGACATGCTAGCAGTGGCCTCTCCCACATAAAACTTGCTATCGGTCTAGTAACGTAGGCAATTGCTTAAGGGCAATTTCGCAACTCCTACCACCACTTTTCCACACTTGCTATCATTAACTTTAGTTGTGTCTTTATCTTAACAGCCCCTAGTCTTTATTTGCGTGCTCTTTATATTCTTGCAAACCTATCCAAAAACTACAAAGTACTTCTAGTTTCATACTTGTTCTAGGTAAAGTAAACGTCAAGCGTGCATAGAGTTGTATCGGTGGTCGATAGAACTTGAGGGAATATTTGTTCTGCCTTTAGCTCCTCGTTGGTTCAACACTCTTACTTATCGAAAGAGGCTACAACTGATCCCCTACACTTGTGGGTTACCAAGACCTTTTTCTGGCGCCGTTGCCGGGGAGCAATATTGTGGGGTGAATATTCTCGTGTGTGCTTGTTTGCTTTATCACTAAGTAGATTTTATTTGCTGTTCTAAGTTGTTCTCTATCTTTAGTTATGGATATGGAACACGAAATACCAAAAAACTTAGGTGTACTTGCTACTCATGGAGATGGGGAACCTCCTAAAACCCTCGATGCTCATTATGTGAAAGATATTATGTACTACTTTGATAATCCTAAGAAAACCCCATTCAACTATGTAATGGGAGTAACGTTGGATCAACGTGAATACTTTATGAATTGTCGCTTGACACAAAAAGGGAAACTGTTATGGGATCAAATTCATTTGTTGCATTGGTATGCTCGGCAACTATGCTTGAAATATGATTATACTTGTTGCTCTAGGATGAAGGCTCCACACCTTCCCTTTTCATGCAAATTTAATGATAATGAAACCTTAGCTTCTTATGCTAATGGTATATATGATTATTATGATGTGGAACAAATAGAAGAATTCGTTGCTTTTAAGGGTGCTTATGAAATTGAATCTCTGTTTAAAAAGAATGATGCTTTTGATGATGATGTTTCTAGGCCTAAAAATCTTGCTATATTGAAATATTGCTATTTGAATTATGAATATAACTCCAATATTGATGCGTTTATTGAGAAAGTCTCCACTGTCCAAGAAGAGACTAACATTTTGCAGGAAACTATGAAAGAAGAAACTGATGACATTGTGAGCTCATTAGATGAAAAGGATGACGAGGAGAGCGAAGAAGAAAAGGAGGAAGAGCGGATTAGCTACCCGTGCCCACCTTCTCATGAGATTAACTCTTCAACGTGATAGTTGCTATTGCACCCACACATGATAGTCCTATTATCTTTTTGAATTCTCCAAACTACACTATATCGGAGAAGTTTGCACTTATTAAGGATTATATTGATGGGTTGCCTTTTTCCGTTACACATGATGATTTTGATGAATATAATATGCATGTGCTTTCTGCTCCTACTTGCAATTATTATGAGAGAGGAACTACATATCCGCCTCTCTATGTGTCCAACACGATAAAATTGCAAGAAACTGTTTATACTATGCATTGGCCTTTACTATGTGTGCATGAATTGTTCTTTTATGACATGCCGATGCATAGGAAAAGAGTTAGACTTCGTTGTTGTTGGGGAACGTAGTATTTTAAAATTTTCCTACGATCACGCAAGATCTATCTACCAGATGCATAGCAACGAGAGGGAAGAGTGTGTCTACGTACCCTCGTAGACCGGGAGCGGAAGCGTCAAGTGACGCGGTTGATGTTGTCGAACTTCTTCGCGATCCAACCGATCAAGCACCGAACGTACGGCACCTCCGCGTTCAGCACACGTTCAGCTTGATGACGTCCCACGAGCTCTTGATCCAGTTGAGCTTTACGGGAGAGTTTCGTCAGCACGACGGCGTGGTGACGGATATGATGTGTTCACCGGCGCAGGGCTTCGCCTAAGCTCCGCGACGGTATGACCGAGGTGTGATTCTGTGGAGGGGGGCACCGCACACGGCTAAAACAATTCAACTTGTGTGTCTTTGGGTGCCCCCCTGCCCCCGTATATAAAGGAGCAGGGGAGGGAGGCTGTCCGGCCCTTCCTGGTGCGGCTAGGGAAGGAGTCCTACTAGGAATAGGATTGCAATCCTATTCCTAGTAGGATTCACCGAAAGGAAGAAGGGGGAAAGGAATAGGAGAGGTGGCGCCCCCCCCCCCCCAATCCTAGTCCAACTAGGAACCCTAGGTGGGGGCGCCGGCCAGCCCTATGGGCTGCCTCTCTCTTTCCCTTTAGGCCCACTATGGACCATCCCCTCTCGTAGGGGGTTCCGGTAACCCCCTCCGGCATTCCCGATAAATCCGAAACTTTTCCGGTATACTTCCGATGTCCGAATATAGCCGTCCAATATATCAATCTTTATGTCTCGGACATTCCGAGACTCCTCGTCATGTCCGTGATCTCATCCGGGACTCCGAACTACCTTCGGTACATCAATACTCATAAACTCATAATACCGATCGTCATCAAACGTTAAGCGTGCGGACCCTACGGGTTCGAGAACTATGTAGACATGACCGAGACTCATCTCCGGTCAATAACCAATAGCGGAACCTGGATGTTCATATTGGCTCCTACATATTCTACGAAGATCTTTTATCGGTCAGAACCTCATAACAACATACGTTGTTCCTTTTGTCAAACGGTATGTTACTTGCCCGAGATTCGATCGTCGGTATCTCTATACCTAGTTCAATCTCGTTACCGGCAAGTCTCTTTACTCGTTCCGTAACACATCATCTCGTGACTAACTCATTAGTCTTTTGCTTGCAAGGCTTATTGTGATGTGTGTTACCGAGAGGGCCCAGAGATACCTCTCCGACACTCGGAGTGACAAATCCTAATCTTGATCTATGCCAACACCACGAATACTTTCGGAGACACCTGTAGAGCATCTTTATGATCACCCAGTTACGTTGTGACGTTTGATAGCACACAAGGTGTTCCTACGGTATTCGGGAGTTGCATAATCTCATAGTCATAGGAACATGTATAAGTCATGAAGAAAGCAATAGCAGTAAAACTAAACGATCATAGTGCTATGCTAACGGATGGGTCTTGTCCATCACATCATTCTCCTAATGATGTGATCCCGTTGATCAAATGACAACTCATGTCTATGGCTAGGAAACATAACCATCTTTGATCAATGAGCTAGTATAGTAGAGGCATACTAGGGACATACTGTTTTGTCTATGTATCCACACATGTACTAAGTTTCCGGTTAATACAATTCTAGTATGAATAAAAGACATTTATCATGATATAAGGAAATACAAATAACATCTTTATTATTGCCTCTAGGGCATATTTCCTTCAGTCTCCCACTTGAACTAGAGTCAATAATCTAGATTACAAAGTGATGATCCTCACACCCATGGAGTCTTGGTGCTGATCATGTTTTGCCCGTGGAAGAGGCTTAGTCAACGGGTCTGCAACATTCAGATCCGTATGTATTTTGCAAATCTCTATGTCTCCCTCCTTGACTAGATCGCGGATGGAATTGAAGCGTCTTTTGATGTGCTTTGTTCTCTTGTGAAACCTGGATTCCTTCGCCAAGGCTATGGCTCCAGTGTTGTCACAAAAGATTTTCATTGGACCCGATGCACTAGGTACTACACCTAGATCGGATATGAACTCCTTCATCCAGACTCCTTCATTTGCTGCTTCCGAAGCAGCTATGTATTCCGCTTCACACGTAGATCCCGCCACGACGCTCTGCTTGGAACTGCACAAGCTGACAGCTCCACCGTTCAATAAAAATACATATCCGGTTTGTGACTTTGAGTCATCTGGATCAGTGTCAAAGCTAGAATCGACGTAACCGTTTACGACGAGCTCTCTGTCACCTCCATATACGAGAAACATATCCTTTGTTCTTTTCAGATACTTTAGGATGTTTTTGACCGCTGTCCAGTGATCCATTCCTGGATTACTTTGGTACCTCCCTGCTAGACTTATAGCAAGGCACACATCAGGTCTGGTACACAGCATTGCATACATGATAGATCCTATGGCTGAGGCATAGGGAATGACTTTCATTTTCTCTCTATCTTCTGCAGTGGTCGGGCATTGAGTCTTACTCAACTTCATACCTTGTAAAACAGGCAAGAACCCTTTCTTTGACTGATCCATTTTGAACTTCTTCAAAATCTTATCAAGGTATGTGCTTTGTGAAAGTCCAATTAAGTGTCTTGATCTATCTCTATAGATCTTGATACCTAATATATAAGCAGCTTCACCGAGGTCTTTCATTGAAAAACTTTTATTCAAATATCCTTTTATGCTATCCAGAAATTCTATATCATTTCCAATCAACAATATGTCATCTACATATAATATTAGAAATGCTACAGAGCTCCCACTCACTTTCTTGTAAATACAGGCTTCTCCAAAAGTCTGTATAAAACCATATGCTTTGATTACCTCATCAAAGCGTATATTCCAACTCCGAGATGCTTGCACCAGTCCATAGATGGATCGCTGGAGCTTGCATACTTTATTAGCACCTTTTGGATCGACAAAACCTTCTGGTTGCATCATATACAACTCTTCTTTGAGATATCCATTTAGGAATGCAGTTTTGACATCCATTTGCCAGATTTCATAATCATAAAATGCGCCAATTGCTAACATGATTCGGACAGACTTAAGCATCGCTACAGGTGAGAAAGTCTCATCGTAGTCAACTCCTTGAACTTGTCGAAAACCTTTCGCAACAAGTCAAGCTTTGTAAACAGTAATATTACCGTCTGCGTCGGTCTTCCTCTTGAAGATCCATTTATTTTTCGATGGCTTGCCGATCATTGGGCAAGTCAACCAAAGTCCACACTTTGTTCTCATACATGGATCCCATCTCAGATTTCATGGCTTCAAGCCATTTTGCGGAATCTGGGCTCATCATCGCTTCCTCATAGTTCGTAGGTTCATCATGGTCTAGTAACATGATTTCCAGAACTGGGTTGCCGTACCACTCTGGTGCGGAACTTACTCTGGTTGATCTACGACGTTCAGCAGAAACTTGATCCGAAGTTTCATGATCATTATCATCAACTTCCTCACTAATTGGTGTAGGAATCACTGGAACAATTTCCTGTGATGTACTACTTTCCAATATGGGAGAAGGTACAATTACCTCATCAAGTTCTACTTTCCTCCCACTCACTTCTTTCGAGAGAAACTCTTTTTCTAGAAAGGATCCGTTCTTAGCAACGAATATTTTGCCTTTGGATCTGTGATAGAAGGTGTACCCAACAGTCTCTTTTGGGTATCCTATGAAGACACATTTTTCTGACTTGGGATCGAGCTTATCAGGTTGAAGTGTTTTCACATAAGCATTGCAGTCCCAAATTTTAAGAAACGACAACTTTGGTTTCTTGCCAAACCATAGTTCATAAGGTGTCGTATCAACGGATTTAGATGGTGCCCTATTTAACGTGAATGCAGCTGTCTCTAAAGCATAACCCCAAAACGATAGTGGTAAATCGGTAAGAGACATCATAGATCGCACCATATCTAATAAAGTACGGTTACGACGTTCGGACACACCATTACGCTGTGGTGTTCCAGGTGGCGTGAGTTGTGAAACTATTCCACATTGTTTCAAATGAAGACCAAACTCGTAACTCAAATATTCTCCTCCACGATCAGATCGTAGGAACTTTATTTTCTTGTTACGATGATTCTCTACTTCACTCTGAAATTCTTTGAACTTTTCAAATGTTTCAGACTTGTGTTTCATTAAGTAGATATACCCATATCTGCTCAAATCATCAGTGAAGGTCAGAAAATAACGATACCCGCCGCGAGCATCAACACTCATTGGTCCACATACATCAGTATGTATGATTTCCAACAAATCTGTTGCTCGCTCCATGGTTCCAGAGAACGGAGTTTTAGTCATCTTGCCCATGAGGCATGGTTCGCAAGCACCAAGTGATTCATAATCAAGTGATTCCAAAAGTCCATCTTTATGGAGTTTCTTCATGCGTTTTACACCAATATGACCTAAACGGCAGTGCCACAAATAAGTTGCACTATCATTATTAACCTTGCATCTTTTGGTTTCAATATTATGAATATGTGCATCACTACATTCGAGATCCAATAAGAATAGACCACTCTTCAAGGGTGCATGACCATAAAAGATATTATTCATAAAAATGGAACAACCATTATTCTCTGATTTAAATGAATAACCGTCTCGCAATAAACAGGATCCAGATATAATGTTCATGCTTAACGCTGGCACCAAATAACAATTATTTAGGTCTAAAACTAATCCCGAAGGTAGATGTAGAGGTAGCGTGCCGACGGCGATCACATCGACTTTGGAACCGTTTCCCACGCGCATCGTCACCTCGTCCTTAGCTAATCTTTGTTTAATCTGTAGTCCCTGTTTCGAGTTACAAATATTAGCAACCGAACCGGTATCAAATACCCAGGTACTACTACGAGAATTAGTAAGGTACACATCAATAACATGTATATCACATATACCTTTGTTCACCTTGCCATCCTTCTTATCCGCCAAATACTTGGGGCAGTTCCGTTTCCAGTGTCCAGTCCCCTTGTAGTAGTAGCACTCAGTTTCAGGCTTGGTTCCATAATTGAGGCTTTCTGCGAGAACAGCAACAATCTTGCTATTCTCCTTGAAAATCCCTTCCTTGCCTTTTTTCTTGAAACTAGTGGTATTGTTAACCATCAACATTTGATGCTCCTTTTTGATTTCTACCTCCGCAGCTGTGAGCATAGCGAAGAGCTCGGGAATTGTCTTTTGTATCCCTTGCATATTATAGTTCATCACGAAGCCATTATAGCTTGGTGGTAGTGATTGAAGAATTCTATCAATAACACTATTCTCATCAACTTGGCAACCAAGTTGAGTCATATGATTGTAGTGCCCATACATTGTGAGCAAGTGTTCACTGATAGAACTATTCTCCTCCATCTTGCAGCTGTAGAACTTATTGGAAATCTCATATTTCTCAATTCGGGCATTTGCTTGAAATATTAACTTCAACTCCTGGAACATCTCATATGCTCCATGACGTTCAAAACGTCGTTGAAGTCCCGGTTCTAAGCCGTAAAGCATGGCACACTGAACTATCATGTAGTCATCAGACCGTGACTGCCAGACGTTCAAAGCGTCTGCATCAGCGGAAGGGGGCTTGTCACCTAGCGGTGCTTCAAGGACATAATTCTTCTGTGCAGCAATGAGGATAATCCTCAGGTTACGGACCCAGTCCGTGTAATTGCTACCATCATCTTTCAACTTAGCTTTCTCTAGGAATGCATTAAAATTCAAAGGAACGGTAGCACGGGCCATTGATCTACAACGACATAGATATGCAAAACTATCAGGACTAAGTTCATGATAAATTAAAGTTCAATATTAATTTAAAGAACTCCCACTTAGATAGACATCCCTCTGGTCATCTAAATGATCACGTGATCCAAATCAACTAAACCATGTCCGATCATCACGTGAGATGGAGTAGTTTTCAATGGTGAACATCTTATGTTGATCATATCTACTATATGATTCACGCTCGACCTTTCGGTCTCCAGTGTTCCGAGGCCATATCTGTATATGCTAGGCTCGTCAAGTTTAACCCGAGTATTCTGCGTGTGCAAAACTGGCTTACACCCGTTGTATTTGAACGTAGAGCTTATCACACCCGATCATCACGTGGTGTCTCGGCACGACGAACTTTCGCAACGGTGCATACTCGGGGAGAACACTTATACCTTGAAATTTAGTAAGGGATCATCTTATAATGCTACCGTCGTTCTAAGCAAAATAAGAAGCATAATAAGATAAACATCACATGCAATCAAAATATGTGACATGATATGGCCATCATCATCTTGTGCTTTTGATCTCCATCTTCAAAGCACCGTCATGATCACCTTCGTCACCGGCTTGACACCTTGATCTTCATCGTAGCATCGTTGTCGTCTCGCCAACTATTGCTTCCACGACTATCGCTACCGCTTAGTGATAAAGTAAAGCAATTACATGGCGATTGCATTTCATACAATAAAGCGACAACCATATGGCTCCTGCCAGTTGCCGATAACTTTACAAAACATGATCATCTCATACAAAACCGTATAACTCATCATGTCTTGACCATATCACATCACAACATGCCCTGCAAAAACAAGTTAGACGTCCTCTACTTTGTTTGTTGTAAGTTTTACGTGGCTGCTACGGGCTTAGGAAGAACCGTTCTTACCTACGCATACAAAACCACAACGATGTTTCGTCAAGTATGTGCTGTTTTAACCTTCACAAGGACCGGGCGTAGCCACACTTGATTCAGCTAAAGTGAGAGAGACAGACACCCGCCAGTCACCTTTAAGCAACGAGTGCTCGTAACGGTGAAACCAGTCTCGCGTAAGCGTACGCGTAATGTCGGTCCGGGCCGCTTCATCTCACAATACCGCCGAAGCAAAGTATGACATGCTGGTAAGCAGTATGACTAGTATCGTCCACAATCTCATTGTGTTCTACTCGTGCATATCATCTACGCATAGACCTGGCTCTGATGCCACTGTTGGGGAACGTAGTATTTTAAAATTTTCCTACGATCACGCAAGATCTATCTACCAGATGCATAGCAACGAGAGGGAAGAGTGTGTCTACGTACCCTCGTAGACCGGGAGCGGAAGCGTCAAGTGACGCGGTTGATGTTGTCGAACTTCTTCGCGATCCAACCGATCAAGCACCAAACGTACGACACCTCTGCGTTCAGCACACGTTCAGCTTGATGACGTCCCACGAGCTCTTGATCCAGTTGAGATTCACGGGAGAGTTTCGTCAGCACGACGGCGTGGTGACGGATATGATGTGTTCACCGGCGCAGGGCTTCGCCTAAGCTCCGCGACGGTATGACCGAGGTGTGATTCTGTGGAGGGGGGCACCGCACACGGCTAAAACAATTCAACTTGTGTGTCTTTGGGTGCCCCCCTGCCCCCGTATATAAAGGAGCAGGGGAGGGAGGCCGGCCGGCCCTTCCTGGTGCGGCTAGGGAAGGAGTCCTACTAGGAATAGGATTGCAATCCTATTCCTAGTAGGATTCACCGAAAGGAAGAAGGGGGGAAGGAATAGGAGAGGTGGCGCCCCCCCCCCCCCAATCCTAGTCCAACTAGGAACCCTAGGTGGGGGCGCCGGCCAGCCCTATGGGCTGCCTCTCTCTTTCCCTTTAGGCCCACTATGGACCATCCCCTCTCGTAGGGGGTTCCGGTAACCCCCTCCGGCATTCCCGATAAATCCGAAACTTTTCCGGTATACTTCCGGTGTCCGAATATAGCCGTCCAATATATCAATCTTTATGTCTCGGACATTCCGAGACTCCTCGTCATGTCCTTGATCTCATCCGGGACTCCGAACTACCTTCGGTACATCAATACTCATAAACTCATAATACCGATCGTCATCAAACGTTAAGCGTGCGGACCCTACGGGTTCGAGAACTATGTAGACATGACCGAGACTCATCTCCGGTCAATAAACAATAGCGGAACCTGGATGTTCATATTGGCTCCTACATATTCTACGAAGATCTTTTATCGGTCAGAACCGCATAACAACATACGTTGTTCCTTTTGTCAAACGGTATGTTACTTGCCCGAGATTCGATCGTCGGTATCTTTATACCTAGTTCAATCTCGTTACCGGCAAGTCTCTTTACTCGTTCCGTAACACATCATCTCGTGACTAACTCATTAGTCTTTTGCTTGCAAGGCTTATTGTGATGTGTGTTACCGAGAGGGCCCAGAGATACCTCTCCGACACTCGGAGTGACAAATCCTAATCTTGATCTATGCCAACACCACGAATACTTTCGGAGACACCTGTAGAGCATCTTTATGATCACCCAGTTACGTTGTGATGTTTGATAGCACACAAGGTGTTCCTACGGTATTCGGGAGTTGCATAATCTCATAGTCATAGGAACATGTATAAGTCATGAAGAAAGCAATAGCAGTTAAACTAAACGATCATAGTGCTATGCTAACGGATGGGTCTTGTCCATCACATCATTCTCCTAATGATGTGATCCCGTTGAACAAATGACAACTCATGTCTATGGCTAGGAAACATAACCATCTTTGATCAATGAGCTAGTCTAGTAGAGGCATACTAGGGACATACTGTTTTGTCTATGTATCCACACATGTACTAAGTTTCCGGTTAATACAATTCTAGCATGAATAAAAGACATTTATCATGATATAAGGAAATACAAATAACATCTTTATTATTGCCTCTAGGGCATATTTCCTTCAGTTGTTGCATGATATATATCATTTTGTGCTCACTACTAAATGCCAAATCATTGCTAATTAAAATTGGCTTTGATTTACCTTGGGATCCGGGTGGATCCATCACTTGAGCACTATATGCCTAGCTTAATGAATTTAAAGAAAGCGCTACCAGGGAGACAACCCGGAAGTTTTAGAGAGTCATTTATTTCTGTTGTGTGCTTTTATAAAGTTTAAAAACAAAAAAATAAAGAGGGGAACCCAAAACTTTTCAAAAAGAAAAGTGAAAGTGATATAGACGAGCATTGTGAAAGTGGGGGACGTCCTTGAACTTTGTTCATGCCCATGGAAACTTTGTGAATCTTAATTATAGAAACTTTTCAACAAAAATAATTATCCCCTTGTACAATTCCATTGTATTATAAAAATAATGTGCCAAGGTTTGCCTTTAGGATGTTTACAATGCTTGTTGGTTTGTGCGGTGCAGGACAGAAACTTTGGATGTAGTGCGCGATTTTACGTTTTTTGATGGAACGTCAAATGGTTCTGAAACTTTTTGCACTGTCTTTCTATACAAATTGTTTATGTTTCCTAATTTTGGCAGAATTTTTCAAGTATCAAAAGTATGGTGAATGTTCAGATTATTACAGATTGTTCTGTTTTAGACAGATTCTGTTTTTGATGCATAGTTTGCTTGTTTAGATGAAACTATCAATTTCTATCAGTGGATTAAGCCATGGAAAAGTTATATTACAGTAGCTACAATGCAAAAACAAAATATGAATTGGTTTGCAACAGTACTTAGAGTAGTGATTTGCTTTATTATACTAACGGATCTTACCGAGTTTTCTGTTGAAGTTTTGTGTGGATGAAGTGTTCGGAGATCGAGGAGGTCTCGATGTGAGGAGAAGAAGGAGAGACAAGAGCTCAAGCTTGGGGATGCCCAAGGCACCCCAAGTAAATATTCAAGGAGACTCAAGCGTCTAAGCTTGGGGATGCCGGAAGTCATCCCCTCTTTCTTCAACAAGTATCGGTATGTTTTCGGATTCGTTTCATTCATGTGAGATGTGCAGATCTTGGAGCGTCTTTTGCATTTAGTCTTCACCTTTTCTTTTATGCACCATGCTGGTATGAGATAGTCCTTGGTTGATTTATAGAATGCTCTTTGCACTTCACTTATATATTTTGAGTATGACTTTATAGAATACTTCATGTGCTTCACTTATATCATTTGAAGTTTGGATTGCCCGTTTCTCTTCACATAGAAACCCGGCATTTGTAGAATGCTCTTTTGCTTCACTTATAATTGTTAGAGCGTGGGCTTAACTTTTGTAGAAAGAATTAAAACTCTCTTGCTTCACTTATATATATTTAGAGAATTGACGGGAATTGGTCATTCACATGGTTAGTCATAAAATCCTACATAAACTAGTAGATCGATGAATATGATATGTTTGATTCCTTGCAATAGTTTTACGATATAGAGATGCTAATATGTGGGAGGTACTAGTGAATGATTGTGGTCTAGTAAAAATATTGGTGTTAAGGTTTATAATTCCCGAAGCATGCACGTATTGTCTCCTAACTATGTAACCAAATTGGCGCGCATTGTATTTTGATTGTTTATCTTTGCGTGAAGGTCGGGGACGCGCGATGGTTAACTCCTACCAACCTCCCCCCTAGGGGCATGCGTCGTAGTATTTTTGCTTCGAGGGCTAATATATTTTTCGCAATAATATGTGAGTTCTTTATGACTAATATTGAGTCCATGGATTATACGCAGTCTCAACCTTCCACCATTGCTAGCCTCTCTTGTACCGCGCAACTTTCGCCGGTACCATACACCCACCATATACCTTCCTCAAAACAGCCACCATACCTACCTATTATGGCATTTCCATAGCCATTCCGAGATATATTGCCATGTAACTCCACTATTCCGTTTATTATGACACGCACCATCATTGTCATATTGCCTTGCATGATCGTAAGATAGCTAGCATGATGTTTCCATGGCTTGTCCGTTTTTTGATGTCATTGCTACGCTAGATCATTGCACATCCCGGTACACCGCCGGAGGCATTCATATAGAGTCATATTTTTGTTCTAGTATCGAGTTGTAATATCGAGTTGTAAGTAAATAGAAGTGTGATGATCATCATTATTAGAGCATTGTCCCAAAAAAAGGCCCAAAAAAAAGAAAGGCCAAAAAAAGGAAGGCCTAAAAAAAAGAAAAAAAAAGGGGACAATGCTACTATCTTTTTTCAACACTTGTGCTTCAAAGTAGCACCATGATCTTCATGATAGAGAGTCTCCTATGTTGTCACTTCCATATACTAGTGGGAATTTTCATTATAGAACTTGGCTTGTATATTCCAACGATGGGCTTCCTCAAATGCCCTAGGTCTTCATGAGCAAGCAAGTTGATGCACACCCACTAGTTTTCTTTTGAGCTTTCATACACTTATAGCTCTAGTGCATCCGTTATATGGCAATCCCTACTCACTCACATTGATATCTATTGATGGGCATCTCCATAGCCCATTGATACGCCTAGTCAATGTGAGACTTTCTCCCTACTTTTGTCTACTACCACCTTCTATTCCACCCATAGTGCTATATCCATGGCTCATGCTCATGTATTGCATGAAGAGTTGAAAAAGATTGAAAAAGTAAAGTATGAAAACAATTGCTTGGCTGACACCAGGATGGGCATGAGGGGTACCTTGTGTTAAGAAAAGGGAAGCATAAAAGACTATATGATTTTGTAGGGATAACGTTCTTTAGCATTAATATTTTGAAAGACTTGATTGTTTGTTGGGATGCCCGAGTATTAAATTCTTCTATGTCAAATGATAAACTATTGCATTGAATCACTCGTGTCTTAATATTCATGCCATGATTAGATTACATGATCAAGATTATGCTAGGTAGCATTCCACATCAAAAATTATCTTCTTTATCATTTACCTACTC
Source organism: Secale cereale (assembly GCA_902687465.1). Classification (NCBI taxonomy): domain Eukaryota; kingdom Viridiplantae; phylum Streptophyta; class Magnoliopsida; order Poales; family Poaceae; genus Secale; species Secale cereale. Next base: position 447,632,989 of record LR738713.1, on the reverse strand, counting down.
GAGGACGAGCAGGAATTAAGCTTGGGGATGCTGATACGTCTTCGTCGTATCTATAATTTTTGATTGTTCCATGCCAATATTGTACAACTTTCATATACTTTTGGCAACTTTTTATACTATTTTTGGGGACTAACATATTGATCCAGTGCCCAGTGCCAGTTCCTGTTTGTTGCATGTTTTTTGTTACGCGGAATATCCATATCAAACGGAGTCCAAACGGCATAAAAATGGACGGATATTTTTTTTGAAATATATGTGAATTTTGGGAAGCGAAACCAACATGAAACGATGACCGAGTGGGCCACGAGGCAGGGGGCGCGCCCTGGGCCCTCGTGGCCACATCGTAAGGCGGTTGATGCCCTTTTTTGCCGCAAGAAAGCTAATATTCGGATAAAAATCGTGTCAAAAAATCAGCCCAATCGGAGTTACAGATCTCCGGGGATATAAGAAACGATGAAGGGACAGAATCTCGGAACGCAGAAACCGAGAGACAGATCCAATCTCGGTGGGGCTCTCGCCCCTCCCACGCCATGGAGACCATGGACCAGAGGGGAAACCCTTCTCCCATCTAGGGAGAAGGTCAAGGAAGAAGAAGAAGGAGGGGGGCTCTCTCCCCCTCTCTCCCGGTGGCGCCGGAACGCCGCCGGGGCCATCATCGTGTGACGGCGATCTACACCAACACCTCAGTCATCTCCGCCAACATCTCCATCACCTTCCCCCATCTATCTACAGCGGTCCACTCTCCCACAACCCGCTGTACCCTCTACTTGAACATGGTGCTTTATGCTTCATATTATTATCCAATGATGTGTTGCCATCCTATGATGTCTGAGTAGATTATCGTTGTCCTACCGGTGATTGGTGAACTGCTATGATTGATTTAAATTGCTTGTGGTTATGTTGCTGTCCTTTGGTTCCCATCATATGAGCGCGCGCGTGGATCACACCATAGGGTTAGTTGTATGTTGATAGGACTACGTATTGGAGGGCAAGAGTGACAGAAACTTCAACCTAGCGTAGAAATTGATGCATACGGGGTTGAAGGGGGACCAATATATCATAATGTTATGGTTGGATTTTACCTTAATGAACGTTAGTAGTTGCGGATGCTTGCTAATAGTTCCAATCATAAGTGCATAGAATTCCAAGTAAGGGATGACATGCTAGCAATGGCCTCTCTCACATAAAACTTGCTATCGATCTAGTAACGTAGTCAATTGCTTAGGGGCAATTTCGCAACTCCTACCACCACTTTTCCACACTCGCTATCATTAACTTTCGTTGTGTCTTTATCTTAACAGCCCCTAGTCTTTATTTGCGTGCTCTTTATATTCTTGCAAACCTATCCATAAACTACAAAGTACTTCTAGTTTCATACTTGTTCAAGGTAAAGTAAACGTCAAGCGTGCGTAGAGTTGTATCGGTGGCCGATAGAATTTGAGGGAATATTTGTTCTGCCTTTAGCTCCTCGTTGGATTCAACACTCTTACTTATCGAAAGAGACTACAACTGATCCCCTACACTTGTGGGTTATCAGTGAGCAGTAGGTTGAAGGAGATGCTAGGCGGGCTAGGCCGGCAAAGTTGACATAGAGCCCAGTCACACATTAGGCAGGTTTTCATTTCCCATTTTATTTTCTATTTCAGTTATTTAGCTCTGTTTTCTCTATTTCTTTCACAACAATTGAATTTTGTCAAACATGAAACTTGTCTCATAAATACTAAGAAATATTACTAGGTTGCACAAAAAGTTTGGAGCCAACTAGAATTGTTCAAACATTTTTAGAAATTGAGAAGGTCAAGTAATTTGTTGCTGGACCACTAAAATAATTGCCGAGAACAAATTGGGCATCCAAATGGAGTTGACATTATTTTTACCAATACATGGGGATTTTATGACATATTATAAACACCTTTGTTTCGCTGTTTCAAGAAATAACAATTTGACTTGCAATTTAAATTTGAATTGGGCTTTGATTTTTATCAAATGGCAATTTGGCTTAATAAAGCATGATGACATGGCATCATTAAAAAGGAATCATTGTAGCTTAACATTTGAGGTGTTACAACTGCACCGTCTATACCGGGGGCGCGCCAATCAGCGACGGCCGGCACGCCAATCGACACCGCCAGGCCCATCGGTGGCCAACCGCTTCTTGAGTTTCTCCTTCTTTGGGGGCCCTCACTTTGGTGCCGCGATTTTGCCGCGTAGCCCGGGCGAGCGTGATGGTAGGATCCTCCGGCACCTCCGTCGACTCCATCTCCAACACGTTCTTCGACGGTTCAATGCGTCGACGGCGGAAGAGGGACAGGGTGGGAGAAAAGAGCAGGATTTGGGCGGAGGGCGGTGGCGAATGAAAAAAGAGAGTAGGGGAATTTTGGCGTGAAATCAGTGCGGGATGCTCCAAAAGTGCGGGCTCCGCCTTCCTTTTGGGTGGGCCAGTAAGGCAGAGAGTGATGTTGTGTGTCCGGACTCCCACAAAGCCCCCATGTTTGTCGCTGATTTACGGGAGAAAATACGTCCTGAACATGTCACGAATTAATACAGGACCATGTTGGATGGCTTTCATGATCCGACAGCATGGTTCGGACGCCGGCGGTTTGCATATCCCGGTCGTAGATGTGCTTTTGTGTTGTTGGTCTATTTTTCGCGTGTGCTCCTAGAGAAGCACCACGAGGGATGGGATGATCACACACAAGAATATTGGACACTGTACAGAGATACATGTCCAAAGCAAATACAAATCCTTACTGAATAAATATCGTTGACTCAACCTGACACACATCAGTCCACATGGAGTAAAAACCGTCCTGAAAGGCTGAAAGCCTGAAACGAACTCTTAATAAACCGCGGGTATTAAACACCGAAAATGCTACACCATTAAAGAACGTAGTAATCCCTTCGTAGGTGTAGCAAACCCCATTAAACACATACCATTATGTTAGATCAGAGAGCGGGGGACGTTAGTTAATCCGTGTGCAACCGCCCGACGGCAGCATGTCCGGCGCGGCGGCGACGGCCGGCGAGCTGCTGTGCCTACCAAATTTACACATGCATGCATGTCAGCATGTACACGCACGACACGATCACGAGATCGAGTCCACCGCCTCGTCGACGTCGTCGTCGTCGTCGACGCCGGATCCTCTGGTGCCCCTCCGTGGCTGCCGTGTCCGCCTGCTCTTCGGCTTCGGCGCCCTGCGCCGCCTCCGGAGCGCGGCGACGGTGTCGGTGAACGCCCGGAGGATGTCCTTGTGCACCACCCGGTCGTTGAGCTGGAGGTAGCAGAACAGCAGCTCCTCCATGAAGTCCCAGTCCACCGCCGGCGCCGCGCGCGTGCCGACGCGGGCGGCCTCCAGCCTCGCGTGCGCGTCCGCCATTTCCCGCATGGACCGCCGGAAGTCCTCGTACGGCGCGACTGAAAGCGTCACCACCGCCACGCCGCCGCTCCCGCCGGAGACCACCGCCTTGGTAGCCATCCCCGCCACGACGCCGTCCCTCTCGCTCTCAGAGCCGTCCTGATCCTCCTGCGTGGAAGATTCGTCATCACCGTCGTCGTCGTCGTCAGGAACGACGGTCGGGCCGACCCTGAGAGACCGGAAGTTGAGGGCAAGAGCGCCGTCGTCATGGTCGTCGTGGCAGTTACCGGCAGCGACGTGGCGTTGGCGCACGCCGGAGGAGAAGGAGTTGGTCCGGGGGTGCATGCACGCGGAGAGCAACGAGCCAGCGGCGGCGGCGGCGGAGGGGGAGGGGGATGGGTTGTGGTTGGCGCTCGAACGGCCATGGCCATGGAGCTTCTTGAGGGCCTTGGGGAAGTGGAGGAATGACTTGAGCCTTGCGCGCTTCTTGCTCCTCCTCTTCTTCTTCTTGGCCTCATCTTCCATCCCCTCCATGTTTCTCTTGATCTCTTGGTACGTTGAGAGCGCTGGTGTTGGATAGAGTGGCAAATAATGTAGGTTGGGAGAGGGGGGCTGGGGGATGAAGGAGTTACATAGGAGTATTTATGTTGTGAGTTATGTGTACTTATTTAGTACTTGCACTGGAGAAGGTATTTACTTAATTATTTGTTGACTTTTTACCAAGTATAACTTCTTTATTTCCTCTAGACATTGCTTCTTTTAGCAGAATTTTAGAGATAGTTAACTGCCCTTTGCGGTGCGTTCGGAGTACATATAACATGTTGTAAGTAGTATTAACAAAGCCCTAAATGCCGTCCCTCTTGGGATAGCATGCTCAATTGGTTAGCTTCCATTTGTGTGTGTGTGTGTGAGGGGGGTGTATACTAGAATTTATACTAGATGCCTGAGAAAAACCCAGGATATACTAGCTAGAACGAGCGCTTAGCTACATGCGTTGGGGAAGTAGATGCTTAGGATTTTCATTCATGTTTTTCTAAAAATCGCTAGGAATCTATGGATAGACATTAGCGTTGGAGGGAGGTCCTACACACATTGCATAGAAATTCTTTATGGAGCCCAATATCGAGGGAACGTCGGATTTTTAGGGCTCCTAGTGAACGCCCTCAAAGCCATCGGATCACGATCAAACATATGGCAATTTCTCCGCGCGGTGTGGCAATTTTTGCGCCTTTTCTTTTGCTACATCAGAACTTCCAACTTGGTATGGCATGGCAAGTTTTAAGCGTTCGCTGAAAAAAAAAACTCGCAAAGAACGTTCATCAAATAACGTTTCCCTTATTTATTTAACTTGTAATAATGCTTACTTCCTCCGTCCGAAAATACTTGTCATCAAAATAGACAAAAGAAAATATATCTAGAACTAAAATACATCTAGATACATCCTTTTTTTTATATTCATTTTGATGACAAGTATTCTCGGACGAAGAGAGTACGTCCTTAAACAAAAGAGGAAGTAGGTCTCTAGAAGTCCCTCACTCCTAAACAAGCGAAAACTCTATTTCCTTTATTGCTCAAGCGTGTAAACAAGCGATGTGTCGAAGACGGCCTTAGTATGTTCCAAGAGCACTCAAAATGCAGCGAAACAAGACATCAGTTGTATCTGTAGTACTAGTATAATATTTTATTTTATTTTGCAAACCAATCCATGATTGAATGGTTAGGAGGACAGCGGTATCCACAATCCAACGTGGTTCAAATCCTGGTGTGCGCATTTATTCTATATTTATTTCAGGATATCCCACGATGTATGTTCAGTGAGAGATGTTCTCGTGTATATGCGTATATATAAGCGCTTGTGTCTGTATGAGAAAATACACTCTTTTTCAAGAGCACGAGTTGTGCGTCTCGAGAGAAAAGGACGGGGGAGGTGTGGTGCCGTGGAGGAAAGGAGACCGTCCATCATCTAGATGACGGCTTAAGGTCGCACAAATCAAATCGGGACACCGCTTCTGGCAGTAGAGCCGCAGTGGAAGCAAACTGCAAAGCACAGTAGTGCCATTCTTTTCCCCGCATTTGGAGCTTCTTCCTTGGAGCCACGGAATTTCATGAAAACAAGTTCGTTTCTCACGGCAACATACATACAAACTCACAAAGGTTCATGCGTTGCAGACGGTGCCTATCTGGCTATCTCAATCTAACCCCCGTTTCAGAACGTAATAAAGTGGCTCATGGGAGAAGGGCAATCTCCACAACACAATTCACACGGCACAGCTGCGAGTGAGTCTTGTGGTTCTTCTGCCTGGCATCAACTTAAAATCGACCTACATTTTTTCGCACAGAATCTGGGCACGATCGATCAGCAGGGTACACCCGATCTCAGATCCATCCCGGCAGAGAGCAACAAACACAACTTAATTTACAGGATCGGCTAGATATATACCATACCATACAGACGCATGTACTGTGTCGCTAGGAACAGAGACGACACCTGAGAAATGGGCAGAAGCCTGCTGCCTCTAGTAGTCCTTCCCACGGGGGTGCTTGCCCCTGTTACCGGCCACCGACGGGCCGGAGAGCACCGGGAGCCCCCACTGCGACAAGAAGACGATGCTCGGGCAGGCATCCTCGGCATGCGCCACGCTTGCATTGCGGATCTTGGAGGAGGAGGAGGAGGGCTCGGAGACCTTCCTTGGCAGGAGGACCGAAGTGATCCTGCTCCACCTGAGCTTCTTGAGATGGAAGAAGCAGGAGCAGGCCGCCTTGCCGTTCAGAGACGGCAGCCACCGCCGCTGCCTGGGCCGCGGGGTGGCCCCATCGTCCCGGCATTCCAGCTTCTGGTACTGGAAGAAGCTGCCCCTTCGGCTGCTGGCCGTGTCCTGCAGCCCCATCATTGCAGCTCAAGGAGAAAGCTGCAGCCTGCAAGGCCAAGATATAGTAGACTCTACAAGGAAGATGCAGATCATCTTGAGGACGGACAAGACAGCAGTAGCTTGCACATGGAGTGACCCCGACCAAAGTGGTACGGCGCCGATAATTAGAAACATTGACACATGAACAAGAGGACAAAGGCTGCCCTAATGTTTGATTCCTTGTGCCACATGGGCCTAGCCACCCTCTCACATCCATGTCCCTTCCTCACTCACGCCTCTCCCAATCTATTTTGTTGCCAGGGAGGCGAGCATGGTGCGTATCATGGCATCTGGACACAAGAGGTAAAGTATGGGAGCACAAATTTTGTTTCTTGTTACTCTTTCTGATGACTTGTCAGTTGCTATCGCTACTCAATCAGTTCTGTCTGCCACTGGAATTCCCAAGAATCTTTGCTACCATGGGCAATAAAAAGTGCTACTTTTGTCAAAGTTGTGAGATGGTACAAGCGGGCATCATGGAGAATTCACATCTCAGAGGAAAGGGTACACCGGTTTTAAGAGTCGTAATTCAGAGACAGGACTCAAGTACTTGTACGACTTATCAAGAGCTCATGAACAATCAACTTGAAACTAACAGTGCATTAAAACACCATGAAACGGCTAGACCAAGGCTCACACTCTACCAACATGGAGCCCGGTACACCCTTGTATCTGATACAACAATCACAGAGGCCATGCTAGTCTACTTGAATGAGAATTTCCAAACCTCCCTAACATTGGATGATCCGTCAGTAACTTCAGCAAGCAGGTCCGACTGCATGGCACCTAAAGGACAAGAAAAGAACCAGTAAAGCAAATGCATGGACACCACAACACATGCAACTCTAACACAAAATTCATATCATGGATCCAAAGAAGTAATGCATCTGAGTGTTAACAGCTGGCCTATGGTTTTGTCATGTGATGCATTTATGAAGGATAGTTTAATCCTCTCCTCCACATGCAGGATGCAAGTTCCTTTCTTATCTTATAAAACACATGTGCTTGATACTCAGCTTCAAAGTAATAATGCACAGATCTTGACATGCAAATTCATTATAAACAACATGTACTTTGGTAGAGGAAAGCACTAAAAAAATCCGTGACCACTGTACAAAAAGTATTGACGTTTTTCTCCAGCCTTTCATCACATGAGTGTACAAAACATGCATGCCACACAGAGAAAAATATAGGTACATGAATAAATACCAGATGGCTAACAAATTCTTACCATCTTCTGTAACCAAGCGTACAAATTGCCTTGTGCCGCCACCTACACCAAAGTAATGCTTTTTCCCTGCCATATAAACTACACCACTAGGGTAGTGTAAGCACTGCAAAAGGTTTTAGACATGTGAGCAACAATTAATATTTAGCAAACTAGAGTAACGGAAAGAAAAAATAGTAAAGGAAGATCTCGGATGTTGACCTTCTTGATGAGCCTGTAGAGACTAGGAAGTGAATCCAATGCATACACAGTCTCAGCCATCAGGATGATATCGTAGCCTCTACACCCTTCATTTTCTGTGTGAAGACTGGTTGTTTTATCCTGGACAGCATCTCCACGAAGAAGTAACTTGTCGATTTCACTCCAATCACCAGCATAAAAACCAACACTCCTAGATGTGAATGTTCCTTGGGATGATTCCTTGAACAGATTAGCTTTTACATTTGGGATGGTAAGGCACCTAAGGACCTCAGCATTAAAATCTTGGAAGTGAACTAGACCAGCACCCTGAAAGTTTGAAGTTTTAAGAAATTGATATAGTTGAGGAATAATTTCAAAAATGCCAAAGGAGGAAACAGATTATTATATACCTTTAGACCTGCATAGATGCCAGGGAGGCCATGTCCACATCCTAACTGAAGAATCAGAGATAGATAATGTAAGCAACTATCTGGATGCACCATTTTTCTCAGTTTATAATTATCTGTATCAACAATTTGTGGAAGACTTTAAGTAGTACTGTACTTCGTAAGCTAGATATCCTAGTAGAGTACATGATTAGCTGGAGAGAGAGAAATTGCACCAAGAAAACAAAGGCCAAATACATTGGGAAGAAACAAGATCTAAATATTTAACAGAACTTCCAAGTGTACACAAAATGATGAAAATATGTATAATCTTAGAGCAAGTATCCCACCTCTAGTACGTGTTTGCCTTCTATAAGCAATCGATCATCTTTCATGTCTGAATTTAGGGTTTTCACCAAGTCCAGTGATCCTTCCCACAGCTTCAACCCACCTAGGACCCATGGATATTGTTAGGTCCACAAATACGACAAAACATGCTACAAATAACAATATGCATTCAGTCTTCACCTTCATATTTTCCTGGAACCAAATCAGAGTTTTTTACCCCGAAAACATCGGAGGTGTTAACTCTCCCCTAATAAATAGGATGAAGGAGGAGAACAGGTTAGTTTACGTCAGCATAAGGATCTAACAATGACATGTGGAATATGGTGAAAGAACAGGAAAAGCTTTTATATAAAACTATTCCATATAAGTTTGGAATAGCAGTAGTTGACCTGGTGATATATTTGCTCCAAATGTGGATGGGTGGAATGTCATTTTGGTCCGAATTTCACAAGAAAAGGGTCAATGTGGCCTAGAAAACTATTTCATGGCTAAAGAAGCAACATGTTTTCCTTTTTATTATTCGGGGACGGGAGGGAGAAAAGGTGAGAAGATTAGTGTATTCAAAATTCTGCAATGTTTCATGAAGTTTCATATGTTCTTGCTTCCCTTGGTAAAACAAGTATGTAGTGAGCATTAACAAACAGACTCACAATATTCATATCTCATCGTTTCTTGATCAATCATAACACTTATCCTTATAACATAAAAAGAACTGAATAGTACAAAAATTTCTCGCTTTTTCTCCATACTCACAGATCCATGCCCGACAAAGATCATGATGAGCCACGAATAAAATAAGGCTATTCAACGTGAATTCAATCTGTAGCAGCAGCCTAATCATACAAAGAAAACTTCTGTTGGGAAGAGGTACAGCTCCGAGGAGCGACATAGGGCGCCCGCCCTTGAACAGTCAGCCACACAGCACAGCGAGGTTGTGAGGCCCTATTGAGAACCGAGGTAGAATAAAGAATTTTGCTTATTTCTTGATTAATAATGCTAAACTTTGTCTTATTTTAGTCCTTATATAGCTGATATAATCGGACTGAAAAAAAAAATTACTTCCATCTATGGTTGCTCGGAATCTAATTAAATCATTACTAAGTGTCGTTGAGGTATTGCCATCTTACTCCACCGCTAACGTCATGACAAACACTATTCCTACCTCTTTATATTCTGTTGGCAGAGATTAGGGCCACCTGGCATGCGTGAACAGTGTGTAGTGTACGCCAGTGTTACGGGATGAGGTATATATATGCAGTACATGCAGGATACCTGACCCTAATCTTAACAAAAGAAATCCTGGTAACTCAACTGAGGCTAATCTAAAACAACGGTGACTAACAAACAACACAGCTTACCAAAATAGAATATATATATTTTCCCATTTAAGGTCACACAAAATGTTGTTGCAAGCTTCCTCATTTCCTGAACTCCAGGGAGATATTTGCATAACCAATAAAACAGGGGGAAAAGGGTAAAATTACCCACGATGATGTAGTAGAAGTCCAGAACAAAAATACGAATGATTATTCTATACAATTCGTTCATAGTCACAGAACCAACAAACTGGAAAAGACTATAACCTATACGAATTAAACAGGACTAGAGAATACATCCGTAACCACTATACAAATTTATAATCAGGTTTTCAAGTATTGATCTGTATTTATCAGTGTAATTCACCTACAATTTCAATGGGGATAATCAAGCCATTAGATCAAAAGGCATATATGATAGCTAAGAAAACAAATGTACCTGACTATTTAAGAACCAATATAATCTCAAAATACTATGCTATTTTTTATCAAATGTTCTGGACTGTTGTTTACTTGCAGAATTGCAGTCCTAAGTTTAAAATACAATCGAACATCGCATGCAGCAGGCTGTTTTTATTAGCGGTAGCACAAGTGGTAACTACTGCAAGCTCCCCTAACAGTTCTGCAACAGCCAAAGAAACTCGTTTGGTATGCTCGATCTTGATCCTATCACCCTCACTTCAGTTCGCACTTGTAAGAGCATCTCCAGCCGCGCCCCCAAGAAGGCCCCCCAGGCATTTTTTCGTCCGCCGGCGCGAAAAAATCGGCCCAGTCGCGCCCCCAAGAGCCCAGTTTTCGCCGGCTCGGGCCGAAATTGGCGCCGGCGGACCCAACCCGAACCCGGCGCGCTGGGGGTCGCTCGGGGGCGCCGGGCGAATCGTTTTTGGCGCGAAGAGCCGCGGGCCCGCCGCGTCAGCGGCTCTACTCTCTTCTCGCCCCTTCGTCGTCCTCGTCGCCTCGTTTCCCGCGGCGAATCAATGCCAAAGCTGTCGCGCCGGTCAGCCTCCATTGATGCCTCACGGGCGGCGCAGTGAAGGCTGGGCGACGCGTCCCTCGGCCGCCACGCAATCACGCCACGTGTAACGCGCCGGCCAAGCCTACCACGCGGCTTCTCCGCCTATAAAAGCCGACCGAAGCGCGCCGGAGAGACTCGCCCCGATCATCCTCCGACGACGCGCTCATTTCTCCCCCTTCCCTCCTCTCGCCGTCACCAGTTGAGAAAGCATGGCCGAGCGTTTCCCAGGCGACGGCGCGGCGGCGAACGGATTCGGGCGCCGTCGTCTCCACGAGGACGAGGCTCGCCTCCTTTTCGAGGCCGAGTACCCGGTCCCGCCGGACATGCGGGTGCCCGGGGCGTGGAGGATCAGCGCCGGCGGCGTGCAGGTGCCCCCGGTGCCCACCGGCGCGGCTCGGCGTGCAGAGATCGCACGCATCCGCTCGTCCCTGCCGCGTGCGGCGAGGGAGGGGCCCCGGTACGCCCCCGACAGCACAATCTGGGAGCCGTACTTCCGCTGCCGGCACGACGAGCAGCTCGAGGCCACCAACGGCGTCGTGCCCTCCGGCAGGTTCAACGCCGACGGCCGGCGCCGGTGGTGAGGCGTGCCAGGGCGTACGTTGGAGTCCGTCCTCAAGTACATCGAGGGCGACAACACGCCGCGCCTCGAGTACCCCGCTCCCCCGTCCTTCTCACGCCGCCGGGGGAGCTCCTGGACGCCGAGGCGCATGGAGACCGGGGTGTCCTCCTCCTCGTCCGGCGGCTCTCCCTGCCTCCACCTCCGCCCCGTCAAGCCGGAGCCCCAGAACACGCCTGTCAGCGCGCGTATCCGCAGCTCCGGCGCCCTCGTCGAGCCCAAGGCGGAGCCCGGCCTCCCCTCGGAGTACGAGGAGATAGCCCGGCGCGGCTTCTCCGACGAGGACGCCATGAGATGGTCGCGCGACGACTACCTGCGCGAGGACATGGTCCGGCAGTGCCGGGCCCTGGAGGAGATCGCCGCCTGCAAACGTGGGCGCGAGGACGAGGACGGTGTCGTCGTCCTCGATAGCGACGACGACGCCGCCTCCGGACCGTCCAACCCGCCGCGCCAACCGGGGGAGGGATGCAGCAGGGACGGCGGAGGCGTAGGCGGGGGCGGGGGCGGCGACGACGACGGCGGCGGCGGTGACTACACGCGGTTCTACAGCCTTCTCGGCATGTAGAACCGCGTGGGCGGGCGGCGAGGCGGGCGGCGAGGGAGAAGGCGGGGGCAGCCCGCGGTAGTTTTTTTTTGTAAAATATGTTTAAATTTGAACGAACTCGCCCGTGTTTGCGTTAAATTTGAGCCGTGTTTGCGCCGAATTTGAACATTTTAAAAACCCGTGGGGGGCCGTGACTGGGGGGCATCACGCCCCCAGTGCGCGGTTTAGCGCCGGTGCGCCCCCAGGGGGCGATTTTTAGCCCCTCCTGGGGGGCCAACGGCTGGAGATGCCCTAATAGCTCTGCACTTTTAATGTAGCATAAAGCACGTATGCCACAATGGATGCAGTGGTATTTAAGCATTTCTCAAGTGTTTGCAGTTCAACTGGCATGCAAATGAGAGATACTAGTACAGAAGTAAAATAAGCAGCGAGGCTGACAAAACATAAAGCCGCCCTAATGCTTGCATTGCATGCTCAATGATCAACTGGTCATTGTGTCGTTCGTCATACGCGGTTGCAGAGTGATCAAGTAATTGCATACAATATGGCCCGTCTTTTTCTTGCGCACCGGAATTATAGCATACTCTACAGTTCTTGCTGGACTACGGAGCGAGAGGCATTTCCGCAAACACAAGGTAGGCATTTCTGAATCGCACCTTGTAAATCGATAGGGAGTCGTCAACCACCACAGGCTCCAAGTTGCCGGCCGCGACGGGTGATTCCTGCAAGGCAAACAAGGAGAGATCGAACCTTGCGCCGAGAAGAGCACGGAGAAGAGCAAGAAGAGAGAAATACCTCGGAGAGGAGGACCTCGACAGCTGGCGGCGGAGGCGGAGGGGGAGGGCCGGGCGCGGCGCCGAACCCGAACCCGAAGGAGGCGCTGGGGTTGGAGAAGGAGAAGAGGGGGGATGCGGGCGTGGGTTTCTTAGCCTCGGTCTCCTCCATGGCGTGTGGCAGCTCTGCGAGTGTTGCCGAAAGATACGGCTCGCGACGGCGGGAAGGGCGCCGCGGCGGCGTGGCGGCGGAATACGCGATGGGGTGGACGGGGGAAGGGGGTGGTTTGGATGAATTTTTAGCCAAATTTCTTTGCCAAATTTAACACATTTTTTTTGGCTTTACCAACCATCCAATGTTTATTTTTAATCTTGTTTTGCCAACGTGGCAACATCCTTTGAACTTGTTCATCCTTAATTATGTGTTATATATATAGGCTGACACTCTACACGATCCGAGACGGCGGTTGTCAACGGCCCCTAACGTAATATATAGGGTTTGCATGTCCTCTGTTAGCATCAGTGTCGTCGAGAGTTTCTCCGTCATCCGATCTCCCTCAACAATGCTACATCCACGGGTTTTTACATATGTTTACAGGAGGCTAGAACATTTAGCAAGCTTTAGTTGGGGAGAAGGAGCGGGAGGGGCCTACCCGGTAAAACTGAGGGGAGGGGGAGAATTAATAGGCAAGTTATGTAACATCTTCATAACAGGTTTGTAGATGTAGGATTATTGATCTCCTTCCTTGGTGCCTCCCTATTCCTCGGTCCTCTTACTTGGTGGAAGGGGTTGCTAGAGTTTTGTTGGCACAACTTTGGTCATCGCGACAAGAAACATGGGCGAGCAAAGCGATTGGGGTCAATGGCGGAGACAGGTGGACCAGCATGGGTCCTAGTGTGACGCCCCCGATTTGTCCGTACACTAATCATGCACGCAAATGTGTACGACCAAGATCAGGGACTCACTGGAAGATATCACAACACAACTCTAGACACAAATTAAAATAATACAAGCTTTATATTACAAGCCGGGGGCCTCGAGGGCTCGAATACAAAAGCTCGAAAACACAAGAGTCAGCGGAAGCAATAATATCTGAGTACAGACATAAGTTAAACAAGTTTGCCTTAAGAAGGCTAGCACAAAATTAACAACGATCGAAAAGGCAAGGCCTCCTGCCTGGGACCTCCTAACTACTCCTCGAAGCCGAACTCCATGTAGAAACATCATCGGGATCCTCTGGGTCCTGGACTCCACCACCTGGTTGCATCATCCAAGAAGAAGGAACAGAAGGGGGAAAAAGGGGGAGCAAAGCAACCGTGAGTACTCATCCAAAGTACTCGCAAGCAAGGATCTACACTACATATGCAATGATATTTGTGTAAGAGGGTAATATCTGTGGGCTAAACTGCAGATTGCCGGAATAAGAGGGGGATAGCTAATCCAAACGAAGACTACGCTTCTCGCAACGTCCATCTTGCAGCAGAAGAAGAGAGTAGCTGGAAGTAACAAGTATCCTCGCTTCTGGCAGCCTCCGTCTTGAAGCAGTAGAAGGGAATAGATGGTAATTTCACCAAGTAACATCGTATAGCATAAACCTACCCGGTGATCCTCCCCTCGTCACCCTGTGAGAGAGCAATCACCGAGTTATATCTGGCACTTGTAAGGGTGTGTTTTATCAAGTATCCGGTTCTAGTTATCATGAGGTCGGAATACAACTCCGGGTCGTCCTTTTACCGAGGGACACGGCTATTCGAATAGATTAACTTCCCTGCAGGGGTGCACCACATATCCCAGCACGCTCGATCCCATTTGGCCGGACACACTTTCCAGGGTCATGCCCGGCCTCGGAAGATCAACACGTCGCAGCCCTACCTAAGCACAGCAGAGAGGTCAGCACGTCGGTCTAAGTCCTAAGCACACAGGGGTCTGGGCCCATCGCCCAATGCACACCTGCACGTTGCGAGGGCGGCCGGTGAGCAGACCTAGCAACCTCCATTACTAAGGAAGTTGCGTTACGCGGTCCAACCCGGCGCGCGCCGCTAAACCGCTGACGTCAAGAAGGCTTCGGCTGATACCACGACGTCGAGTACCCATAACTATTCCCACGTAGCTGGTTAGTGCGTATAGACCAAATGGCCAGACTTAGATCAAATATCCAAACTCGTTAAGCGTGTTATTATGAAATAACCGCGGACAACGACCAGGGCCAGGCCACCTCTCGACTGGGTGTCTCAACCTGCCCCTGTCGCTCCGCCACAAAGATCCACTCGGGGGCCGTCAGGAACTCAGGCCCACCACTACCTGGATGGAGCCACCTGTCCTTTCAGCCCCCACATCAAATCACTTGCGGGTACTCAAAGAGCCGACCCGACTTTAGTCACATCATGTATCATGTAAAGTGTATGTAGTATATACCCGTGATCACACCCAAGTGATCACGGCCCGATAGAATAGCAGGGCAGACGGACAAGGGTGTAGGGCCACTGATGGAGTACTAGCATCCTATACTAAGCATTTAGGATTGCAGGTAAAGTATCAACAGTGGTAGCAATAATGACAGGCTATGCAGCAGAATAGGATTATCGAAAGCAGTAACATGCTACACTACTCTAGTGCAAGCAGTAGAGAGAAGAGTAGGCGATATCTGGTGATCAAAGGGGGGGGGGGGCTTGCCTGGAAGCCCTGCAGACGAAAGGAATCTTCGGAATCGTAGCCGTAGTCGAACACCGAAGCATCAACGGTCTCGGGGTCTATCACAGTATCGGAGTCTACCGAAAATAAGCAACGAAGGGGAAACAAATAAATAACAGAGCAAACAATAGCATTACAAAAGCATAACATGGGAATACGCGATGCTACGTGTGACCTAACGCAGTAGGAGGTGATACTGGCAAGGATGAAAAACATCCGAGAAAGTATTCCCGGTGTTTCGCGTTTTCGGGCAGATGAAACGGAGGGGAAATGTTGCACGTTCGGTATGATAGAGGTGTGTGGCGGACAAACGGACTGCGTATTCGGATTCGTCTCGTCGTTCTGAGCAACTTTCATGTACAAAGTATTTTCATCCGAGTTACGGTTTAAAAGATATGCTTTTCTAAAGTTTTTATTAATTTCTGGAATTAATTATTTATTTAAATGTAACATTATCCAGAATAGTGCCTGCTGATGTCATCATGACATCAGCATGACGTCAGCGGTCAACGTGGGTTTGACTGGGTCAAACTGACGTTTGGGTCCCGTATGTCATACACAGTTTAGTTTAACTAGGTTTTGGTTAATCTAATCATTGTTTAATTAAACTAACTAGTTAATTAGATTAGTTAAACATGATTAATTAAATTAATTAATTCACTAATTAATTAATTAATTATAATTTAATTATTATTATTTACATATATATTTTTAATTCTCTTTTTTTTTAACGTTCTGGGGCCATGGGCCCCACCTGGCAGTGGCCCGAGGGGCCTTAGCGGGTTTGGGTTGTCGGGGCGACGGGCGTGGGGTGCCGGGGCAGAGCTCCGTGAGCGCTTGGTCGAGCGAGCGCTGGGCGCCGGCGGCCCGAGCCAAGGTGCGGCGACGGGTCGAGGCCGCCGGGGCGAGCCGGCGCGGCTGGATCGGGGCCACGGCGGGCGGAGGCGAGGGGCGGCGCCGACGCGGGCGGGTGCGATGGCGCGGAGGTGGTGGTGGCGAGGGCACGCAGCGGCGCGGCGAGACAGCGAGTGCGGCGGCCAGCGCCGCGTGGGTGGAGGCAGAGCGCTGCGAGGAGTGCGGGCGGAGGGAGGAGGTGCGGTGGACGAAGGCGGCGGGTCAAGGGCGGCGCGGTTGTGCGCCGATGCGGCCGATGCAGGGGGGCACGCGGGCATGTGCGCGGTCGAGCGGGCGCGGCCAGGACCGCAGTGTCCGCGAGCGGAGGCACGCTCGGGGTAGGGAGGACGGAGTGGAATCCGGAGGGGGCCTCACCAGCGTTGGTGAGAAGGCCCGGGGAGGAGGTGGACTCGCGAGGCGACGGAGAGGTCGACGGCGAAGGCGGGGTCGCGTCGTGGCCGGTGGGAGAGGCGGAGACGAGGAGGACGACGGCGGCGGGGTGGCTCCAGGCGGCAGCGTCGGGGCGTTCGCGCAGAGGCAGGAGGGCAT
>LR738713.1:447496001-447598894 GCA_902687465.1 Secale cereale | reverse complement strand
CCCCCCCCCATTGGCAATTCTTCAGCGTTGTATAATAGTCCTTGTTTTACTCTTTAGATGTGCCGACCAAATATGTGTGGTGCCAATTATTTTCCATGTATTGATTGCAGGAAATGCTAAAAGATGTTGTTCGGACAAGATCATATCAAAATGTTATCACCCAGAATAACTTTCTTTTCAAGGACAAAATAGTCCTTGATGTTGGTGCTGGGACCGGTATCCTATCACTTTTTTGTGCGAAGGCAGGAGCTAAGCATGTCTATGCGGTCAGTGTACTAAATTCATGTTTTCAATTCAAGTCTACAATGGTGATTTAGTATCTATAAAGCGATTGTAATGAATTCACATTATTCGAATAAACTGGTATATTGGCTGAAGCACTTGTTAGTGTAGTCTTCTATACAGTTGTGGTACCCAACTACCTATGATCTGAAATGAAATAGTTAACTTTGCCTACCATATATTCTAGTACCATGAAAATAATGTAAAAAACATGTCCTGGTAATGAAGAGCCAGAAAATATTGACCTATCTATGTTTGTCCTTCTGTTGCCTTGCTTTTGTGTTTCCTTGGGTACGTATCTCAATAGATAGCACACCAAGCCCCTGACCCCCACCCACACATGCGCACAAAAAAAAAGAAGGGAGAAAATGAAGCAGACCAAGTGATTGTCTATGTTGTCCTGTGAAAGTTTGGGATTTCAGATATTCCTTAGTTTGAGGTGCAGGGGATTATTTTTGTCATTTTACTTTGGCTGAATGAACACTTCCTGTCACTTCTTACTATGCTTCTAACGTTCTTTTTATTTTCCTAACATAGACTTGTTTTTTTCATTTACAGATTGAATGCTCACAGATGGCAGACATGGCAAAGGAAATTGTGAAAACAAATGGATTTTCTGAAGGTGATTTCCTGTCATTTTACTATCTATTCTATGATAGTTTTTATAGCATGTTAATCTCTTGTTGTGATAATACTTACATTTTGCTTCTGTCGCAGTCATTACGGTAATAAAAGGGAAAGTTGAAGAAATTGAGCTTCCCGTCCCAAAAGTAGATGTCATAATCTCTGAATGGATGGGTTACTTCCTCCTGTTTGAGAATATGTTGGACACTGTTCTTTTTGCACGTGATAAATGGCTGGTAAGTGACCCTTCACAGGGTTCAAGTGTTTACATTTCCTTCTTTGTAGTTTCTTTTAACTTGATACTCCAAGAGGCAATGTTGATTGAATATTCGGACCTGCTATTTTGTACTGGAACTTTGGGGGATTGTAGCTTATATTACTTTTTTATTGCTGCTATGTAGGCTGATGATGGTGTTGTGCTGCCAGACAAAGCCTCTTTACATCTTACTGCAATTGAAGATGCAGAATACAAGGAGGACAAAATTGAATGTAAGTATGGTGGTGCATGGTGCACCGGAGTATCTGCATATGAGTTTCATGCAGCGTGTGTTCGGAAGTTTTCCTGAGCTCATATTTATATTTCTCTGATGGTTTTGTTTTTTATCCTTGCAGTTTGGAATAATGTTTATGGCTTTGATATGAGCTGTATTAAGAAACAGGCAATGATGGAGCCACTTGTAGATACTGTGGATCAAAATCAGATCGTCACTAACTGTCAGTTACTGAAGGTAATGGCATACTCTCAACCAAGTTATCTTTTGTTTTGGTATTATATCTGTTCAATTGGCAGATTGGATTAAATCCTTCGTCTATTTGATATGCGTGTTTCAGACGATGGATATTTCCAAGATGTCATCTGGGGATGCATCATTTACTGTGCCGTTCAAATTGGTAGCAGAGCGAAATGATTTCATCCATGCTCTTGTTGCTTACTTTAACGTGTCATTCACCAAATGCCATAAGCTGATGGGCTTCTCGACAGGTTTGTCTGTCCTCACCTTTTATCATCCAAAGTATGCTTGTGTAGCTCCTTTCTTCAAGCAATCTGGTAGTAATGAATGCACACACAATTTGTTGTTTGCAGGGCCCAGATCAAAGTCCACCCACTGGAAGCAGACGGTTCTTTATCTCGAGGATGTAGTAACCATCTGCGAGGGGGAGACCCTGTCGGGCAGCATGACTGTTGCAAACAACAAGAAGAACCCTCGAGACATCGACATTACGCTGAAGTACGCCATAAACGGCAGTAGGTGCAAGGTTTCTAGAACACAGCACTACAAGATGCGGTGACCAACGCGAGGAACTCAGCTGTCATGCAGTCTACTCAATTTTGGTCGACTGGGTATCTTGTGTTTCAAAAATCGATGCTTGTTCCTGGGTCTTGTATTTTAGCTTGCGCTTGTCAGTCACCTAAGCAACAGAGTAGAAAGTAGAGATTGACTGGCATGCTAATGTAGTTTGCTATATTGCAAATCTGTCGTGTCGCGTGGCACAGGGATTTTGGGAAATTTGTTGTACACGATTGTCTCAAAAATGGATCCATAATAGAAGATCACCGCCCTCGCAATTTATGGGTTGATATATTCTGCCATTGTCATGTCCTGTTATGTCCTTTTTGTGTGTGTCAGCCATTATTTTTACTGCGTGAGCATATATTTTGAGACGGAGGGAGTAGATCTTTTGTGTGCAAAACAGGAAGATAAGCACTCCCTCTGTCTGAAAAAGCTTGTCCAAAGCTTATTCATCAAATGGATGTATCTAGCACTAACTTGAGGGACAAGTTTTTCCGGACGGAGGGATATCAAATGGATGTATCTAGCACTAACTTGAGGGACAAGTTTTTCCGGACGGAGGGAGTAGTAATATCTTGTCCTTTCCAAAAATAATAATGATCTTTTCAGGCATGCCTAAGAACAATGCCGAAAAGTACCCCTTTGCTGCATGACAAGTTTAATAATAATAAGCAGAGTAGTTTTACAAAACATAATTCTACTCTAACAGAGAATGCCGAATTGCTGATGCCACCATGTTCCGAAGATTTTTTTCGAGAGTAACCATGTTCCGAAGATTCACTGGGCGAGTACGCTGCACAACAGAGAAGAATGAGATCGTGAGATGAAAACTGGCAAGTAGATAGACTTGGAGCATAGTCAGCAGGGTCGGCGAGTGCTTACTTGTAGAGGTAAGCACCAATACCAAGAATGATGCAGATCAGTATGATGTCAACCGTGAAGTTGGTGGTCGATCGAATCTGCACAACACCCAGATTGATTTTGTCAGCAGAAATAAAGACCGAAGTTGTTCTTGGTAAGGAATCCAGGGCCTAATAACAAAGCCAATTTCCTCCTCACCTTGTTAATTGTTTCTTTAAGCCTGACATTGGTCTTCCTTAGCTCTGTGTTAGCTTTGTCGACCTGCAGCAAATAATTTAATTTATGCATCTTCTTTAGCTTGAGCTATGTCGAGGACAGGAGGACAAGAAAGCATTGGACAAGAGCAGAATGGCATCAAAACAAAACCTTTCTGTCAATTTCATCCATGATAGGGACCTGCCTGTCCAGTTCCTGCACAATTACACATGGACAGTTTCAGATATTCAACTTGGGCTATGTACTACAGTAGTTGATGCATTTGAATCTGACTGACCTCACCAATGTCCTCTGCCAGGTTTTTCAGCGTGTCCATGCCTTCAGAAATGAAGTCCAGCCCTTCATCCTGCGCATCACATCACATTTAGAAAGGTAAATTCAGGGTTTTGGAAATTCGACTGGAACATGTGAGTGGGTCCCACATGCCAGTCTCAAACTGCTAGCCTTGTGATCCGGCGCATCCTATCTATGAGTTTGTAGAAATGGATTTGATCAGCACAAGAAGAGAATGGTTGCCTGTTTGATCCGGCGCATCTCGAACTCCCTTTTGAAAGCCTCTGATTCCTCGCTGGTCTGGAAGTAGCCCTCGTCCAAAGTTTCAGCCGCAACTGCTTCAAAGTTGAAACACGAGAAACATGGTTGGTTCCAACTCTGAAAGAGAACTTAATCTCAGAGGAATTCTATCGTCACGCTAAATGCTCTTATATTTCTTTACAGGGGGAGTACAGTTTTGTACGAGGGATGATATGCAATGCAGACTGAAGAATGTGTCCCTGTTCAGTGGTAACTGAAGAATGCACCGGAACATCAGAGGCAAGACTGAACACAATTTCAGTAGCTGAGATGGTACTTTGCAGATGAAAGAAAAAAGAAAACCTGAAGAGTCGAACTTGATCCCCGGCCGAGAGTTCCCGCCGCCGTTCTGATCCGCCGCTCCGCCACCGTCCGGGATCGACTGGATCCTCTGCTGCAATGCCGAGACCAGATCAGGCCGCAGCGCCATCTCCTCCCGCGACACCCCTTTCATCTGTGCATGCATGCCCAATGTTCAGTCGTTCATGCATTCGTATTTGTATCGGAAACTCATCGGGACGATCTATCGATTTCGAGAAGGAAACCATGGAGATTGTTTTCTTGGGTAAAACTACGAGCTCGGATCGAATTGATGGCGTGTGAATGTGATCGATTATTTTCGTCACCTTCTTGCCGGCTAGCTTGTGGAGCTTGGCCACTTCCTCCACGAGCCGCGCCTTGGTGCGCCGCACGTCGGCGTTGAGGGTCACCGCCGCCGCCCGGTTCGTCTCCCTCGCGGCCCGCTCCGACTTCTGAATTCAATCACAGTTTGACATGAACCGTGAACGCGACATTTCAGGCAGGATCAAGGATCAAGGAAGGTTACATGCAAGATGCAGCTAGCAACGCGAGGAGGCGGCGGCGGAGGAGGAGGCGGCGGGGAACGGGACCTCCATGGCTTCGTCGATGACGGCGTCCATGTCGGCGTAGAGCCGCGAGAAGGGGTCGGCGGCGTCATTCCGGTGCTTGTCGGCGTCGTACCTCTCGTACTTCTTGCAGATGGCGTCCACCCGGGTCAGCACGTCGATCATGCTCATCTTGCCGTCCTCCCCGTGATCGCCGGCGTACAATGCCGCGGCCAGAGGTGGGGTGTCTCTCGTCGACCGGCGCGCCGCCGCTACGGCGGTGGTCAGTTAGTACGGCGAATCAGTGTAAACCCGGCCGGGCAGGAGAGAAGGAGGAGGGGAAGGGAATGGACGAGGTCATTCAGGAGGAGCTGGTCGTGGAATGGTTTGGGGATATCTCACTGGTTGTTACTAGCTGGTTGGTTACCCGCGAAACCCCCGGAGTTTGGTTATTCATCTATTTTCTCTTGTGAAATCATTTAAAAAAATGTTATTTGAAAATTTACTGTGAACTCAGTCTATGTTTCTTTCCCTTGCTGTTAACATTTCCAGTGGACTTTTAATCTCCTCACCACTCACCACTCAACTCCCATCCCCCCATCTCTAATTCCCCAAACCAAACACACTTAGTCTTAACACATCATTTCTTTGTTGCATCTGAAAGAGAGATGTATCATGAAAGCCACCCTCCTACAGAAATGACTAAATTGATCCTCTATATTTGTAGGTCATCAGCGGCGACGGCGCCATCAACTTCCCTTCTTGAAGGCGCGGCATTGGGAGCTGTGTGGCTGGTGGACACTGTTGGTTTGGCATTGGCGGCGATCTGGATCAGTAGGTGGTGCAACATTGGCAGCGATCGCATCCAGAGCGTGTGTATGCGATGCGCGCTGCAGGTCGGCAAGACCGGATGGTGCTCTCGGCTCGATGCGGGGCAGAAGCGTGAGGCTACCGGATTAGATAGTGCGTCTTCATGCAGTTTGGGTACATTATCAAAGAGTGTAAGTGTTGCCACTTTGTTCGCCGGATGGGTGGCTTCGGGTTGATCCATGTATCCATATTGTTACACTCTGTTGAATAATAATAAAGCTGATTGTGTGCATCGATTGATGCAGAGGCCATGAATTATCCTTTTGTTCCAAAAAAATTAACCTTGTTTTATGAGCACGTTGATCGCTTTCTGACCCGCCGATGAAGTGATGCTAATGTGGCGTGCTGAGTAGTAATGTGCCAACCGAAGAAAGAAAAAGCGATGTCCCTCGCTAGCCGCCAGGGAAGTCCTATCCGCCACCGTTTCTCCGGCGGCTCCCCTGGTGGAGAGGGGGGGGGGGGTTCACCAAATTCACACGTGTGGATCATTTTTAGACCCCCGTAGTCTAGGTTTTTAGTCTGTTCATTGCCTTGGCTTTGGTGGCGGCGATGCTGAATAAAGATTCTTCAGATCCTTCTCCGACGAGGCGATCAGTCCCATGGTTGGGGCTGGATTTGGAAACTAGACCGTTCAAGTAAGGATGGCGTGGCGGTGGCAGCATCCTCGTGGTGGACTCGTGTCCTCAGGCTCCCCCGTTGCGACGGAGTTTGCTTCAACGTCGGCGCGGAGCTTGGGAGGTAGTTCAAGAGCGGATGTAGATTGTGGTCTGCATCGACGACATGTAGAAGATGGTGGATCATGTGTTGTGTTGGAGATATAACTATTGGGTATGACCCACCCAGGAGGGACCGGATCATGCCACTGACGGCTTAAGACAAGGAAGCCCAAGATGACGTGAAGATGGTGGTTCATAGAGCAAGCTTATTGAAGGCCCAAGACCCGGGAGCGATTTGAGGCCCAAGGGTATGAACCGCCATGTGTTAAACTTGTATTGTAAGGCAAGCTTAGTTGTTACCGAGCCGGTCACGTTGTGTATGAGCCGGCCGGGACTCTGTAAGCCGCCGGACATCGACCTGTATATAAAGGGGTGACCCGGCGGCGGATTAACTCAAGAAATAATCGCTCGAGAGCTAGGTCAAGCATATTCGCTCCCTGGTTATTGAGACTCGCGCAATACAACCCCAACTAGATTAAGCTTTTACCTCATTGAGTGGCTGAACCAGGATAAAAAACTCTCTGTGTCTCTTGTCCCATTTAACGCCTTCAAGCTAACCTAGTTGCGATGGCTCCACACCTAAGTCCTAATCCTAGGGCATATGACATGACAAATCTATGACAGTTGGCGCCCACCGTGGGGCTGGCGCACGGTGGTTTCGAGTTCTTGAAGGGTAGCTTCGCAGGGATCAAGGGATACGCCGTGGGTCGGATGACCAAGAGTCGCCGCGGCAAGCTCTACATCGACGATTCAGGCTGGGGTCCCGAGGCCGGCTCAATCGGGTACGGGTACCGGGTCCCCTTTGGTGGAATTCATGTCTTCATCGGCAAGATTGGTGAGTCAGGGCCTGAGCTGGACGCCTGCAACGACATCATCGAGACGGCTCAGCGCGCCCGACCCGCCAAGGTTCGAGCCGCTGTCAAGCGTGCCTTTGTTGGTTTCATCCATGGAGTGGATCACGATGAAGGGTCCGTGTCTAGGGGAGACGGTAATCTGCTCTGATGGCGAATCTTCTACTGGTGATACCGATTCAATGTATCAGCTACAGGACGGAAGACTTGGGGGCTGTTCTGATGGTGACAGTATTCCGGACCCCTATGAGCCGCCGAACAGGGTTGCGATCTTCATGGCCGGCACTCAATCGATGCCTGGTCCAATGACTGCTGCAGCTATGACCTCCAGTTCTCAACGACCGCGGCAACGTCTGGTGTTAGTGGCTTTGCACGCCCGCCGGCTCAAGTGTTGTCCGAGCTTTTGGAGGCTTTAGCGACCTTATTGGCCACGGAGGTGACACCAGAGAATCAAGCACAACATAAGGTGAATATTGCAAAACTGCGAGATGAGATAGCTCAGGCTAAGGAGTAATTCAGCATTGAGAACGCCAGGATGACAACAGAACGAGTCGCTTTGGACGCTTAGGCGCAGCGGATTCAAGCAGAATCGTTCCGGCTTACCTTGGATCATAACGCTTAGAAAGCTGTCATGAGGAGGAGGCATCAGACCCGACCACCCACAGAGTTTGAGGATAGGAATTTGTTTAACACGTCAAGGGCAGGAACCAGTGACCCGACCGTGGTAAACCGGGCGGTTGAGACGCCTGCGATCGGGGCGCCGGTTCAGCCACGAGCTGCGGACCCGCCTCGTTTGAATTTGACTCCACCTCAGCATGTTTCGATGCCTCCGGGTCATTACTCTAATCCTCTAGACAATATGGTTGCTGCGGCAACGAGATTGGCAGCTATCCTTGTTGAGGGCGAGTCTCCAGCTGCAATGGAGATACAGAGGGCCGGTGAGCTTCTCCAGACAGAAGTGGCTCAACAGGCGGCTTATTCATATAGCCGTGAACGGATTCATTCGACCCCTCATCCAAGCCGGAGGTATAGCAGGCATATTGAGTCATCGACAGTTTCAAGCAGTGAGCGGCACCACAACCAACCTCGTAGGCATGACCCACCGCGCGCTGGTAATGATGCCTAGGCCTTAGTGGACCAGGGCAGGGCGCGGCGTGAGGCTGGGCTGGCGTCTCGTTCGCACTCTCCGGCTTACTCGACGGCATCCGTGGAAGCGGGAATGACCTCTAGAACCCTTGGTGTGCCATGTTTAGCGCCGGCGCTACACAACGAGCGTTTGCCTAAGGACTTCAAGGGCCCCCGCAAGGTTCCTAACTACACGGCGGATCAACCCCCAGAGGCTTGGATTGAGAGTTATGAGATGGCCATGGAGATATTGGATGTTAGTGAGGCTGCATGTGCCAAGTACTTCACCATGATGTTGGACGGGCCGGCGCGCACTTGGCTGAAAGGATTGCCCCCTAATTCCATCAGGTCTTGGGCTGAATTGAAGTCGCGTTTTATCAAAAAATTTAAAGACACGTGCAAGCAGCCGATGTCAATTCTTGATTTAGATTCTTGTGTCCAGAGTGAGGGGGAGTCAACAACCCACTGGGTACGCCGGATTTCAACTGTTATCCACTCATCGGACAGTATCAATGCCGGTTCAACCATCCTGATGTTGGAAAAGAATTGTCATTTTCTTCCCCTTAAGTAGAAGCTGGGGCGGCTTAAGCGCCACTGCAATGACATGGGAGAGCGCATGGCGGCTCTCGTCAAATACGCTGACTCTGATAGTAATAAGGACCCGGAGTCTGATGAGGAGAATGTCGGCAAAGGAAAGAAGAATGGCAATGCCAAGGGGCAGCAACATAACGCGCCGGGTCAAGGCAATAATGGTAAGCGCAAGCAGATGGACGACAGCTCAGATTTTGTGGCCAATACCAATACTCAGCATAATAATCAACGTCGAAATGGGAAGGGGTCAAATCCCCGGTTCGGTGGGGCGAAGTTCAACCTTGAGGCGATGATGAATCAGCCTTGCCCAAAGCACGGTACGGATGAGAAGCCGGCCAGCCATCTGTGGAAAGATTGCTTCATCATGACAGAGTATAGAAATTCTGGTTTTTTCAGAACAATAATGGCCCATTTGGCGGGTCAGGACCCGGCTCTCATGGGCATGGCTTTGGAGGTGGCGGTTCAAGCTTTGGCTTTCAAGGACAAGGCAACCAAGGCGGTTTTAATCAACAATCTAATCAAGGGAATCAGCAGTAGCAGTCCCGCTATCAAAGCAATCCAAAGCAGTTGAATAGTGGTCAATATCATGTGTTTACCACAAGTTTGTGTAAACGAGATCAGAAGGTTCATAAGCGAGCAGTAAATTCGGTTGAGCCGGCGGTCCCTCGATACCTGTGGTGGTCTGAGCAGCCTATCATATGGATCTAAGAGGATCACCCGCTCCAGGTTGACAATCCGGGTGAATTGACTCTGGTGGTTGCTCCTCAGGTGGGAGGATACAAGGTTACAAAGGTGCTTATGGATGGAGGCAGTAGCATCAATATCCTTTACTATGATACTTTTTGCCGTATGAATTTGACTGACAAGGATCTTCAGACGTCTAATACTGTTTTTCATGGGGTTGTGCCTGGTAAGTCGGCGTATCCAGTGGGTTAGATAACATTGGAAGTGTCCTTTGGTGATGATCATGACTACAGAGCTGAAAAATTGACCTTTGAGGTGGTCAAGATCAAGAGTCCTTACCATGCTTTGTTTGGACGACCGGCTTATGCTAAATTTATGGCCCGGCCTTGTTATGTTTATTTGCAGCTTAAGATGCCGGTTCATAAGGGCACCATCACAATGCACGGTGATAGGAAGATAGCCTTGGAGTGCGAAGAGGGTGATGCTGCTTATGCTGAATCTGTTTGCGCAACGGAGGTGTTGAAATTCTACAAAGATAATGTTGACCCGACAGATATGACCCCCTTGAAGAAGCCAACCACGGAGCATGATCCTTCGCTGAAGTTTAAGTCGGTAGATGACACTAAGCAAGTTGATTTTGTTCCTGGCAATTCATCCCAACAGTTCACTATCAGTGCTAACCTGGATCCGAAATAGGAAAGCGTGCTCATCGAGTTCATCCGTGAGAACCGGGACATCTTTGCATGGAAGCCTTCAGACATGCTAGGTGTACCGAGGGAACTCGCTGAGCACACTCTCAATATTGATCCAAAGTTTAAACTGGTCAAGCAGTTTCTTCACCTTCTTAATGATGAGAGGCGCAAGGCCATTGGGGAAGAGGTGGCCCGGCTCTTGGCGGCTGGGTTCATTGTTGAAGTCTTCCACCCCGAGTGGTTGGCTAACCCGGTGCTGGTGCTTAAGAAAAACGACACTTGGCGTATATGCGTGGACTACATGGATCTTAATAAGGCTTGTCGGCTGATCCTTTTTCTCTCCCTCATATTGATCAAATCATTGATGCTACGACGGGTTGTGAGCATTTGAGTTTTTTGGATGCTTACTCAGGTTATCATCAGATCAAGATGGCAGTTAAGGACCAAGAGAAGACAACTTTTATCACTCCTTTTGGAGCCTTCAGCTATGTATCTATGCCTTTTGGGCTCAAGGGTGCCCAGGTGACTTATCAGCGCTGTGTTCAGAATTGTCTCGACAATCAAATTGGGCGCAATGTTCATGCCTATGTGGATGACATAGTTGTGAAATCAAGGAAGAAAGAAACCTTGCTAGATGATTTGAAGGAGACCTTTGACAATCTCCAGGTCTACAAAATGATGCTTAAGCCGACCAAGTGTGTTTTCGGTGTTCTGGCTGGTAAACTATTGGGCTTTTTGGTTTTTGAGAGAGGCATTGAAGCTAACCCGGAAAAAATCAAGGCTATAACTTCCTTAGCTAAACCGACGTGTATTAATGATGTCCAGCGTTTGGCGGGTCGTATTGTGGCTCTGAGCCGGTTTATCAGCTGCCTGGGAGAGAAGGCTATCCCTCTGTACCAGATGATGAAGAAAACATACCACTTTGTCTGGAGTGATGATGCTAATCATGCATTTGAGGCACTGAAAAAACAATTGGTTGAGCCGCCGGTCCTTGCGGCTCCTATTGATAAAGAGCCTCTACTCTTATATGTGGCTGCCAATAGCAGAGCTGTCAGTGTAGCAGTGGTTGTGGAAAGAAAAGAGTCAGGCAAGGAATATCCGGTTCAGAGGCCGGTTTACTATGTCAGTGAGGTGCTCATTGAATCTAAACAGAGATACCCCCATTGGCAGAAGCTGGTTTATGGAGTGTTCCTGGCTAGTCGCAAGTTGAAGCAATACTTCCTGGGTCATCCCATCAATGTGGTTAGTTCTGCTCCCCTAGAAGATATTATTCAAAACAAAGAAGCCACAGGCCGGGTGGCCAAGTGCGCCATTGAGTTTGGACCCCATGGTTTGAAGTATGTGCCTTGGACAACTATAAAATCTCAAGCACTCGTGGATTTCATCAACGATTGGACAGAGCTGCAGATTAAGGAGAAGCCTAATAACACCTATTGGACTATTCACTTTGATGGATCCAGGCAGTTGGAAGCCTCAGGGGCTGGAGTTATTTTGACTTCCCCACGAGGTGATAAGTTCTGTTATGTTATAAGATTGATGTTCCCTTGTACTAACAATGCAGCTGAGTATGAAGCCTTGCTCCATGGATTTCGGATGGCTAAAGAGATGAATCTAAGCCGGGTGAGGTGTTTCGGCGACTCAGATTTGGTGGCTCAGCAAGCCTCAGGAACTTGGGATTCCAAAGACCCGCTCATGGCGGCTTATCGTCAGGCGGTTGATGCAATTGCTGGTCATTTCAAGGGTTATCAGGTGAAACATGTTGATCGTAGGAAAAATGAGGCGGCTGATTGATAACCCACAAGTATAGGGGATCGTTTGTAGCCTTCTTCGATAAATAAGAGTGTTGAACCCAACGAGGAGCTAAAGGTAGAACAAATATTCCCTCAAGTTCTATCGACCACCGATACAACTCTACGCACACTTAACGTTTGCTTTACCGAAAGCAAGTATGAAACTAGAAGTACTTTGGGATAGTTTTGCAAGATAATAAAGAGCACGTAAATACCAAGTAGGGGCTGTTTAGATAAAAGTTCAAATAAGTTAGTGGTTTAGTAGATAGCTTTTGTTAACAAGAAAGTTATTTGTTCCTAGGTAATCAATAACAAGTACCGGTAATTATTCTTGCAATTTTATATGAGGGAGAGGCATGAGCTAACATACTTTCTCTACATGGATCATATGCACTTATGATTGGAACTCTAGCAAGCATCGGCAACTACTAAAGATCATTAAGGTCAGGAAACCCAACCATAGCAATAAGTATCAAGTCCTCTTTACTCCCATACGTCATACCCCACCTACTGGGGTTTAAGTTTCTGTCGCTCTCGCAACCCACTGTAAGTGAACTATGAATATATTGCAACACCCTACAGTGGGGCCCCTCACGTTTGCGCGAGAACGGAGGGCACCGTAGGACAGCACCATAAATAAAATATACAATCATACCAACCAAGATCACAATTAACCCACATGACAAAGCAGATCTACTCAAACATAATAGGATAACCATAGATCATTGGGAAATAATATATGGAGTTGAGCACCATGTTTAAGTAGAGATTACAGCGAAGGGAAAGAGGTGATACACCGCTGCACCGAGGGGGAGAGAGTTGGTGTGGACGGTAGTAAGATTGTTGATGTAGATCACCGTCCCGATTGTTGCCCCGATGGCACTCCGGCACCACCGGAAGCGAGGGGGATAGAGCCCCCTCCTTCTCCTTCTTCCTTGGCCTTCTACCTAGGTGGGAGAAGGGTTCTCCCTCTGGTCCTTGGTCTCCATGGAATGGGAGGGATGAGAGCCCCTCCGAGATTGGATTTGTCTCTCTATCATCTTCTGTTTCCCGTCCCCTAGATTTGGCCAAAAACCGTTTCTTATATTCCCGGAGATCTGTAAATCTGACTGCGCTGAGATTTTAACATGATTTTTTCCAGATATAAGCTTCCTTGTGCCCGAAGTAGAGCTCCAATTGACGTTCGAGGAGGGCACAACCCACCACCGCGCGCCAGGGGCCTCTCGCGCGCCCTTCTGTCTTGTGGGCTGTGTGGGCCTCCGTCTCCGATGATTCCAACTCCCCAAAATCACATATATTCCAAAATAATTCTCCGTAAAATTTTATTGCATCTGGACTTCGTTTGATATGGATTTTCTACGATACAAAAACACGCAAAAAACAGAAGCTGGCACTGGGCACTGGATTAGTAAGTTAGTCCAAATAAATCATATAAATTGTTGCCAAAAGTATGTAGAAGTTGAATAATATTGGCATGAAACAATGAAAAATTATAGATATGATGGAGACGTATCAGCATCCCCAAGCTTAGTTCCTGCTCGTCCTCGAGTAGGTAAATGATAAAAAAGATAATTTTTGATGTGGAATGCTACCTAGCATAAACCTGATGATATATCTAGTCGTGGCATGAATACTAAGACATGAGTGATTCAAAGCAATAGTCTATAATTTGACATAAAGACATAATACTCGGGCATCCCAACAAACAATCATGTCTTTCAGAATATAAAATGCTAAAGAACATTATCCCTACAAAAATATATAGTCTTGTCATGCTTTGTCTTCCCGGCTCAAAGTATAAATCATGTACTACCCCGATGTCAGCCAAGCAATTGGTTCATACTTTTTAACGCACTTCAGCATTTTCAACTCTCACGCAATACATGAGCGCGAGCCATGGATATAGCAATATAGGTGGAATAGAATGCGGTGGTAGTAGACAAAAGAAGGGAAGAAAGACTCACATCAACTAGGCAAACTAATGAACTATGGAGATGTCCATCAATCTATATCAATATGAGGAGTAGGGATTGCCACACAACAGATGCAACTAAGAGCATCTCCAGCCGTTGCGCCCCCAAGACGCGCAGAAAATCGCCGCTTGGGGGCGAGCCGACGTTTTTTCGGCATGGGGGCGAGCACGTTTCCAGCCGCCGCCCCCATAGTTCGGCCAAAATTCAGCAAACACTCCAAAATTCAGCAAACACGGCCAAATTTGAACAAACACGACATATTTCTGCTAAATTTAGGCGTTTTTACACGAAAAAGGGGCGAAAAAACCCTAAACTACGGGCCGAAGTAGGCGCTGAGCAGGGCGTAGTCTTCGCCGGCGTCGTCGTCCTCCTCCTGCTTCTCCTCCTTGACACGACTGGGGCCGCTGCTCGACCCCTCGCCCCGGCGCGCTGCTTCACGACGGCGGCGCTCGGCGATCTCTTCCTTGCAC
The DNA here is from genome assembly GCA_902687465.1 of Secale cereale. Taxonomy (NCBI): domain Eukaryota; kingdom Viridiplantae; phylum Streptophyta; class Magnoliopsida; order Poales; family Poaceae; genus Secale; species Secale cereale. The sequence goes on along the minus strand of LR738713.1, from coordinate 447,584,439 downwards.
CGGCGGTCGGCGATCTCCTCCAGGGCGTGGCGCTGAGCGTTCGGCCAGGGACGCCCCACCACAGGCGTCGGCCCTCGCTGTTGTTGCGGCCGCGAGGCATCTGCACGTTGTTGGTGGAGGCGAGCCGCTCCTCCTGCCGACGTTGGAAGTACGTCGCCCAGGCCGCGTAGTTGTCGGCGGCGTACTCCGGGAGCGCCCGCTCCGCGAACGTCAGGGACGCCTGCCCACGCCGCGTGGTTGTCGGTGGCGTAATCAGGAACGCGTGGCGGGAGGGGGAGGGGGCGGCGTCGCCTTACTGCGCCGCCCGTGAATCAATGGCAGGCTGACGGACGGCAGCCTTGGCATTGATTCCCCGCGGGAAAACTAAGATGATGAGGATGACCAGCCTTTGTCTCGCTAACGCGCCGGTCCCGCCACTCTTTCGCACCAAAACGTTCGCGCCGGCGCCCCCGAGCGCCCCCAGCGTGCCGGGTTCGGGTTGGGTGCGCTGGCGCCAGTTTCCGCCCAATCAAGCGAAAAACAAGCTCGTGGGGGCGCGACTGGGCCGATTTTTCGGTGCCGACGCTAAAAAACGGCCTGGGGGGGGGGCTGTTGGGGGCGCGGCTGGAGATGCTCTAAGAGCTATAAGTGTATGAAAGCTCAATATGAAACTAAGTGGGTATGCATCAAACTACTACTCCCTCCGACCCAAAATAAGTGACTCAAAAGTGACTCAACTTTATACTAAAGTTAGTATAAAGTTGAGACATTTTTGAATGACTTATTTTAGGACGGAGGGAGTATGAAAAGTTCCCACTAGTATATGAAAGTGAAATCATAGGAGACTCTCTACATGAAAAACATGGTGCTACTTTGAAGCACAAGTGTGGTATTTGCATGCCCCTAGGGCAGAGGTTGGTAGGAGTTAACCATCGCGCGCCCCGACCTTCACACAAAGATAGGAAAATCAAGGATAAATTGTGCTCCAACTTCCCGGCATAACGAGAGACTATACATACATGCTTTGGGAATCACAAACCTTAACACCAATATTTACTAAACATGTTCATCCACTAGTACCTCCCACACATTATCATCTCTATATCGCAAAACTATTGCAAGGAATCAAACATATCATATTCAGTGATCCATAAGTGTTATGTAGGATTTTGTGACTAACCATGCATTTGACCAATTCCGCTTGACTCTCTAAATAGATATAAGTGAAGCAAGAGAGTTTAATTCTTTCTACAAAAGATCATGCTCTAACAAATATAAGTGAAGCACTAGAGCATTCTACGAACATTGGTTTTCTATTTGAAGAGAAACAGGCAATCCAAACTTCAAATGATATAAGTGAAGCACATGAAGCATTCTATAAAGCCATACTCAAAATATATAAGTGAAGTGCAATGAGCATTCTACAAATCAACCAAGGACTATCTCATACCAGCATGGTGGATTATTAAAATAAAAATAAAAAGCACACGACGCTCCAAGAATTTACGCATATCATGTGAACGAAACGAATCCGAAAACATACCGATACTTGTTGAAGAAAGATGGGATGCCTTCCGGGGCATCCCCAAGATTAGACACTTGAGTCTCCTGGAATATTTATTTGGGGTGCCTTGGGCATCGCCAAGCTTGAGCTGTTGCCTCTCCTCCTTCTCCTCACAACGAGACCTCCTCGATCTTCGAACACTTCATCCACACAAAACTTAATCAAACTTTTAGTGGCGGAGTTAGTGCATATGATCAATGAAATCTCATCATGTACTGCTCTAACATTATTGCATAATTATAAACAAACATTACCCACTGTATGCTATCACAATTCTATGGCCCCAAGTTAAGGAGGCTTCAACAAGAATGCAAACATATGCAAATAATGAAGCTATAATAACAATCTATGAAAACAAGACAGTCTGTAAAGATTTGAACATTCACCATACTTCTATAACTCTAAAAATTCTGAATTTTTTTAGAAAAATAAATAAAAAAATTGGATAGAAAGACTGTGCAAAAAGTTTCTGAACCTTTCGGCATTCCAGTAAAAAATGTAAAATCGCGCACTATAGCCAAAGTTTCTATTTTTGCACCGCACAAACCAACACGCAATCTAATCATCCTAAAGGCACACTATTGTCACATTATTTTTATAATACAATGGAATTTTACAAGGGGATAATTATTTTTGTTGAAAAGTTTCTGTAATTAAGATTCACAAAGTTTCCATGAGCATGAACAAAGTTCAAGGACGCCCCCCACTTCAACGGTGCTCGTCCTTCTTACTTTCACTTTTTTTTTTGAAAAAGTTTTAGGTTCCCCTCTATTTTTTTGTTTTTTAAACTTTATAAAACCACTCAACAGAAAAAAATGACACTTTTTTAAACTTCCGAGTTGTCTCCCTGGCAGCGCTTTCTTTAAAGCTATTAAGCTAGGCATAAAGTGCTCAAGTAATGAATCCACCCTGATCCCAAGGTATATCAAAGCCATTTTGAATCAACAATGATTTAGCATTTAGTAGTGAGCACAAAGCAACATATATCAAGCAATGACGAAGTCTAACTGTCTTCCTATGCATCGGCATGTCATACGAGAACAATTCATGCACATCAAGTAAAGACCAACACATAGTATAAGCAATTTCTTGAAATTTTATAGTGTTGGAAACATAGAGAGGCGGAGATGTAGTTACTCTCTCATAATAATTGCGAGTAGGAGTAGCAAGCTGTGACGACCCCGGCCCGACCGTGCACTAATCATACACGCAAATGCACACGATCAAGCCTAAGGACTCACGTGAAGGAATCACAGCACAACTCTAAAACATAAATAAATACATACAAGTCATATATTACAAGCCAGGGGCCTCGAGGGCTCGAATACATAACATGATGTCACACCCATAGTCAGCGGAAGCGTTAGGTATCTGGGTACAGATACAGAACACAAGTACAGATAGGCCTTTGTCAAGGCGGGGCAAAAGAAAAGCTACGATCGAAAAGGCGCAGGCCTCCTGCCTGGGACCTCCGATCCTACTCCTGGTCGTCGTCCGCCGGCTCCTCGTAGAAGTACTCGCCGGCCGAGCAGTAGTAGTAGCCAGCCTCGGGCTGGTAGTAGTAGTCGTCAACGGGGGCTGCAGGCACCATGGCTCCGTCGTCTGATTTATCAAGCGGGTAGGACAAAAGAGGAAGCAAAGCAACCGTGAGTACTCATCCAAAGTACTCAGCAAGACTTACATCAGATCTATACTAAGCAATGCATTATTTTCAAAGGAGGCTTTATGTGGGTGGACTAGACTGCAGAAAGCCAGAGTAGAGAGGGGAAAAGCCTAGTCCTGACGAAGACTAGCATCTTCAGGGTCTTGCAGCAATTAGAAGGGAGCAGAATAGTTCATCATAATGTATAGTGTTTATAGCAATATCAACCTCATATCTCAAGTCACCAGTTCTAGTTGTACCGAAGTGGATACAACTCCGAGTGTCCGTTACCGTAGGACAGGCTATCGATAGATGTTTTCTTCCCTGCAGGGGTGCACCAAGTTACCCACCACGCTCGCTTAACTCCGGCCGGACACACCATCAGGTCGTGCCCGCCCTCGGCTAAACAACACGACGCAACCCGACCGGATACCGCCAGAGAGGATCGAGCACGCCGGACTAATCCTATGCCCCCGGGGGTCGGGGCCATCGCCCCGGACGCTCCGCACGTTGCGAGGCCGTTCGGTAGCAGACCTAGCAACCCCTTATACAAGCACGCAGTTGCATCCTAAGTCCAATCCGAACGGGCCGCTCAATCGCTGACGTCGTGACGACTCCGGCTGATGTATACGTCGCAGAGCACCCACTCACACCCACGTGGTGGTTAGTGCTATCGGACCCGGAGGCCCCTCGGATCAAATATCCAAATCGCTTAGTGGATTGGGAGCGCGCGGTAACGAGCAGAGCCCACGATACTGTTGGCCCCGTCGTCCCGTCTCGAGGACTTGTGACAAGGACTGGGAAAGACCGGCCACGCCTCGTAGTTATCTCGCGGGTACCCTCACTGGTCACCCGACTCCACAGCTCACGCCTCAAAGGCACTCGCGGGTACCCCTCAGGGTCAACCCGTCTCTATCCAACATGTGTAGTAGTCACCATAAAGTGTCTTCAGACGCACGATACCTCTGGCCGCACGCCTTTGTTCCTGGCGACGTCCGGCCTCGGGGATCGATACGTCTTTAAACACGGTACAGTAAACCAGGCATCCGTGTGGTTTCCATGCCGATGAGGAATCCGAGGAATCACCCTCGTTGGACTCCTTTACGACAAGTCCCGTTAAGGTGATACCGGAGGAATCACCCTCGGCGGTAATCACCATAGCGGATGCACGACAAAAGCTAGGTCGGAGGTGGGAAGAGGAATCACCCTCGGTATCCCACAACGAGCTAGCTATTCTACAGGGACAACATCGGAAGTGAGTTCGGAGGTATCACCCTCGTCACCTGATGTTAACTCTGCGGAGTCGAGCATATTAGGGGGTGTGCGGTGATGTGAAGAAGGTCAGGGGAAGGGGCTCGATCGCTTGATCGAGGCAAGGGTACTATGCGAGGCAACTACGAGAGTGCGGGACCATAGTAGTGCTACCCAACCTATACTAAGCAGTTTATGAATAAAGACAGGTATCAACAGTTTATCAAAAACAGGCTATGCAACAGTAATAGGAGCAGTAGCAGTAGCAGCAATTCTAATGCAAGAATAAGAGAGAATAGACATAGGCGATATCGGAATGATCAAAGGGGGGTTGCTTGCCTGGTTGCTCGGCAAATGACAAAGGAACAACGGCGGTGAAGTAGTCGATCACCAGGGCAACGTCAGCGGTCTCGGGGTCTACCGGGAAGAAAGGGGGAGAGGAAACAATATAAATACACAGTAACGAAAGTAATCACAAGGCATGACGATCTAACGCAGTGCTACCGATAACGGAGAAGGGGAACCCATCCGGGAAAGTATTCCCGGTTCCGGATCTGTGTCGGACAGTTGACCGGAGGGGGAACGGTTGCAGGCCTGCGGTGTTAGAGGCAGGTGACAGCTAGGGTGCAGTGCAGGGTTGCCTAAAGACCTAGCTAAACCATTTTAGCTATTTTAGGAGACCAGCTGGAATTAATAGACGACAGTTAGGCACTATTCATCTACCGGAAACAGGCTAAAAGTTGCGGGTTCACCTCCGTAGAGGGTCCCGATACGGAAACAGATAGCACAGTTAGCTTCGTCTCGTCGTTCTGAGCAACTTTCATGTAGAAAGTTTTTCGATCCGAGCTACGGTTTAAAAGTTACGAATTTTCAAAGTTTAAAACATTTTCTGGATTTAATTTAAATAACAGAAATGAGTTATTGCATCAGCATGATGTCAGCATGATGTCAGCCATCGGCTGACCAGGTCAAACCTGACCTGTGGGTCCAGTGGGACCCACATGTCAGCCTCTGTTTATTAACAGAGTTTATTTAAACTAAACCAGAGATTTTAATTAGCAGCCGGGCCCACATGTCATAGACTAATTAATTTAACTAATGAATTTTATTTATAAAAACGTTTTTATTTAACTAAATCATGGTGGGACCCGCATGTCAGTGGGTCAGGGCGCCCAGTCAGCAGTTGACCCAGTCAACTGGGTCAACTGGGGCCTGTGGGGCCCAGCGGCAGAGACCCAGGGGTGGCCCCTGGTCTGCCACGTCGGCGGTGGCCTGCGGCTCAACGCCGGCGACGCCAGAACGTGGCGGAGGGCCACGGCGCTCGTCGTAATTCGCCTACAGGGGGCCGTTTTACGCGCGGCTTGGCGCATTCGATCGGGGTCTCACCCGCGCGTCGAATGGTGGCGGTGGCATCGCGAGAAACTCGCCGGAACGGCGACGGCGAACGGCGGAGCAGGCGGCCGGAATCGGGCAAAGTCGTAAATGCGGCTGCGGCGAGCTACGGGGCAAACGGAAGGGCTGGGGAGATGCTGCGCGTTGTGACGAGCACGATGGGCTCGGCCCCATGACCATTTGGCCATCGGAGGCTCGCCGGAGGCGACGACAGGCGGCGGCGCTTACGGGTACTCGTCGAGCTAGGCGAAAGAGGGCACTGGCGAGCGCGTGCGTGTGGGCGTTAGGTTCCTGGAGACACCAGGAGCTCATTGCCGTGCTCAAATGAGCACGATCGCGGCTATGGCCACGGCCACAAGCTCGACGGCGGCGCTGCGTTCGGGCGCAAGCGGGGCGGCACCTACGGGTGGCTTTCGGCGACGGGAAGTGGCAGGGAGGGGAGGAGAAGCTCACAGGGGGGTGTTGTTGTTCAAAGCCCGCTCGGGGCAGGCTTGAGGTCGCCGATTTCGCCGGTTGCTCGCCGGAGTCCGAGGAGAAGGGGGCGGCGTCTTGCGGCGTCAGTGGTGCCTCCCGGCTCCACCTGCGGGCTCCATTCGACGTAGTCGAGGACGGCGCAGCTCCTCGGCACGGTGACGGAACGAGACGGCGACGATGGACGCGGCAACGACGTGCTCGTGGCGGCGGAGGCGTTCGGCAGGGCTGGATCTGGCGAGGGGAGAGGGAAGGAGAGCGAGCGAGAGTGAGAGGAGTGGCCAGGGGGAGAGGGACGGAGGCGTTCTTATCCTCTCCCACCTGCCCTCGTCGCGGTGGCGACCGGAGACGGCGCGGGCGCGCGCGGTCCAGGGCGGCGGTGACACGGGGAGGGAGCAGGTGGAAGGAGGCCGCGGGGGCTGGGCTGGGCCGGCGCTGGGCCGCAGGGAGGTGCCAGGTAAGTGGGCTCTGCCCCTTTTCCTTCGTTTATACTCTGTTTCTCTTTTAATTATTAAACAGAGGCGAAAACAAATGGTAGGGCACCCTTTACACTTAGGAAAAATTATGGGAGGGGTCCCATTAATTCCATAATGATTTTAGGCAGTGCCAAAAATTGTTTTGGAGACCAATGGATTTCATTTGAAATTTTCATAAATGAATTAGCATTTAAAAATGCTGGAAGTGCACTGAATTAATTCCCAGGGGCAATTTGGTGGTTCCAGAAATATTGGTTTCAATTTTATAATTGCCCTGAGATTATTTGCAACATTATGGACATTTTAGTTTTGCCATATGAAGGAAGAAATATTTGACTTAAGTTTGAATTGAGTTTCAGACAGAAATTTGAATTGATCTGCTTAACCTTGGCTAGTAGCATTGCAAATGAACATGACTTGGCATGTTTCAGAGATGATCACTGTGGTGAGAACCTGGGGTGTTACACAAGCACATGCATATTATATTCATCAAAAACATCATGTGTAACGGAAAAAGGCAACCCATCAATATAATCCTTAATAAGTGCAAACTTCTTCGATATAGTGTAGTTTGGAGAATTCAAAAAGATAATAGGACCATCATGTGTGGGTGCAATAGCAACAATTTCATTCTTGACATAAGGAACTATAGTAAGTTCATCTCCATAAGCATAATTCATATTGGCATCTTGGCCACCAGCATAGCAAGCATCATCAAAAAGGGGTATTTCAAAAGAATCAACGTTATGATAACAATCATCATAACATTCATCCTTTGTTAAATTCGAAGGGAAATTAAACAATGTATGGGATAAAGAGTTACCCTCATTAGATGGTGGGAACGGGTGATCAATCTGCTCTTCTTCCTTTTGTTCTTCGCTCTCCTCCTCATCTTTTTCATCCAATGAGCTCACAATGTCATTAACTTCTTCCATAGACTCCTGCAAAATATTACTCTCTTCTTGGATAACGGAGGAGTCCTTAATATATGGTTTAATATAAGCATTAGAAGCATAATTATCATAGCAATATTTAAGTATGGAATTTTTTTTAGATTTGTAGAGAGTAGCGTCATACTCTTCAATAAAAGAAGCAATTTCATAAGCACCCTTAAAAGCAACAAATTCTTCAATTTGTTGAACATCATAGTAATTATAAACATCCTTAGCATACGAAGATATGATTAAATTATCACTAAACTCACATTGGTATGGAAGGTGTTTCTTAGGGTCTTCAGAACAACAAGTAACATCATATATTTCACATAAATTCCAAGCATAGCATTGCAAACGATGAATTTGATCCAGTAAAAGTTTCCCTTTTTCAGAAATGCGGTGTCGCACATATCAAGCATGCTCATCTAAAGATTTGCCCTCAACTAAGCCAATTGGGGTTTTAGCCCGAGCACATAGGGATCGAAGACGATCCAAGTAAAAAGCTTCAGTAGTGTGATAGATTTTGGGTGGTTCTTCAACCATTGGTTTAGTAGGTACAACTAAATTTTTTTTTGGTATTTTGCATTTCCTACCCATAACTAAAGATAGAAAACAAGAGCACAAAATAAAAACTACTTAGTTATAAAGCAAACAAGCACACACAAGAATATTCACCCCACGCTATAACTCCCCGGCAACGGCGCCAGAAAAAGGTCTTGATAACCCATAAGTATAGGGGATCATTTGTAGCCTTCTTCGATAAATAAGAGTGTCGAACCCAACGAGGAGCTAAAGGTAGAAGTTCTATCGACCACCGATACAACTCTACGCACACTTGATGTCCCTTACCTAATTCGTGTAAGATTCTTTTCTCACTAGACTTGTAAAATTACATTGAAAATCATACTAGACTCGTTCTTCCTCAATTGTATGTCGCCCGCTAAATATTGAAAATTACACTTAAACAACAGTAAAGGAAAGAGATAGCTGCAAACGCACTCGTTATACCAGGCTTTGAAGATCACAATAGACACTCGCCCCTTGAGACAAGGTCTATAAATCGCTGAAGCATCACCCCATATTGTACATGCTTGCAATCGATCACCACCGTCCACAAGGTTGGAGAAACCGAACCATGCCACCGAACTACATGGAAGAAAATGCCAAAGTCGCCGCACCAATAGCCATCCGTTAGCTCTCGTTGAAAGACACACCAACTATCGAGATCTATAGATCGCTGAAGCATCACCCCAGATTGTACCCGCTTGCAATCGATCACCAAAGGAAATATACTTCATATCTTGGCTGATTGTTTGGTGTTGGTGCCATTGAGATGGATGACAAAGATGTTATTACCGTAGATAGCACCCAGTCACCCTTCTTAACAAGAAAGATTGACATTTATCTTTGTTGTACGAGATTTTTCCTTGTATTCACACATTTTTTATTTTTTACTTTTATTCTATCGCTCCATAAAAGGTTTTAAGACCTCATAACATCAAATGCTACAAATATCAATACATCGTACTCCCTCCGCTTCTAATATAAGTCTTTGTAGAGATTTCACTATGGTCTATATACATATGTATATAGATGCATTTTAGAAGGCCCATTAGCACAGTCACTGAAACTCATCAAGCAGCGCTAGGCGACTAGGCGACTCCGGTAGGGATGCCAACGGTGAACCGCCTGCGCCTAGACCGGCGAGTAGGAGGCCGTTTCTGGGCTTTGGCTAGCGACGGAGAGGAGGGAGAGGACTCTGATGAGGAGGATTCACCGGCGTCTAGGCCGACCGCGGCGGCTTTATCGAGCGCGCAGCAAGAGATGGGCTCGCCGCCTTCGCTGATCGGCGACCTGCTGGACCAGGGGTACGAAGAGGAGGATCTCGGTCTAGTGGTCCAGGAGATTGTTCCGGCGTCCGATCCGGCGAGGGTCGGCGTCGATCCTAAGGATCACAAAGAGGTGGTCCGGCAGCTAGTTTAGCGGCATCTGTCGACCCGGCCATGGCAGGGGCCTATTCCAAAGGTAAGATTGCCATTGCTAATGCTTGGTGATTTTCTAAAGCCAAATGTTTGGTTGCAGGTTCAACGACGGCGGCGGAAGGAGTGCAGGACGGCGGTGTCGTCGCCGGAGAAGAGCGAGGCGCAGATCCCGATCCAAGATGCCCGGAAGATGCGTTTGAATTTCTTGTTGGGCCAACAAGGGCCGGTTTCGGATGAGGTTCTTTTGGGCTACGGGCAAGCGTCCTGATACGTCCATTTTGCATCATGCTTATATGTTGATATATATTGCATTATGGGCTGTTATTATATGTTTTGTCACAATACTTATGCCTTTTCTCTCTTATTTTACAAGGTTTGCATGAAGAGGGAGAATGCCGGCAGCTGGAATTCTGGGCTGGAAAAGGAGCAAACTCTGGAAACCTATTCTACACAACTCTAAAAGCCCCGAAACTCAACTAAACTCCGTTTCAGAAAATATAAAAAATATCCGGCGAAAGAAGTTCATGGGGGGGGGGGGCACCGGCTGTCCATGAGGGCGGGGGGCGCGCCCCCTGCCCAGGGCGCGCCCCCTGTCTTGTGGGCCCACTGAAGGTCCCCCAATACCCATCTTCTCCTATATGAGCTGTTTTGACCTGGAAAAAAATCAGAAGGAGGCTTTCGGGACCAGATGCCGCCGTCTCGAGGCGGAAACCAATCTAGGGCTCCGGCAGAGCTGTTCTACCGGTGATACTTCCCTCCAGGAGGGGGAAATCGTCACCGCCGTCATCACCAACAACTCTCCCATCTTGGGGAGGGCTATCTTCATCAACATCTTCACCAGCACCATCTCCTCTCAAACCCTAGTTCATCTCTTGTATCCAATCTTTGTACCCAAACCTCAGATTGGTACCTGTGGGTTGCTAGTAGTGTTGATTACTCCTTGTAGTTGATGCTAGTTGGTTTATTTGGTGGAAGATCATATGTTCAGATCCGTTATGCATATTAATACCCCTCTTATCATGAACAATATTATGTCTTGTGAGTAGTTACTTTTGTTCCCGAGGACATGGGAGAAGTCTTGCTATTAGTAGTCATGTGAATTTGGTCTTCGTTCGATATTTTGATGAGATGTATGTTGTCTCTCCTCTAGTTGTGTCATGTGAACGTCGACTGCATGAGACTTCACCATTATTTGGGCCTAGAGGAAGGCATTGGGAAGAATAAGTAGATGATGGGTTGCTAGAGTGACAGAAGCTTAAACATTAGTTTATGCGTTGCTTCGTCAGGGGCTGATTTGGATCCATATGTTTCAGGACATGGTTAGGTTTACCTTAAAACATCTTTTGTAGTTGCGGATGATTGCATTAGAGGTTAATCATAAGTGAGAGGCTTGTCCAAGTAAGGACAACACCCAAGCACCGGTCCACCCACATACCAAATTATCAAAGTATCGAACGCGAATCAGATGATCGTGACGAAAACTAGCTTGACGATAATTCCCATGTGTCCTCGGGAGCGCTTTCCTTTATATAAGAGTTTGTCCAGGCTTGTCCTTTGCTACAAAAAGGATTGGGCCACCTTGCTGCACCTTATTTACTTTATCTTTTGTCACTTGCTACCAATTATCTTATCACAAAACTATCTGTTACTGATACGTCTCCAACGTATCTATAATTTTTGATTGTTCCATGCTATTATTTATGAAGTCTTGGATGTTTAATGGGCTGTATCATTCACTTTTATATCATTTTTGGGATTAACCTACTAACCCAAAGGCCCAGTCCAGATTGCTGTTTTTTGCCTGTTTTAGGGTTTCGCAGAAAAAGAATATCAAACGGAGTCCAAACGGAATGAAACCTTCGCGAGAGATATTTTTGGAGAAAATCACGCACACGGAGCTTGAGAACCACGTCAGGGGATCAAGAGGTGGCCCACGAGGGTGGGGGGCGCCCCCCCTTCCCAGGGCATGCCCCCTGCCTCGTGGCCCCCTCGAGCGTCCCTCGGTGCCCTCCTTCTTCCTATATAAGTCTACGTACCACAAAACCTCCGTGAATAGAGAGAAAACCATAATTCCATCGTCGTAACCTTCTGTTCCCGTGAGATCCCATCTTGGATCCTATTCCGGAGCTCCACCGGAGGGGGATCCATCACGTAGTTCTTCATCATCATCATCAACGCCCTCACCATGAGTTGTAAGTAGTTTACCACAGACCTTCGGGTCCATAGTTAGTATCTAGATGGCTTCTTCTCTCTCTAGATCTCAATACAAAGTTCTCCTCGGTCTTCGAGGAGATCTATTCGATGTAATCTCTTTTTGCGGTGTGTTTGTCGAGATTCGATGAATTATGAGTTTATGATCAAGGTTATCTATGAAAGATATTTGGTTCTTCTCTGAACTTTTTATGTGTGCTCATAATATCCTTGCAAGTCTCTTCGAATTATTGGTTTGGTTTGGCCTATTAGATCTATAGTTCTTGCAATGGGAGAAGTGCTTGACTTTGGGTTCAATCTTGCGGTGTCCTTTCCCAGTGATAGTAGGGGCAACAAGGCACGTATTGTCTTGTTGCCATCGAGGATAAAAAGATGGGGTTTATATCATATTGCCTGAGTTTATCCCTCTACATCATGTCATCTTGCTTAAGGCGTTACTCTGTTCTTATGAACTCAATACACTAGATGCATGCTGGATAGCGGTCGATGTGTGGAGTAATATTAGTAGATGCAGGCAGGAGTCGGTCTACTTGTCTCGGACGTGATGCCTATATACAATGATCATGCCTAGATAGTCTCATAATTATTCACTTTTCTATCAATTGCTCGACAGTAATTTGTTTACCCGCCGTAGAATATCACTATCATGAGAGAAGCCACTAGAGAACACTATGGCCCCCGGGTCTATTCTCAACATATCAATCTACATCTACTTTACTTTTATCGCTTTTATTTGCTGTTCTTATAAACCAAAAATACCAAACATATAAACTATCATCTCTATCAGATCTCACTTTCGTAAGTGACCGTAAAGGGATTGACAACCCCTTATCGCGCTGGCTGCGAAGTTCTTATTTGTTTGTGCAGGTGCGAGGGACTGGCGCGTGGTCTCCTACTGGATTGATACCTTCTCAAAAACTGAGGGAAATACTTACACTACTGTGCTGCATCTCCCTTTCCTCTTCGAGGGAATACAACGCAAGCTCAAGAAGTAGCAAGAAGAATTTCTGGCGCCGTTGCCGGGGAGGCTTACGCAAAAGTCATATACCAAGTACCTATCACAAACCCTTATCCTTCGCATTACATTTTTTGCCTCTCGTTTTCCTCTCCCCCACTTCACGCTTGCCGTTTTATTTGCCCTTCTACTGCCGTGTGTTTATCGTTCGCTTGCTTCTTGTTTGCTTGTGTGTGTTGGATTGCTTGCTTGTCACTATGGTTCAGAACAATACCAAATTGTGTGACTTCTCCAATACCAACAACAATGATTTTATTAGCACTCCGATTGCTCCTATTACCGCTGCTGAATCTTGTGAGATCAATGCTGTTTTGTTGAATCTTGTCATGAAAGATCAATTCTCCGGCCTTCCTAGTGAAGATGCCGCTACCCATCTAAACAACTTTGTTGATTTGTGTGATGTGCAAAAGAAAAGTGATACGGATAACGATATTGTTAAATTGAAGTTATTTCCGTTTTCACTTAGAGATCGTGCTAAAACTTGGTTTTCCTCTTTGCCTAGAAATAATATTGATTCATGGAATAAGTGCAAAGATGATTTTATCTCTAAGTATTTCCCTCCTGCTAAGATCATCTCTCTTAGAAACGATATTATGAATTTTAAGCAACTAGATCATGAGCATGTTGCACAAGCTTGGGAGAGAATGAAATTGATGATACGTAATTGCCCTACACATGGTTTGAATCTATGGATGATTATTCAGAACTTTTATGTTGGCTTGAATTTTGCTTCTAGAAATCTTTTAGATTCGTTCGCTGGAGGCACTTTCATGGAAACTACCTTAGGAGAAGCTACCAAACTCCTGGATAATATTATGGTTAATTATTCTCAATGGCACACCGAAAGATCTACTAGTAAAAAAAAGTGCATGCTATCGATGAAATTAGTGTTTTGAGTGGAAAGATGGATGAACTTATGAAATTGTTTGCTGCTAAGAGTGCTTCTTCTAATCCTAATGATATGCCTTTATCCACTTTGATTGAGAATAACAATGAATCTTTGGATGTGAATTTTGTTGGTAGGAATAATTTTGGTAACAATGCTTATAGAGGTAATTTTAATCCTAGGCCTTTTCCTAGTAATTCCTCTAATAATTATGGTAATTCCTACAACAACTCTTATGGAAAGATGCCTTCTGAATTTGAAACTAGTGTTAAGGAGTTTATGATCTCGCAAAAGAATTTCAATGCTATGCTTGAAGAGAAATTGCTTAAGGTTGATGAATTGGCTAGAAGTGTGGATAGAATTACTCTTGATGTTGATTCTTTGAAACTTAGATCTATCCCACCTAAGCATGATATCAATGAGTCTCTCAAAGTCATGAGAATTTCCATTGATGAATGCAAAGAAAGAACCGCTAGGATGCGTGCTAAAAGAGAGGATTATATTAAAGCGTGTTCTTCTAGTTATCATAAAAATAAAGATGAAGATCTGAAAGTTATTGATGTGTCTCCTATTAGATCCTTGTTTTCTAGTATAAATCTTGATGAAGATAGGATTTGAGATGATTCTGCTTTAAAGTGTCCCAATGATTCGGAGTTTTTAGATCTTGATGCTAAAATTGCTAAAAGTGGGAGTGAAGAGATTAAAACTTTGCATAGTGATGAACCCACTACTTTGGATTTCAAGGGATTCAGTTATGATAATTGCTCTTTGATTGATTGTATTTCCTTGTTGCAATCCGTGCTAAATTCTCCGCATGCTTATAGTCAAAATAAAGCTTTCACCAAACACATAGTTGATGCTTTGATGCAATCTTATGAAGAAAAACTTGAGTTGGAAGTTTCTATCCCTAGAAAGCTTTATGATGAGTGGGAACCTACTATAAAAATAAAGATAAAATATCATGAATGCTATGCTTTGTGTGATTTGGGTGCAATTGTCTCCACTATCCCAAAAACTTTGTGTGATTTGCTAGGGTTCCATGAGCTTGATGATTGTTCTTTAAATTTGCATCTTGCAGATTCTACTATTAAGAAACCTACGGGAAGAATTAATGATGTTCTTATTGTTGCCAATAGGAATTATGTGCCCGTAGATTTCATTGTTCTTGATATAGATTGCAATCCTTCATGTCCTATTATTCTTGGTAGACCTTTCCTTAGAACGATTGGTGCAATTATTGACATGAAGGAAGGAAATATTAGATTCCAATTTCCATTAAGGAAAGGCATGGAACATTTTCCTAAAAATAAAATCGAATTACCATATGAATCTATCATGAGATCCACTTATGGATTGCCTTTCAAAGATGGCAATACCTAGATCTATCTTGTATCGTGCCTAGCTAGGGGCGTAAAACGATAGCGCTTGTTGGGAGGCAACCCAACTTTATATTTTTTGTTTTTGCTGCTGTTAGGGAATAAATATTGCATCTAACCTCTGATTAGATGTGGTTTCATGTTTTGTTTAGTGTTTGAGCCAAGTAGAACCTTTGGGAAGACTTGTGTGAAGTTTATGTGATCTTGCTGTGAAAAACAGAATCGTTAGCGCTCGCTAAAGTGGTCTTCAGATTTTGCTGGAGCGTGCTTTTTAGTTGATTCTTTTTGTAGATGATTGGCAGACAAATTCCGAAAATTTACCAATTTATTTTGAATTTTTTGGAGTTCCAGAAGTAGGCGAAACCTGCAGATTGCTACAGACTGTTCTGTTTTTGACAGATTCTGTTTTTCGTGTGTTGTTTGCTTATTTCAATGCATCTAATATTGGAGGATATGAACCATAGATAAGTTGGAATACAGTAGGTTTAACACCAATATAAACAAAAAATGAATTCATTGCTGCACCTTTGAGTAGTGGTTTGCTTTCTTATACTAACGGAGCTCACGAGAATTTTTGTCTAAGTTTTGTGTTGTGAAGTTTTCAAGTTTTGAGTATTGCTTTGATGGACTATGGAACAAGGAGTAGCAAAGTCCTAAGCTTGGGGATGCCCACGGGAAGTCATCCCCTCTTTCGTCTTCATCCATCGGTAACTATAATTGGAGCTATATTTTTAGTTGCAACATGATATGTGTTTTGCTTGGAGCGTCTTGTATAATTTGAGTCTTTGCTTGTTTGTTTGACACAATCATCCTTGCTGGACACACTATTTGAGAGAGTTAAATATGGCCTAGAAATTGTTAGAACACTCTATGTGCTTCACTTATATATTTTGAGTTGGATAGTTTTTGCTCTAGTGCTTCACTTATATCTTTTAGAGCACGGTGGTGGTAATATTTTGTAGAAATTGTTGAACTCTAATGCTTCACTTATATCTATTTGAGAGTCTATTAAAACATCATGGTAATGTGTTTAGGCTAAAGAAACTAGTCTTCACATGATAGACATCCAATGTCAATGTAGTAATTTTTTTCACACGAAGTGCATTGAATAGAATGAGATGTTGGATGCTTGATAATTGTTTTGAGACATGAGGATAGTGATATTAGAGTCATGCTAGTGGAGTTGTTATGAAATTGTGAAATACTTGTGTTAAGGTTAGTGATTCCCGTAGCATGCACGCATGGTGAACCGCTATGTGACGAAGTTAGAGCATGAGGTATTTGTAGAGTGCCAACCTTTGTGTGGAGGTCGGGGGCGCGCGATGGTTAAATCCTAACAACCTCCCCCCTAGGAGCATGCGTTGATTACTTTGTTTTGATGACTTGTAGATTTTTGCAATTAGTATATGCGTTCTTATGACTAATGTTGAGTCCATGGATTATACGCACTGTCACCCTTCCACCATTGCTAGCCTCTCTTGTACCGCGCAACTTTCGCCGGTGCCATAAACCCACTATATATCCTTCCTCAAAACAGCCACAATATTGTTCCTCAAAACAGCCACCATACCTACCTATCATGGCATTTCCATAGCCATCCCGAGATATATTGCCATGCAACTTTCCACCGTTCCGTTCATATGACACACATCATATTGTCATATTGCCATTGCATGATCATGTAGTTGACATCGTATTTGTGGCAAAGCCACCATGCATAATTTTTTATACATGTCACTCTTGTTTCATTGCACATACCGGTACACCGCCGGAGGCATTCATATAGAGTCATACTTTGTTGTTGTAATATCGAGTTGTAATGAAAGTGTGATGATCATCATTATTAGAGCATTGTCCCGTGGGAGGAAAGGCTAAATCTATAAAGCCCCTCCACAAAAAAAGGCCAAAGAAAAAAAGAAAGGCCCAAGAAAAGAAAAAGAAAAGAAAAGGGACAATTGCTACTATCTTTTTCCACACTTGTGCTTCAAAGTAGCACCATGTTCTTCATTGTAGAGAGTCTCATGTTTAGTCACTTTCATATACTAGTGGGAATTTTCATTATAGAACTTGGCTTGTATATTCCAATGATGGGCTTCCTCAAATGCCCTAGGTCTTCGTGAGCAAGCAAGTTGGATGCACACCCACTAGTTCCTTTTGTTGAGCTTTCATTCATACTTAGCTCTAGTGCATCCGTTGCATAGCAATCCCTACTCACTCACATTGATATCTATTGATGGGCATCTCCATAGCCCGTTAATACACCTAGTCGATGTGAGACTATCTCCCTCCTTTTTGTATTCTCCACAACCACCTCTATTCTACCCAAAGTGCTATATCCATGGCTCACGCTCATGTATTGCGTGAAAGTTTAAAGGTTTGAAAAGATAGGGTATGAAAACAAGTGCTTGGCTGAAATCGGGGTTGTGCATGATATAAATATTTTGTGTGATGAAGAGGGAGCATAGCCAAACTATATGATTTTGTAGGAATAACTTTCTTTAGCCATAGTATTTTGAGAAGACATGATTGCTTTGTTAGTATGCTTGAAGTATTATTGTTTCTTATGTCAATATAGACTTTTATCTTGAATCTTTTAGATCTGAACATTCATGCCACAATTAAGAGAATTACATTGGAAAACTATATTGGTTAGCATTCCACATCAAAAGTTCTTTCTTTATCATTTACCTACTCAAGGACGAGCAGGAATTAAGCTTGGGGGTGCTTGATACGTCTCCAACGTATCTATAACTTTTGATTGTTCCATGCTATTATTTATGAAGTCTTGGATGTTTAATGGGCTTTATCATTCACTTTTATATCATTTTT
Source organism: Secale cereale (assembly GCA_902687465.1). NCBI lineage: Eukaryota > Viridiplantae > Streptophyta > Magnoliopsida > Poales > Poaceae > Secale > Secale cereale. The sequence continues at coordinate 447,566,430 of LR738713.1, read as the reverse complement.
GGGACTAACCTACTAACCCAAAGGCCTAGTCCAGATTGCTGTTTTTTGCCTGTTTCAGGGTTTTGCAGAAAAAGAATATCAAACGGAGTCCAAACAGAATGAAACCTTTGCGAGAGATATTTTTGGAGAAAATCACGCACGCGGAGCTTGAGAACCACGTCAGGGGATCAAGAGGTGGCCCACGAGGGTGGGTGGTGCGCCCCCCTTCTCAGGGCACGCCCCCTGCCTCGTGGCCCCCCTCGAGCGTCCCCCGGTGCCCTCCTTCTTCCTATATAAGTCTACGTACCCCAAAACCTACATGAACAGAGAGAAAACCGTAATTTCACCGCCGTAACCTTCTGTTCCCGTGAGATCCCATCTTGGAGCCTGTTCCGGAGCTCCACCGGAGGGGGATCCATCACGGAGTTCATCATCATCATCATCATTATCAACGCCCTCACCATGAGTTGCGAGTAGTTTACCACAGACCTTCGGGTCCATAGTTAGTATCTATATGGCTTCTTCTCTCTCTCTGGATCTCAATACAAAGTTCTCCTCGGTCTTCGAGGAGATCTATTCGATGTAATCTCTTTTTGCGGTGTGTTTGTCGATATCCGATGAATTGTGAGTTTATGATCAAGGTTATCTATGAAAGATATTTGGTTCTTCTCTGAACTTTTTATGTGTCCTCATAATATCCTTTCAAGTCTCTTTGAATTATTGGTTTGGTTTGGCCTACTAGATCTATAGTTCTTGCAATGGGAGAAGTGCTTGGCTTTGGGTTCAATCTTGCAGTGTCCTTTCCCAGTGACAGTAGGGGCAGCAAGGCACGTATTGTATTGTTGCCATCGAGGATAAAAAGACGGGGTTTATATCATATTGCTTGAGTTTATCCCTCTACATCATGTCATCTTGCTTAAGGCGTTACTCTGTTCTTATGAACTCAATACACTAGATGCATGCTGGATAGCGGTCGATGTGTGGAGTAATAGTAGTAGATGCAGGCAGGAGTCGGTCTACTTGTCTCGGACGTGATACCTATATACAATGATCATGCCTAGATTGTCTCATAATTATTCGCTTTTCTATCAATTGCTCGACAGTAATTTGTTTACCCGCCGTAGAATATCGCTATCATGAGAGAAGCCACTAGAGAACACTATGGCCCCCGGGTCTATTCTCAACATATCAATCTACATCTACTTTACTTTTATCGCTTTTATTTGCTGTTCTTATAAACGAAAAATACCACAAATATAAACTATCATCTCTATCTGATCTCACTTTCGTAAGTGACCGTAAAGGGATTGACAACCCCTTATCGCGTTGGCAGCAAAGTTCTTATTTGTTTGTGCAGGTGCGAGGGACTGGCGCGTGGTCTCCTACTGGATTGATACCTTCTCAAAAACAGAGGGAAATACTTACGCTACTGTGCTGCATATCCCTTTCCTCTTCGAGGGAATACAACACAAGCTCAAGAAGTAGCAAGAAGAATTTCTGGCGCCGTTGCCGGGGAGGCTTACGCAAAAGTCATATACCAAGTACCTATCACAAACCCTTATCCTTCGCATTACATTTTTTTCCTCTCGATTTCCTTTCCCCCACTTCACGCTTGCCATTTTTGAAGGAAATATGCCCTAGAGGCAATAATAAAGTTATTATTTATTTCCTTATATCATGATAAGTGTTTATTATTCATGCTAGAATTGTATTAACCAGAAACTTAGTACATGTGTGAATACATAGACAAAACAGAGTGTCCCTAGTATGCCTCTACTAGACTAGCTCATTGATCAAATATGGTTATGTTTCCTAGCCATAGGCATGAGTTGTCATTTGATCAACGAGATCACATCATTAGGAGAATGATGTGATGGACAAGACCCATCCGTTAGCTTAGCACTATAATCATTTAGTTTTACTGCTATTGCTTTCTTCATGACTCATACATGTTCCTATGACTATGAGATTATGCAACTCCCGAATACCGGAGGAACACCTTGTGTGCTATCAAACGTCACAACGTAACTGGGTGATTATAAAGATGCTCTACAGGTGTCTCCGAAAGTGTTCGTGGTGTTGGCATAGATCAAGAATAGGATTTTTCACTCCGAGTGTCGGAGAGGTATCTCTGGGCCCTCTCGGTAATGCACATCATAATAAGCCTTGCAAGCAAATGACTAATGAGGTAGTCACGAGATGATGAATTACGGAACGAGTAAAGAGACTTGCCGGTAATGAGATTGAACTAGGTATAGAGATAACGACGATCGAATCTCGGGCAAGTAACATATCGATGACAAAAGGAACAACGTATGTTGTTATGCGGTTTGACCGATAAGGATCTTCGAAGAATATGTAGGAACCAATATGAGCATCCAGGTTCCGCTATTGGTTATTGACCGGAGATGAGTCTCGGTCATGTCTACATAGTTCTCGAACCGGTAGGGTCCGCACGCTTAACATTTGATGACGATCGGTATTATGAGTTTATGTGTTTTGATGTACCGAAGGTAGTTCGGAGTCCCGGATGAGATCGGGTACATGACGAGGAGTCTCGAAATTGTCGAGACGTAAAGATCGATATATTGGACGACTATATTCGGACATCGGAAAGGTTCCGAGTGATTCGGTGTAATGCCCAGGATGGGACTATATCTCCTACGTGTCGAGGCACGACTTAAAGATATAAGCCCATTCTGGAATGATCGCAAGTTTGGTATCTTTGCACGACTCATGTAAAAGAGGGATTAAATTGCAAAAGGAGATAGTTGGCTTACACTCGCCACTTCACACAATACATTACATAAGCAAGACATCATTCAAAACATCACAACACATCTAAGGGTGAAGAACCAAAAGAAAGATACCGAAACAACATGAAGCCACAGGTCAGGATCGAATCCTAGTAGAAACCACTACTGATCGTCCAAAACGTCACAAGCAAACGGACACACTCTTCATCGAGCTCCCAGTGAAGATCTTGAACCAGCTCCTGCATCATACTCGGCTGAACCTGCATCTGGTGTTGTAGTATCTGTGAGCCACGAGGACTCAGCAATCCCATAACCATGGGTATCAAGACTAGCAAAGCTTTGTAGGTAGGCAGAGGTAAAGTGGTGAGGTTGCAACGGCGGCTAAGCATAATATGGTGGCTAACTTACGAGTACCAGAATAAGATGAGCATCTACGCAAACGGTCGCAAAAGTAGTGATCGCTAAAGATCCTGAACTACATACGAGTCAAACATAACCCCACCGTGTTCTCTTCTCAAAGTGAAAAGAGACAGTCACGGTTACTCACACAGTTGTGTGTTTTACTTCGGATCATCTGTCAAGTTTTCTACAACCGGACATTAACAAATTCCAATCTGCCACATAACCGCGGGCACGGCTTTCGAAAGATCATAACCCTGCAGGGGTGTTCCAACTTAGCCCATCACAAGCTCTCACGATTAGCTGAAGTGATAAATATAATATCATCACCCCTTATCTTAGGGAAAATCCGATCAGGCTCGGCATCCCGGTAGCACAAGTCATTTCGACAATGGTAAAACAAGTCCAGCAAGACCTCCCGGCATGCCGACACCCTGATAGTAGCCGCGCGTATCTCGTCTCAGGCCACGACCGGATGGGTGATCCTACATGAGCCAAACCTCGAGTTTCCCCGTGCTGGCCCCGCATAACCCCCGTTTGGGACCAACACCATCAGCACTGGCCCCCCTGCTATGTAGAATTAAGAATCCTCGGGGACGCGACCCCCTATGCAATTTTAATTAAATAATTAAGTTGTTATTATGAGCAAATTAAAACCAATGTTGGGCCTTGCTGGAGGAGTTTTATTCAAAGTCGAACTGTCAAGGGGTCCCCATTTCACCCATCGTGTAAGGAACGCAAAATCAAGGAACATAATGCCGGTTTATCGGCGCCTAAGGTGGCATGAGTGGAACAAAACACCGAGCAAAAGGCCAAGCCTTCCACCCATGCCCAGTATATAGGTGTGTTAATAATAATTATATATATTGTGATATATCCAACAACAAGTTCCCTCCTGGAACGATCTTCATCTTCACCTGCAACTAGCAACGCTATAAGAGGGGCTGAGCAAGCGGGTAACATAGCCAAACAGTGGTTTTGCTAGGAAGGTGTCAAAAGGTTAGAGGTTTCATGGCAACAAGGAGAGGCTGACATAAAAGATGGGTAGCGCGACATGTAACGATAGCATCGAGACAACTAAGCATGGCAATGGTAGTAAAGGTATCCAAGGGTAAGATCATCTTGCTTGGGATTCCGCAAGGGAGAAGAACGGGTCCATGAAGAAGACGAAGAAGAAGCCTCACAACTCCGGAACGAAACCGAAGCTATCAAGAGAAGCAACCGGAAAGAAGCAAAACAACACGGTAAACACACAAGCATAAGCATGGCATACGATGCACATCCAAGTATGATGCATGTCCGGTTTAAATATGCAAGGCATGGCAAGATGCACAAACAAAACTACAAGTTAAGTGGAGCTCAATATGCAACGAGTTGCATATTGACGAACACCACATTTTAAATATTTAGTTGCCTCTCGTTATTTACAAGACAAGATTAAATGTTTTTAACATAGCAAGAGGTGAAGCATAAAGAAACTACACTATTTAGACATTTTAAATGAGGCCGGAAATAACAACAACAAATTCCGGAAAATCCCCATGAGCATGTTTAGTAATTATAAGCAACAACAATTCACACATTATAATGTTGTTAAATGATGCGGATGACATGATCAAGTTTATGCAATTTTTATTAAAAGGTTAACAAGAAGAAGACATGAAGTATAAGTCACCGTGGTGGAAGAAAAGGTGCCACGGCAACGATCCGAAAATGATGCAACGGCAACATATCGGTTCCGGTAACTCGTTGAGAGACCGGTGCAAAAGCAAAAGGTGGAGTGAACGAGTCGAACGAGGTGAAAGGTGGGGCGATCCCGTCACCGGGTTCCCACGAGTCGGTGACGAGGCAACCGAGGAACATGACAAAAGGCGAAACGGGCACGGTGCACACAAGGGCAAACATTTCATACAACACAAGCATCTCACGGGTCACATCTCGGGGTTATACCTTCGAAACACTCGTTTCGGGGCGGTTCGAGTCGTCGAGGGACGTAGTGGTACACGGGTCGTAGAGGAAGAAGTCGTTCTCGTGAGTCGTAGAGGAAGTAGGCGTTCATGTTCGGAGAGGAAGTAGTCGTTCACGTTTCCGAAGAGGAAGTAGTTGTTCCGGACAGGTACACGGGGCGACGGTAGACGTTCGGGCGACGGTAGACGTTCGGGGTCACGATGACGATAGTCGTACGCGGATCGTAGAGGAACTTGATGCATTCCCGGTCTTTGGTCTCCACTTGGCAAAAGAAACGGTCCCTGGACACTTGCAATAGCACAAGGCAACACAACAAAACAAACAAAAACAACACGGGAGGGCGACGCGGCCACGGGATCCGGCCGGCGGCCTGGAGGCGAAGGGTTCGGCCTCGACGGGAGGAGGGCTCGGGCTCGAGGGAGCTGCGTCCTGGCTGGCCTGGAGACGAGGCAGGTGCATCGGAGGCTGGAGAAGAGGCCCGCGCGCGGCGCGAGGCGCTGGTGGCCATGCTGGAGAGCGGAGGCAGCCAGGCGACGGAGAGCTGGAACGGAGGGAGCCGCAGGCTCGGCGCAGAGGAGGCCCGCGATCCTGGCGATGGAGGCAGGAGGGTAGCGACCTCGGGACGGCCTCGCGGATCCAGAGGGCCGGTGGCGCGGGCTGCGCCCTGGTGGCGACGATGGGACGATGCTGGAGGAGTGGCCACGACGAGGCTCAAGGCGAGGCGGAGGAGGAGCGATGGGGGCTCTCGGGGTCGGGCAAGAGCGAGGGATGCGGGACTGGGTTCGGCGGCTGGGAGAGCGGGGCTTGGGGCGAGATCGAAGGGAGGAGCCAGGGGACTGTGCGAGGAGAGTGGCGGCGGCTCGGGAAAACAGAGGGAGGAGCGATGAGGGGATCGAGATCGAAGCCTCTGGCGGCGCTAGAAGGAACGGAGGGAGGATCGGGAGAGAGGAGAGGGCCGCGCTAGGGTTAGGAGCGCCGGTTGGGCCAGGAGATGGGCCTGAGCCGGTTGGCTGATGGGCCACGAGGAGGACAAGGCCCACTGCGGCTGGGCTCTCTATTTAATCTTTAGCAGAAAAGAAATAGAGATAGTCAAAATATTAAGGAAAAGGCCACGAACAAGGAATAAAAGAGGGAACATTTTTGAAAGGCTTTATGGAATAAAACCAACCCCACAAAAATAGTTCCAACAAAATAGGGAAAAGCAAACTAAACTAATTAGCTTGCCTTAAAGGAGTTCAAAAGGAGTCTAGATTTTTGGAGGAGCCTCGATAATTGAGAAAAGAATATGGGGAAGGTTTTTGATGGTGAAACTAGAATTAAGAGGCATGGGAAAAAAATATGCAAGTGTGTTGCGGTTAATTCCAAACAAATGGAATATTTATAATATAGCTCCCTAAAAATATTGAGAGGCTTTTATATGCTTTAAAGAGAAGACATCCTTCCCTCGATTTAAATGGACCGAAGGTCCACACGATTTATTTGGTTGAGATGCAAAAATAATTATGACATGATGGCATGATGACATGATGCAATGCAAAAATAATAACACAAGCACAAAAGAAACACATGGGCAACCCGGAACATCTGGAATCTTCTGGGACGTCGGTCTTCGGGCGTCACATTCGGGTATTTTTCGGAGTACCGGAGAGTTACAGGAATTCGCCTGGGAGTATATGGGCCTTATTGGGCTTTAGGGGAAAGAGAGAGAGAGGAGGCTGCGCCCCTCCCATGGCTTAGTCAGAATTGGACTAGGGAGAGGGGCTGCGCCCCCTCCTTCCTTCTCTCCTACTCCTACTACTTGGAAGGGCTCCTAGTTCTACTAGGAAAGGGGGAATCCTACTCCCGGTGGGAGTAGGACTCCCCTAGGGCGCGCCATAGAGAGGGTCGGCCCTCCCTCTCCTCCACTCCTTTATATACGGGGGTAGAGGCACCCCATAGACAGACAAGTTGATCGGTTGATCTCTCCCAGCCGTGTGCGGTGCCCCCCTCCACAGTAACACACCTCGGTCATATCGTTGCAGCGCTTAGGCGAAGCCCTGCGACAGTAACTTCATCATATTCGTCACCACGCCGTCGTGCTGACGAAACTCTCCCGTGAAGCTCAACTGGATCAAGAGCTCGTGGGACGTCATCAAGCTGAACGTGTGCTGAACATGGAGGTGCTGTACGTTCGGTACTTGATCGGTTGGATCGCGAAGAAGTTCGACTACATCAACCGCGTCACTAGACGCTTCCGCTCCCGGTCTACGAGGGTACGTAGACACACTCTCCCTCTCGTTGCTATGCATCTAGTAGATAGATCTTGCGTGATCGTAGGAAAATTTTGAAAATACTACGTTCCCCAGCAGTGGCATCATGAGCCAGGTCTATGCGTAGATGATAAGCACGAGTAGAACACAAGTGAGCTGTGGACGATACTAGTCATACTGCTTACCAGCATGTCATACTTTGCTCCGGTGGTATTTTGAGATGAAGCGGCCCGTACCGACATTACGCGTACGCTTACGCGAGACTGGTTTCACCGTTATGAGCACTCGTTGCTTAAAGGTGACTGGCGGGTGTCTGTCTCTCTCACTATAGTTGAATCAAGTGTGGCTACGCCCGGTCCTTGTGAAGGTTAAAACAACACATACTTGACGAAATATCGTTGTGGTTTTGTATGCGTAGGTAAGAACGGTTCTTGCTAAGCCCGTAGCAGCCACGTAAAACTTGCAACAACAAAGTAGAGGACGTCTAACTTGTTTTTGCAGGGCATGTTGTGATGTGATATGGTCAAGACATGATGAGTTATACGGTTTTGTATGAGATGATCATGTTTTGTAAAGTTATCGGCAACTGGCAGGAGCCATATGGTTGTCGCTTTATTGTATGAAATGCAATCGCCAATTAATTGCTTTACTTTATCACTAAGCGGTAGCGATAGTCATGGAAGCAATAGTTGACGAGACAACAATGCTGCTACGATGGAGATCAAGGTGTCGCGCCGGTGACGAAGGTGATCATGACGGTTCTTTGGAGATGGAGATCAAAGCACAAGATGATGATGGCCATATCATGTCACATATTTTGATTGCATGTGATGTTTATCTTATTATGCTTCTTATTTTGCTTAGTACGACGATAGCATTATAAGATGATCCCTTACAAAATTTCAAGGTATAAGTGTTCTCCCTGAGTATGCACCGTTGCGAAAGTTCGTCGTGCCGAGACACCACGTGATGATCGGGTGTGATAAGCTCTGCGTTCAAATACAACGGGTGTAAGTTTTGCACACGCAGAATACTCGGGTTAAACTTGACGAGCCTAGCATATGCAGATATGGCCTCGGAACACTGGATACCGAAAGGTCGAGCGTGAATCATATAGTAGATATGATCAACATAAGATGTTCATCATTGAAAACTACTCCATCTCACGTGATGTCGGACATGGTTTAGTTGATTTGGATCACGTGATCATTTAGATGACTAGAGGGATGTCTATCTAAGTGGGAGTTCTTTAGTAATATGATTAAATTGAACTTTAATTTATCATGAACTTAGTCCTGATAGTATTTGCAAATTATGTTGTAGATCAATAGCTCGCGTTATAGCTCCCCTATGTTTTTGATATGTTCCTAGAGAAAACTAAGTTGAAAGATGTTAGTAGCAATGATGCGGACTTGTTCCGTGATCTGAGGATTTTCCTCATTACTGCACAGAAGTATTATGTCCTTGATGCACCGCTAGGTGACATATCTATTGCAGGAGCAGATGTAGACGTTATGAATGTTTGACAAGCTCGGTATGATGACTACTTGATAGTTTAGTGCACCATACTTTACGGTTTATAAACGGGGCTTCAAAAACGTTTTGAACGCCACAGAGCATATGAGATGTTCCAAGAGTTGAAATTAGTATTTCATACTCATGCCCGTTTCGAGAGGTATAAGACCTCTGACAGTACATTGCCTACAAGATGGAGGAGAATAGCTCAACCAGTGAGCATGTGCTCAGATTGTCTGGGTACTACAATTGCTTGAATCAAGTGGGAGTTAATCTTCCAGATAAGATAGTAATTGACAAAGTTCTCTAGTCACTATCACCAAGTTAGTAGAACTTCGTGATGAACTACAATATGCAAGGGATGACGAAAGTAATTCCCGAGCTCTTCGCGATGCTGAAATCGGCGAAGGTAGAAATCAAGAAAGAGCATCAAGTGTTGATGGTTAACAAGACCACTTGTTTCAAGTAAAGGGCAAAGGGATAGAAAGGGAACTTTAAAAAGAATGACAAGCAAGTTTTTACTCCCGTGAAGAAAACCCAAGCTAAACTCAAGCCTGAAACTAAGTGCTTCTACTGCAAAGGAAATGGTCACTGGAAGTGGAATTGCCCTAGATACTTGGCGGATAAGAAGGATGGCTAACTGAATAAAGGTATATTTGATATACAGATTATTGATATGTACTTACTAGTGTTCATAGCAACCCCTGGGTATTTGATATTGGTTCAGTTGCTAAAATTAGTAACTCGAAACGAGAGTTGCAGAATGAACAGAGACTAGTTAAAGGTGAAGTGACGATGTGTGTTGGAAGTGGTTCCAAGATTGATATGATCATCATCGCACACTCCCTATACTTTTGGGATTAGTGTAGAACCTAAATAAATGTTATTTGGCATTTGCGTTAAGCATGAATATGATTTGATCATGTTTGTTGCAATACGGTTATTCATTTAAAGTCATAGAATAATTGTTATTATGTCTACATGAATAAAGCCTTCGATGGTCATACACCCAATGAAAATAGTTTGTTGGATCTCGATCGTAGTGATACACATATTCATAATATTGAAGCCAAAAGATGGAAGGTTAATAATGATAGTGCAACTTATTTGGGGCACTACCGTTTAGGTCATATTGGTGTAAAGCGCATGAAGGAACTTCATAGTGATGGACTTTTGGAATCACTTGATTATGAATCACTTCGTGCTTGCGAACCATGCCTCATGGGCAAGATGACTAAAACTCCATTCTCCAGAACAACGGAGCGAGCAACAGATTTGTTGGAAATCATACATACTGATGTATGTGGACTGATGAGTGTTGAAGCTCGTGGCGAGTATCGTTATTTTCTGACCTTCACTGATGATTTGAGCAGCTATGGGTATATCTACTTGATGAAGCACAAGTCTGAAACATTTGAAAAGTTCAAAGAATTTCAGAGTGAAGTAGAGAATCATCGTAACAAGAAAATAAAGTTTCTACGATCTGATCGTGGAGGTGAATATTTGAATTACGAGTTTGGTCTTCATTTGAAACAATGTGGAATAGTTTCACAACTCACGCCACCCGGAACACCACAATGTAATGGTGTGTCCGAATGTCGTAACCGTACTTTATTAGATATGGTGTGATCTATGATGTCTCTTACCGATTTACCACTATTGTTTTGGGTTATGCATTAAAGACAGCTGCATTCACATTAAATACGGCACCATCTAAATCCGTTGAGACAACGCCTTATGAACTGTGGTTTGGCAAGAAACCAAAGTTGTCGTTTCTTAAAGTTTGGGGCTGCGATGCTTATGTGAAAAAGCTTCAACCTGATAAGCTTGAACCCAAGTCGGAGAAATGTGTCTTCATAGGATACCCAAAGGAAACTGTTGGGTACACCTTCTATCACAGATCCGAAGGCAAGATATTCGTTGCTAAGAATGGATCCTTTCTAGAGAAGGAGTTCCTCTCGAAAGAAGTGAGTGGGAGGAAAGTGGAACTTGATGAGGTAATTGTACCTTCTCCCGAATTGGATAGTAGTACATCACAAAAACTAGTTCTAGTGATTCCTACACGAATTAGCGAGGAAGCTAATGATGATGATCATGAAACTTCAGATCAAGTTACTGTTGAACCTCGTAGGTCAACCAGAGTACGTTCCGCACCAGAGTGGTATGGTAACCCTATTCTGGAAGTCATGTTACTAGACCATGATGAACCTACGAACTATGAGGAAGCGATGATGAGCCCAAATTCCGCAAAATGGCTTGACGCCATGAAATTTGAGATGGGATCCATGTATGAGAACAAAGTGTGGACTTTGGTTGACTTGCCTGATGATCGGCAAGCCATTGAAAATAAATGGATCTCTAAGAGGAAGACTGACGCCGATGGTAATGTTACTGTCTACAAAGCTCGACTTGTTGCGAAAGGTTTTCGACAAGTTCAAGGTGTTGACTATGATGAGATTTTCTCACCCATAGCGATGCTTAAGTCTGTCCGAATCATGTTAGCAATTGCCACATTTTATGAAATTTGGCAAATGGATAACGAAACTGCGTTCTTTAATGGATTTATTAAAGAAGAGTTGTATATGATGCAACCAGAAGGTTTTTTCAATCCTAAAGGTGCTAGCAAATTGTGCAAGCTCCAGCGATCCATCTATGGACTAGTGCAAGCATCTTGGAGTTGGAATATACGCTTTGATAAGTTGATCAAAGCATATAGTTTTATACAGACTTGCGGTGAAGCCTGTATTTACAAGAAAGTGAGTGGGAGCACTACAGCCTTTCTGATAAGTATATGTGAATGACATATTGTTGATCGGAAATGATGTAGAATTTTCTGGAAAGCATGAAGGAGTGTTTGAAAGGAGTTTTTCAAATAAAGACCTCGGTGAAGCTGCTTACATATTGAGCATCACGATCTATAGATAGATCAAGACGCTTGATAAGTTTTTTCAATGAGTACATACCTTGACAAGTTTTTGAAGTAGTTCAAAATGGATCAGTCAGAGAAGGAGTTCATGCCTGAGTTGTAAGGTATGAAGTTGAGTAAGACTCAAAGCCCGACCTCGGCAGAAGATAGAGAAAGAATGAAAGTCATTCCCTATGCCTCATCCATAGGTTCTATAAAGTATGCCATGCTGGGTACCAAACCTGTTGTGTACCTTACCATGAGTTTGGAAAGGAGGTACAAAAGTGATCCAGGAGTAGATCACTGGACATCAGTCAAAATTATCCTTAGTTACTGGATGGCTAAGGAAATGTTTCTCGATTATGGAGGTGATAAAGAGTTCGTCGTAAAGAGTTACACCGATGCAAGCTTTATACTAATCCAGATGACTCTAAGTATCAATCTGGATGCATATTGGAAGTGGGAGCAATTAGCTAGAGTAGCTCCATACAGAGCATTGTAGACATAGAAATTTGCGAAATACATACGGATCTGAACGTGTCAGACCCGTTGACTAAACTTCTCTCACAAGCAAAACAAGATCACACCTTAGTACTCTTGGGTGTTAATCACATAGCGATATGAACTAGATTATTGACTCTAGTAAACCCTTTGGGTATTGGTCACATGGCGATGTGAACTATGGGTGTTATTCACATAACGATGTGAACTATCGGTATTAAATCACATGGAGATGTGAACTAGATTATTGACTCTAGTGCAAGTGGGAGACTGAAGGAAATATGCCCTAGAGGCAATAATAAAGTTATTATTTATTTCCTTATATCACGATAAATGTTTATTATTCATGCTAGAATTGTATTAACCGAAAACTTAGTACATGTGTGAATACATAGACAAAACAGAGTGTCCCTAGTATGCCTCTACTAGACTAGCATATTGATCAAAGATGGTTATGTTTCCTAGCCATAGACATGAGTTGTAATTTGATCAACGAGATCACATCATTAGGAGAATGATGTGATGGACAAGACCCATCCGTTAGCTTAGCACTATGATTGTTTAGTTTTACTGCTATTGCTTTCTTCATGACTTATACATGTTCCTATGACTATGAGATTATGCAACTCCCGAATACCGGAGGAACACCTTGTGTGCTATCAAACATCACAACGTAACTGGGTGATTATAAAGATGCTCTACAGGTGTCTCCGAAAGTGTTCGTGGTGTTGGCATAGATCAAGAATAGGATTTGTCACTCCGAGTGTCGGAGAGGTATCTCTGGGCCCTCTCGCTAATGCACATCATAATAAGCCTTGCAAGCAAATGACTAATGAGTTAGTCATGAGATGATGAATTACGGAACGAGTAAAGAGACTTGCCGGTAATGAGATTGAACTAGGTATAGAGATACCTACGATCGAATCTCGGGCAAGTAACATACCGATGACAAAAGGAACAACGTATGTTATTATGCGGTTTGACCGATAAGGATCTTTGAAGAATATGTAGGAACCAATATGAGCATCCAGGTTCCGCTATTGGTTATTGACCGGAGATGAGTCTCGGTCATGTCTACATAGTTCTCGAACCTGTAGGGTCCGCACGCTTAATGTTTGATGACGATCGGTATTATGAGTTTATGTGTTTTGATGTACCGAAGGTAGTTCGGAGTCCCGGATGAGATCGGAGACATGACGAGGAGTCTCGAAATGGTCGAGACGTAAAGATCGATATACTGGACGACTATATTCGGACATCGGAAAGGTTCCGAGTGATTCGGGTATTTTTCGGAGTACCGGAGAGTTACGGGAATTCGCCGGGGAGTATATGGGCCTTATTGGGCTTTAGGGGAAAGAGAGAGAGAGGAGGCTGCGCCCCTCCCATGGCTTAGTCCGAATTGGACTAGGGAAAGGGGCTGCGCCCCCTCCTTCCTTCTCTTCTCTTTCCCTTTCCTTCTCTCCTACTCCTACTACTTGGAAGGGCTCCTAGTTCTACTAGGAAAGGGGGAATCCTACTCCCGGTGGGAGTAGGACTCCCCTAGGGCGCGCCATAGAGAGGGCCGGCCCTCCCTCTCCTCCACTCCTTTATATACGGGGGTAGAGGGACCCCATAGACAGACAAGTTGATCAGTTGATCTCTCCCAGCCGTGTGCGGTGCCCCCCTCCACAGTAACACACCTCGGTCATATCGTTGCAGCGCTTAGGCGAAGCCCTGCGACGGTAACTTCATCATATCCGTCACCACGCCGTCGTGCTGACGAAACTCTCCCGTGAAGCTCAACTGGATCAAGAGCTCGTGGGACGTCATCACGCTGAACGTGTGCTGAACGCGGAGGTGCCGTACGTTCGGTACTTGATCGGTTGGATCGCGAAGAAGTTCGACTACATCAACCGCGTCACTAGACGCTTCCGCTCCCGGTCTACGAGGGTACGTAGACACACTCTCCCTCTCGTTGCTATGCATCTAGTAGATAGATCTTGCGTGATCGTAGAATTTTTTTGAAAATACTACGTTCCCCAACAGTTTTATTTGCCCTTCTTCTGCCGTGTGTTTATCGTTCTCTTGCTTCTTGTTTGCTTGTGTGTGTTGGATTGCTTGCTTGTCACTATGGCTCAGAACAGTACCAAATTGTGTGACTTCTCCAATACCAACAACAATGATTTTATTAGCACCCCGATTGCTCCTATTACCGATGCTGAATATTGTGAGATCAATGCTACTTTGTTGAATCTTGTCATGAAAGATCAATTCTCCGGCCTTCCTAGTGAAGATGACGCTACCCATCTAAACAACTTTGTTGATTTGTGTGATATGCAAAAGAAAAGTGATACGGATAACGATATTGTTAAATTGAAGTTATTTCCGTTTTCACTTAGAGATCGTGCTAAAACTTGGTTTTCCTCTTTGCCTAGAAATAATATTGATTCGTGGAATAAGTGCAAAGATGATTTTATCTCTAAGTATTTCCCTCCTGCTAAGATCATCTCTCTTAGAAATGATATTGTATATTTTAAGCAACTAGATCATGAGCATGTTGCACAAGCTTGGGAGAGAATGAAATTGATGATACGTAATTGCCCTACACATGGTTTGAATCTATGGATGATTATTCAGAACTTTTATGCTGGCTTGAATTTTGCTTCTAGAAATCTTTTAGATTCGGTCGCCGGAGGCACTTTCATGGAAACTACCTTAGGAGAAGCTACCAAACTCCTAGATAATATTATGGTTAATTATTCTCAATGGCACACCGAAAGATCTACTAGTAAAAAAGTGCATGCTATCGATGAAATTAGTGTTTTAAGTGGAAAGATGGATGAACTTATGAAATTGTTTGCTGCTAAGAGTGCTTCTTCTGATCCTAATGATATGCCTTTATCCACTTTGATTGAGAATAACAATGAATCTTTGGATGTGAATTTTGTTGTTAGGAATAATTTTGGTAACAATGCTTATAGAGGTAATTTTAATCCTAGGACTTTTCCTAGTAATTCCTCTAATAATTATGGTAATTCCTACAACAACTCTTATGGAAAGATGCCTTCTGAATTTGAAACTAGTGTTAAGGAGTTTATGATCTCACAAAAGAATTTCAATGCTATGCTTGAAGAGAAATTGCTTAAGGTTGATGAATTGGCTAGAAGTGTGGACATAATTACTCTTGATTTTGATTCTTTGAAACTTAGATCCATCCCACCTAAGCATGATATCAATGAGTCTCTCGAAGGCATGAGAATTTCCATTGATGAATGCAAAGAAAGAACCGCTGGGATGCGTGCTAAAAGAGAGGATTATATTAAAGCGTGTTCTTCTAGTTATCATGAAAATAAAGATGAAGATCTGGAAGTTATTGATGTGTCTCCTATTAGATCCTTGTTTTCTAGTATAAATCTTGATGTAGATAGGATTGGAGATGATTCTGCTTTAAAGTGTCCCAATGATTCGGAGTTTTTAGATCTTGCTGCTAAAATTGCTAAAAGTGGGGTGAAGAGATTAAAACTTTGCATAGTGATGAAACCACTACTTTGGATTTCAAGGGATTCAGTTATGATTATTGCTCTTTGATTGATTGTATTTCCTTGTTGCAATCCGTGCTAAATTCTCCGCATGCTTATAGTCAAAATAAAGCTTTCACCAAACACATAGTTGATGCTTTGATGCAATCTTATGAAGAAAAACTTGGGTTGGAAGTTTCTATCCCTAGAAAGCTTTATGATGAGTGGGAACCTACTATAAAAATAAAAATAAAAGATCATGAATGCTATGCTTTGTGTGATTTGGGTGCAAGTGTCTCCACTATCCCAAAAACTTTGTGTGATTTGCTAGGGTTCCATGAGCTTGATGATTGTTCTTTAAATTTGCATCTTGCAGATTCTACTATTAAGAAACCTACGGGAAGAATTAATGATGTTCTTATTGTTGCCAATAGGAATTATGTGCCCGTAGATTTCATTGTTCTTGATATAGATTGCAATCCTTCATGTCCTATTATTCTTGGTAGACCTTTCCTTAGAACGATTGGTGCATTTATTGACATGAAGGAAGGAAATATTAGATTCCAACTTCCATTAAGGAAAGGCATGGAACATTTTCCTAGAAAGAAAATCAAATTACCATATGAATCTATCATGAGAGCCACTTATGGATTGCCTTTCAAAGATGGCAATACCTAGATCTATCTTGTATCGTGCCTAGCTAGGTGCGTAAAACGATAGCGCTTGTTGGGAGGCAACCCAACTTTATATTTTTTGTTTTTGCTGCTGTTAGGCAATAAATATTGCATCTAACCTCTGATTAGATGTAGTTTGATGTTTTGTTTAGTGTTTGTGCCAAGTAGAACCTTTGGGAAGACTTGTGTGAAGTTTATGTGATCTTGCTGTGCAAAACAGAATCGTTAGCGCTAGCTAAAGTGGTCTTCAGATTTTACTGGAGCGTGCTTTTTAATTGATTCTTTCTTTAGATGATTGGTAGACAAATTCCGAAAATTTACCAATTTAGTTTGAATTTTTTGGAGTTCCAGAAGTAGGCGAAACCTGCAGATTGCTACAGACTGTTCTGTTTTTGACAGATTCTGTTATTCGTGTGTTGTTTGCTTATTTCAACGCATCTATGAGTAGTATTGGATGATATGAACCATAGAGAAGTTGGAATACAGTAGGTTTAACACCAATATAAACAAAAAATGAATTCATTGCTGCACCTTTGAGTAGTGGTTTGCTTTCTTATACTAACGGAGCTCGCGAGAATTTTTGTCTAAGTTTTGTGTTGTGAAGTTTTCAAGTTTTGAGTATTGCTTTGATGGACTATGGAACAAGGAGTAGCAAAGGCCTAAGCTTGGGGATGCCCATGGCACCCCAAGTAACTTCAAGATAATCAAAAGCCTAAGCTTGGGGATGCCCCGGGAAGGGATCCCCTCTTTCGTCTTCATCCATCGGTAACTATACTTGGAGCTATATTTTTAGTCGCAACATGATATGTGTTTTGCTTGGAGCGTCTTGTATAATTTGAGTCTTTGCTTGTTAGTTTGCCACAATCATCCTTGCTGGACACACCTATTTGAGAGAGTTAAATATGGCCTAGAAATTGTTAGAACACTCTATGTGCTTCACTTATATATTTTGAGTTGAATAGTTTTTGCTCTAGTGCTTCACTTATATCTTTTAGAGCACGGTGGTGGTAATATTTTGTAGAAATTTCTTGAACTCTAATGCTTCACTTATATCAATTTGAGAGTCTATTAAAACAGCATGGTAATGTGTTTAGGCTAAAGAAACTAGTCTTCACATGATAGACATCCAATGTCAATGTAGTAATTTTTTTCACACCAAGTGCATTGAATATAATGAGATGTTGGATGCTTGATAATTGTTTTGAGACATGAGGATAGTGATATTAGAGTCATGCTAGTGGAGTTATTATGAAATTTAGAAATACTTGTGTTAAGGTTAGTGATTCCCGTAGCATGCACGTATGGTGAACCGCTATGTGACGAAGTTAGAGCATGAGATATTTGTAGAGTGCCAACCTTTGTGTGGAGGTCGGGGGCGCGCGATGGTTAACTCCTACCAACCTCCCCCCTAGGAGCATGCGTTGATTACTTTGTTTTGATGACTTGTAGATTTTTGCAATAAGTATATGAGTTCTTATGACTAATGTTGAGTCCATGGATTATACGCACTCTCACCCTTCCACCATTGCTAGCCTCTCTTGTACCGCGCAACTTTCGCCGGTGCCATAAACCCACTATATATCCTTCCTCAAAACAGCCACCATATTGTTCCCCAAAACAGCCACCATACCTACCTATCATGGAATTTCCATAGCCATCCCGAGATATATTGCCATGCAACTTTTCACCGTTCCGTTCATATGACATACATCATATTGTCATATTGCCATTGCATGATCATGTAGTTGACATCGTATTTGTGGCAAAGCCACCATGCATAATTTTTTATACATGTCACTCTTGTTTCATTGCACATACCGGTACACCACCGGAGGCATTCATATAGAGTCATACTTTGTTGTTGTAATATCGAGTTGTAATGAAAGTGTGATGATCATCATTATTAGAGAATTGTCCCGTGGGAGGAAAGGCTAAATATTTAAAGCTCCTCCACAAAAAAAAGAAAAAAAAGAAAAAAAAGAAAGGCCATAGAAAAAAAAGAAAGGCCCAAAAAAAAGAAAGAAAAGAATAGGGACAATTGCTACTATCTTTTCCACACTTGTGCTTCAAAGTAGCACCATGTTCTTCATTGTAGAGAGTCTCATGTTTAGTCACTTTCATATACTAGTGGGAATTTTCATTATAGAACTTGGATTGTATATTCCAACGATGGGCTTCCTCAAATGCCCTAGGTCTTCGTGAGCAAGCAAGTTGGATGCACACCCACTAGTTCCTTTTGTTGAGCTTTCATTCATACTTAGCTCTAGTGCATCCATTGCATGGCAATCCCTACTCACTCACATTGATATCTATTGATGGGCATCTCCATAGCCCGTTAATACGCCTAGTCGATGTGAGACGATCTCCCTCCTTTTTGTCTTCTCCACAACCACCTCTATTCCACCCAAAGTGCTATATCCATGGCTCACGCTCATGTATTGCGTGAATGTTGAAAGGTTTGAAAAGATAGAGTATGAAAACAAGTGCTTGGCTGAAATCGGGGTTGTGCATGATATAAATATTTTGTGTGATGAAGAGGGAGCATAGCCAGACTATATGATTTTGTAGGAATAACTTTCTTTAGCCATAGTATTTTGAGAAGACATGATTGCTTTGTTAGTATGCTTGAAGTATTATTGTTTCTTATGTCAATATAGACTTTTATCTTGAATCTTTCAGATATGAACATTCATGCCATAATTAAGAGAATTACATTGGAAAACTATATTGGTTAGCATTCCACATCAAAAATTCTTTCTTTATCATTTACCTACTCGAGGACGAGCAGGAATTAAGCTTGGGGATGCTTGATACGTCCCCAACATATCTATAACTTTTGATTGTTCCATGCTATTATTTATGAAGTCTTGGATGTTTAATGGGATTTATCATTCACTTTTATATCATTTTTGGGACTAACCTACTAACCCAAAGGCCCAGTCCAGATTGCTGTTTTTTGCCTGTTTCAGGGTTTTGCAGAAAAAGAATATCAAACGGAGTCCAAACGGAATGAAACCTTCACGAGAGATATTTTTGGAGAAAATCACACACGCGGAGCTTAAGAACCACGTCAGGGGATCAAGAGGTGGCCCACGAGGGTGGGTGGCGCGCCCCTTCCCAGGGCGCGCCCCCTGCCTCGTGGCCCCCTCGAGCGTCCCCCGGTGCCCTCCTTCTTCCTATATATGTCTACGTACCCCAAAACCTACGTGAACAGAGAGAAAACCGTAATTCCACTGCCGTAACCTTCTGTTCCCGTGAGATCCCATCTTGGAGCCTGTTTCGGAGCTCCACCGGAGGGGGATCCATCACGGAGTTCTTCATCATCATCATCAACGCCCTCACCATGAGTTGTGAGTAGTTTACCACAGACCTTCGGGTCCATAGTTAGTATCTAGATCGCTTCTTCTCTCTCTCTGGATCTCAATACAAAGTTCTCCTCGGTCTTCGAGGAGATCTATTCGATGTAATCCCTTTTTGTGGTGTGTTTGTCGAGATCCGATGAATTGTGAGTTTATGATCAAGGTTATCTATGAAAGATATTTGGTTCTTCTCTGAACTTTTTATGTGTGCTCATAATATCCTTGCAAGTCTCTTCGAATTATTGGTTTGTTTTGGCCTACTAGATCTATAGTTCTTGCAATGGGAGAAGTGCTTGGCTTTGGGTTCAATCTTGCGGTGTCTTTTCCCAGTGACATTGGCCTTGCCAGGTGTGTATTCGATGCTTGGATCATATGTTGGAAATATGCCTTAGAGGCAATAATAAAAGTATTATTATTATATTTCCTTGTTCATGATAATCGTCTGTTATTCATGCTTGAATTGTATTGTACGGAAACAGCGATACATGTGTGAATATATAGACCGCAATGAGTCCCTGGTAAGCCTCTAGTTGCCAGCTCGTTGATCAACAGATGGTCACGGTTTCCTGACCATGGACATAGGATGTCAGTGATAACGGGATCACATCATTAGGAGAATGATGTGATGGACAAGACCCAATCCTGAGCATAGCACGAGATCGTTTAGTTCGTAATGCATAAGCTTTTCGGTGTCAAGTATTTATTCCTTAGAGCGTGAGGTTGTACAACTCCCGGATGCCGTAGGAATACTTTGGGTGTGCCAAACGTCACAACGTAACTGGGTGACTATAAAGGTACGCATCGGGTATCACCGAAAGTGTCTGTTGAGTTGGTACGAACCGAGACTGGGATGTTGTCACTCCGTATGACGGAGAGGTACCTCTGGGCCCACTCGGTAAGTCATCATCATAATGAGCTCAATGTGACTAAATAGTTAGTCACGGGATGATGGATTACGCATCGAGTAAAGAGACTTGCCATGACGAGATTGAACAAGGTATGGGGAATACCGACGATCGAATCTCGGGCAAGTACCGTACCGATGGATAAAGGGAATACCATACGGGATTGAGTGAATCCTTGACACGGTGGTTCATCCGATGAAGATCATCGAGGAACATGTGGGAACCAACATGGGTATCCAGATCCCGCTGTTGGTTATTGACCGGAGAGTGGTCTCGGTCATGTCTACGTGTCTCCCGAACCTGTAGGGTCTACACACTTAAGGTCCGGTAACGCTAGGGTCGTAGAGATACATGCACGTGGAAACCCGAAAGTTGTTCGGAGTCCCGGATGAGATCCCGGACGTCACGAGGAGTTCCGGAATGGTCCGGAGGTAAAGAATGATATATAGGAAGTCAGGTTTCGGCCATCGGGTGATCTCCGGGGTCACCGGGAGTGTCCCGGGACCACCGGAGGGGCCCCGGGGGTCCACCGGGTGGGGCCACCCATCCCGGTGGGGCCCCTAGGCTGCGTGGGGGAAGTGGCCAGCCCCTGATGGGCTGGCGCACCACATGGGCCCCCCTCCCCATGCGCCTAGGGTTGAAACCCTAGGGGGAGGGGGCGCCCCCCTTGCCTTGGGGGGCAAGACTCCCCCCAGGCCGCCGCCCCCCTGCAGATGCCATCTGCAGGGCATGGAGCACCCCCTGGCCCCCTATATATATGTGGAGGGGGAGAGGGCAGCCGCACCCTTGCCCTGGCGCCTCTCTCCCTCCCGTCACACCTCCGTCTCCTTAACGAGGGCGCCCGGCGAAGCCCTGCAGGAATCTCCACTGCATCCACCACCACACCGTCATGCTGCTGGATCTCCGACGACCTCTCCTCCCCCCTTGCTGGATCAAGAAGGAGGTGACGTTGCTGCACCGGACGTGTGTTGAACGCGGAGGTGCCGTCTGTTCGGCGCTAGATCATCGGTGACGAAGAATGCGAAGAGTACGACTACTTCATCCACGCTTCTTCGAAAGCTTCCGCACGTGATCTACATAACGGTATGTAGATGCACTCTTACTTGCTCGTTGCTAGATGTCTCCTTAGTTGGATCTTGGTGAAAGCGTAGAATTTTTTTGAATTCTGCTACGTTCCCCAACAGTGGCATCTGAGCTAGGTTTAATGCGTAGCATCTTGCACGAGTAGAACACAAAGTAGTTGTGGGCGTTTGAGTTTGTTCAACTTTCTTGCCGTTACTAGTCAATCTTGATTCGGCGGTATTGTGGGATGAAGCGGCCCGGACCGACTTTACACGTACGCTTACGTGAGACTGGTTCCACCGACAAACATGCACTAGTTGCATAAGGTGGCTAGCGGGTGTCTGTCTCTCCTACTTTAGTCGGATCGGATTCGATGAACAGGGTCCTTATGAAGGGTAAATAGAAATTGACAAATCACGTTGTGGTTTTGGCGTAGGTAAGAAACGTTCTTGCTAGAACACCTATAGAAGCCATGTAAAAATTTGCAACAACAATTAGAGGACGTCTAACTTGTTTTTGCAGCATGTGCTATGTGACGTGGTATGGCCAAAACGAAGATGTGATGAATGATATATGTGATGTATGAGATTGATCATGTTCTTGTAATAGGGAATCACGACTTGCATGTCGATGAACTTGACAACCGGCAGGAGCCATAGGAGTTGTCTTAATTATTGTATGACCTGCGTGTCACTAAATAACGCCATGTAATTACTTTACTTTATTGCTAAACATTAGCTATAGTAGTAGCAGTAATAGTTGGCGTGACGACTTCTTCAAGACACGATGATGGAGATCATGATGATGAAGATCATGGTGTCGAGCCGGTGACAAGATGATCATGGTGCCCCGAAGATGGAGATCCAAGGAGCAAGATGATATTGGCCATATCATGTCACTTTAATTGATTGCATGTGATGTTTATCATGTTTATGCATCTTGTTTACTTAGAACGACGGTAGTAAATAAGATGATCTCTCACTAAAATTTCAAGAATTGTGTTTCCCCTAACTGTGCACCGTTGCTAAAGTTCGTTGCTTCGAAGCACCACGTGATGATCGGGTGTGATAGGTTCTAACGTTCGCATACAACGGGTGTAAGCCAGATTTACACACGCGATACACTTAGGGTTCACTTGACGAGCCTAGCATGTACAGACATGGCCTCGGAACACAGAAGACCGAAAGGTTGAACACGAGTCGTATAGACGATATGATCAACATGAAGATGTTCACCGTTGATGACTAGTCCGTCTCACGTGATGATCGGACACGGGCTAGTCGATTCGGATCGTGTATCACTTAGATGACTAGAGAGATGTCATTCTGAGTGGGAAGTTCATTAAAATTTGATTAAGATGAACTTAATTATCATGAACTTAGTCTAAATTCTTTACAATATCTCTTGTAGATCAAATGGCCCACGCTCAGGTTTCCCTCAACTTCAACGCGTTCCTAGAGAAAACCAAGCTGAAAGACGATGGTAGCAACTATACGGATTGGGTCCGTAACCTGAGGATTATCCTCATAGCTGCCAAGAGATCATATGTCCTTGAAACACCGCTAGGTGATGCACCTGCTCCCGATGCGGCCCAAGACGTTTTGAACGTCTGGCAGTCGCGTAGTGATGATTACTCCCTGGTTCAGTGCGGCATGCTTTACAGCTTAGAGTCGGGGCTCCAAAAACGTTTTGAGCACCACGGAGCATATGAGATGTTCGAAGAGCTGAAAATGGTTTTCCAAGCTCATGCCCGAGTCGAGAGATATGATGTCTCCGACGCATTCTATAGCTGTAAGATGGAGGAGAACAGTTCTGTCCGTGAGCACATCCTCAAGATTTCTGGATTGCACAACCGCTTGTCTCAGCTGGGAATGAATCTCCCAGATGAAGCGGTCGTTGACAGAATCCTCTAGTCGCTCCCACCAAGCTTCAAGAGCTTCGTGTTGAACTTCAATATGCAGGGGATGGAGAAGTCCATTCCCGAGGTGTATTCGATGCTGAAATCAGCGGAGGTGGACATCAAGAAAGAACATCAAGTGTTGATGGTCAATAAAACCACTAAGTTCAGGAAAGGCAAGGGTAAGAAGAACTTCAAGAAGGACGGCAAGGGACTTGCCGCGCCCGGCAAGCCTGTTGCCGGGAAGAAGCCAAAGTATGGACCCAAGCCTGAGACCGAGTGCTTTTATTGCAAGGGAACGGGTCACTGGAAGCGGAACTACCCCAAATACTTAGCAGACAAGAAGGCCGGCAACGTCAAAGGTATATGTGATATACTTGTTATTGATGTGTACCTTACCAGCACTCGTAGTAGCTCCTGGGTATTTGATACCGGTGCAGTTGCTCACATTTGTAACTCAAAACAGGAGCTGCGGAATAAACGGAGACTGGCGAAGGATGAGGTGACGATGCGCGTTGGGAATGGTTCCAAGGTCGATGTGATCGCCGTCGGCACGCTACCTCTACATCTACCCTCGGGATTAGTTTTAAACCTTAATAATTGTTATTTAGTACCAGCTTTGAGCATGAACATTGTATCTGGATCTCGTCTTATGCGAGATGGCTACTCTTTCAAATCGGAAAATAATGGTTGTTCTATTTATTTGAGAGATATGTTTTATGGTCATGCCCCGCTGGTCAATGGTTTATTTTTGATGAATCTCGAACGTGATGATACACATATTCATAGTGTAGATGCCAAAAGATGTAAAGTTGATAATGATAGTCCCACATACTTGTGGCATTGCCGCCTTGGTCATATTGGTGTCAAACGTATGAAGAAGCTCCATTCAGATGGACTTCTAGAGTCTCTTGATTATGAATCATTTGACACGTGCTAACCATGCCTCTTGGGCAAGATGACCAAGACTCCGTTCTCCGGAACAATGGAGCGAGCAACCAACTTGTTGGAAATCATACATACCGATGTGTGCGGTCCAATGAGTGTTGAGGCTCGCGGAGGCTATCGTTATGTTCTCACCCTCACAGATGACTTGAGTAGATATGGGTATATCTATTTGATGAAACACAAGTCTGAGACCTTTGAAAGGTTCAAGGAATTTCAGAATGAGGTTGAGAATCAACGTGATAGAAAAATAAAGTTCTTACTATCAGATCGTGGGGGTGAATATTTAAGTCATGAATTTGGCACACACCTTAGGAGCTGTGGAATTGTTTCACAATTGACACCGCCCGGAACACCTCAACGTAACAGTGTGTCCGAACGTCGAAATCGTACTCTGTTAGACATGGTGCGATCTATGATGTCCCTCACCGATTTACCGCTATCTTTTTGGGGTTATGCTTTAGAGACTGCCACAATCACTTTAAATAGGGCTCCGTCGAAATCCATTGAGACGACTCCGTATGAACTTTGGTTTGGCAAGAAACCGAAGCCGTCGTTTCTAAAAGTTTGGGGTTGCGATGCTTATGTCAAGAAACTTCAACCTGAAAAGCTCGAACCCAAATCGGAAAAATGCGTCTTCATAGGATACCCAAAGGAAACGATTGGGTACACCTTCTACCACAGATCCGAAGGCAAAGTCTTTGTTGCCAAGAATGGATGCTTTCTGGAGAAAGAGTTTCTCTCGAAAGAAGTGAGTGGGAGGAAAGTAGAACTTGATGAGGTGACAGTCACCCCTCCTGAACCGGAAAGTAGCGCAGCGCAGGAAACTGTTCCTGAGGTGCCTGCACCGACAAGGGAGGAAGCTAATGATGATGATCATGAAGAAACAGATCAAGTTACTACTGAACTTCGAAGGTCCACAAGGGCACGTTCCGCACCCGAGTGGTACGGCAACCCTGTCCTGGAAATCATGTTGTTAGACAACGGTGAACCTTCGAACTATGAAGAAGCGATGGCGGGCCCGGATTCCAATAAATGGCTTGGAGCCATGAAATCCGAGATAGAATCCATGTATGAAAACAAAGTATGGACTTTGGTGGACTTGCCTGATGACAGGCACGCCATAGAAAACAAATGGATATTTAAGAAGAAGACAGACGCGGATGGTAATGTGACCATCTATAAGGCTCGGTGATACGTCTCAAACGTATCTACTTTTCCAAACACTTTTGATATTGTTTTGACCTCATTCTTGCATGATTTGAACTAAACTAACCCGGACTGACGCTGTTTTCAACAGAGCTGCCTGTATGGTTTTATTGTGTGCAGGAAAACGGATTTTTAGGTATCTCAGAAAATTCCACGAAAAATCACAGAAAATCCACGCACCCGAAGGAACCCGGAGCCAGAAGAGGGGCCAGAGGGGGGCCAGGGGGGCCCCAGGCGCCCTGGTGGCGCGGCCCACCCCCTGGCCGCGCCGGGGGGTCGCCTGGGTGGGCCCCACCTCCCCTGGTGCCCTACTTCGACCCGTATTTTAGCTCGTGACGGAGAAATCCCAGATCAGAAGTTCTTTTCGCAGTTTTCGTTGCAGAGCCGCCGCCACCCTCTGTTCTTCTTCGGGAGGGCTAATCTGGAGGCTGATTTGGCCTCCGGAGAGGGGAGATCGTCGGCATCGTCATCATCATCACCACTCCATCCTCCCTCCATGACTTCTCCTTCCATGTGTGAGTAATCCCCTGCTGTAGGCGAAGGGGGTGGTAGGGATTGGATGAGTTAGATCATGTAATAGTTTGTCAGATCGTTGGGGGCATGTTGCCTATCATCTACTATGGTGTTTATCATCTTTGCTTCAACTTGTTATTCTTAATGCTTGTCACTTAGGGCCCGAGTGCCATGATTTCAGATCTGAACCATATGTGTTTGCATGAATATCTTTGTGTTCTTGATCCTATCTATGAGTTGTTTGCACCTATTACGGTTCGGAACCGGCGATCCCAAAAGTGACAGTTTGGGACACCAAAGGGGATGGTCCGTAGTTTGAGGATTACATGTATCCATTGAGTTTATTGCTTTGTTCCGGTGCTCTTTGACAGGAGCACCTTAATCTCCATAAGTTCCTTTTGGCCCCGTTCGTAGCGGGATGGTAGGACAAAAGATGTTGTGCAAGTTCTTATTGCAAGCACGTACAACTACCTACGGGATACATGCCTAATGTTTGATATTTGCCTAGATGATCATTACTTTAACGTGTGCCTTGCCCCAAGTTGGAATCATGATATATCTCATCCATGTAGCGCCCAACCACCCATCTCCCTAGCCTACAGTGTTTTAAATCCTGCTGGTTACTAGTTGCTACTTTCACCATTTACTCTTGCTATTTACTTTTGCTGTTTACTTTTACTATCACCATCATCACTATCATATTACTGTTACCACTTATCTTTTGTTGCAAGTAAATATATTTCAGGTGCGGTTGAATTGACAACTCAACTGTCAAAGCTTATAAATACTCTTTGGCTCCCTGTGTGTCGAATCAATAAATTGGGTTATTCTTACCCGCGAAGACTATCTCGATCCCTTATGGTTGAGGGTTATCAAGTACCATTTTCTGGCGCCGTTGCCAGGGAGCATAGCAATATTTACAAGTCTACTTGAAGTATCCTACCTGCTGCACTTCATCCGCTATGGGTAAGAAAGGAGACCCCAAGGTTCCGATCTTACTATCCACTACAAGAAGAGGTACTGTTCTGAGCACTAGTGCTACACTTGATTCACCTTCTGTTATGAGTAAGTTTGCCTCACCGCCACCACATGATGCTCCTACTGAATCTGTTACTATGTCCGATACTCTTGATGATGCTTCTACTACTCTTGATGATATTAGTTCACTTGGTTATGCTCTTGAGAAACAGATCGCTGCTGCTGCAAAAAAGTCTGGAATTGAAATTCCTGTTACTCGCTACCCTATTGGTGAGACTTACGATTATCCTGATTTGAGTAAACTCAAGGAGAGACTCCTTGACGATGATTACTATATGCTTGATGAAGATTTATGCAGGGAACTGACAGAGTTTGTTGGCTCTGACCCTGAAGTTATTAAGAAATTGTTTGAAAAACACTCTTTGAAGAACAAAACCGTTCCTGATCCTGAATTTGCTACATCTCCTATATGCATTGATGATCCTGATTATGATTTCTCTGTTGATCTTTCACTTATACCTATGGTTGAAGCTGACCCCTTTTATGGCAGAGAAAATGATGATGCTATTGCACACCTGACTAAACTCGGTGAGTTGGGTGGCCTGTTTACCACGGATAAGAAGATACGATACTTTTATGTGACCAAGCTTCTTCCTTTCTCCTTGAAGGAAGGTGCTAAAGCATGGTATGATTCACTCCCATGCGGTTCCATTAAGAGTCCTCAAGACTTAGCTCACTCTTTTGTTGATAAGTACTTTCCTGCACACATGCAACATGCTGCTTTACAAAGAATTTATAACTTTAAACAGTTGCAGGATGAGTCCCTCCCTAAAGCTTGGGGGAGGTACTGCGGTCTGATTCGGGCTAGACCAGGACATGAAGTCCCTAAGAACAAATTAATCGATATATTCTATGCTGGTCTAACTGATGAATCCAGGTCCTATTTGGACAGTTGTGCTGGTTGTGTTTTCAGGAAAAGGACGCCGGAAGATGCAGAAGATTTGATGGGCAGGATTGCCAAAAACCATGAAGATTGGTCCGTCCCTGAACCACCTCCACCACCAAAGAAGAGGGGCATGTTTGTTCTAAGCCCCGAAGATATGCGAGAAGCAAAGAAGTCTATTAAAGAGAAAGGTATTAAAGCTGAAGACGTGAAGAATCTACCCCCTATTGAGAAGCTGTGTGAGCCTACCACTCACCCTCCTATGGTAGATGTACACTCTCTTTTAGATTTCAACGCAAGTGACATCCCTCATGGTAAGCCTCCTGATCAATGTTTAGATGAGTTTGATAATTTTATTATGAAACAAAATCATTTTAATGAGAGGATACAAAGTCAGTTGCATGATAATTCCCTTGCTATCAAAAGTTTGCTTGATGTTCTAGGTAGAACGGTTAATGATGTTCAATGTCTTGTGAAACATTTTCATATGGTTCAAACTCAGCTTGAACAAATTTCTAATGTGCAAAAAGATTTGCTTGCTAACAATGCCAAACAAGATGATTTGCAGGCCTTCGGGATTAAGACCCGAGAAGGAACTAGCACTCAAGATCCTCTCTATCCATAGGGGCATCCGAGGAGAATCGAGCAAGATTCTCAAATGCAGGAAGAAGAAATTGTTGGCTCTCCAAAAAGGAAGAAGAAACATAAGGAGGCTGACAATTCTAATGATCCTATTACAGATGAAGAGCCATCTGTTGATCCCAACAGTGTATCTATCTCCGATGCTGAGACTGAAGACGGTGCTGAACCTGAAGATAAGGATAATGAGAAGAATGATCCGCCTGAAGTTCGAGAAGAAGAAGCACCTGACAAACGTAAGAGGTACACTAAAGAAGATTTCATCGCAAGAAAACATGGGAAGGAAAGAGAACCATGGGTAAAGAAACCCATGCCCTTTCCAGGTAAGTCCATCAAATCTAAAGAAGAAGAGCATTACAATAAGTTCTGTGAGTGGATTAAGCCTCTTTTTCTTCAAATCCCTTTGACTGATGCTATTAAGTTACCTCCTTATTCAAAATATATGAAAGATATTGTCACTAATAAAAGAAAAGTTCCTAATGAAGCAATATCTACTATGCTTGCTAACTACTCTTTCAGTGGCAAGATTCCTGAGAAGCTCGGTGATCCAGGTATACCCACCATTCCTTGCTCCATAAAGAATAATTATGTCAAAACTGCTTTGTGTGATCTTGGAGCAGGAGTGAGTGTTATGTCTCTCTCTCTCTCTCTTTACAAGAGGCTTTGTTTAGATAAACTAATTCCTACAAATATCTCTCTTCAAATGGCTGACAAGTCAACCGCCGTTCCGATAGGTATTTGTGAGGATGTTCCCGTAGAAGTTGCTAATTGTTTGATTCTTACTGATTTTTGTTGTGCTTGACATGCCCGAGGATGGGAGCATGTCCATTATTCTTGGTAGACCTTTTCTTAACACCGCAGGTGCTATTATTGATTGCAATAAAGGGAAGGTTACCTTCAATGTGAATGATAAA
The DNA here is from genome assembly GCA_902687465.1 of Secale cereale. Lineage (NCBI taxonomy): Eukaryota > Viridiplantae > Streptophyta > Magnoliopsida > Poales > Poaceae > Secale > Secale cereale. The sequence continues at coordinate 447,536,623 of LR738713.1, read as the reverse complement.
GAACACACGGTGTATTGTCCAAAGAAGACCGACAGGAGGCATGGCCTCAACTCTATAGAAAATATCGAGACCGTGAAGATTGGAGAATGGGACTGTCCACTACATGTGCACCACAAATACAAAACTATTATGGTGGGGACAATGTCCATCAAAGTAAAGGTTCGGTGATTACTTCGTAAGAGGTGAGACTTTTTGCTCTATATATCGCCTGTTTGTTGGCAAGACTTGATCAACCTTACTAGTAAACATGTTTTATATAGATAAAAAGTTGAGCTTGTTATGTTTTCATTTATTTTAGTTTTTGTTCTCTTTGCTGTACCAAGTGTTTATGTTTTGAAGCTTCACAATACTAATCACTGCTTTAAGTTTTCAGAAAGTCTTGCAGCTTTTTGAACTTCGAAAAATTTTCAACAGTGAAGTTTTCAGAAAAATTCCAGAAAAATAAAAATAAAAATTTCCACGCCAGGAGTGACCCAGAGGTGCCTGGGGCCAGCCAGGGGGACCCACCAGTGGCCCAGGCGGCCAGCTGGCGTGGCCTGCCCCCTGGCCGCGCCCACAGGGCGCCTGGGGCCCACAAGGCCCCCCTCCAGGTAAGTCTTCTTCCTCCCTCTCTCTTTCTCTCCAAAAAACGCGAGTTCTGCACTTGTTCTTGCGTTCTTGCTGCTCTTGGAGGCGATTCTTCAATCTCTCTCTACAGCCTATCATTTGAGCTGAGATTTTGAACAAATACTCCCTGGTATGTGACTCCTCCACCCCTCCAATTAGATTTCTGATTGGTGGCTTCATTTGTGAGTATTTAGTAGTTCTTGGTGCTGTATAGATGAGCTTGCATGCATGTGTAGGAAGTTATTTTCCAAGTTTTGATGCAAGTTTATGCCTTGGGCAAGTGAGTTGAGTAGTTTGCCTTAACCCACCTTGTTTTAATTCTTGTTTTTGTAATTTGTCAAATTTTTTAGAAATGAGTTTGTTAGGAAGGGCAAAGGGGTGGCTTGAGAAGAGGAGGCCCACACACTCCGATCAAGTTAGTAGTGCCGCAAATTCACCATCGACTGCTAGGGTGAGCTATAATGAAGATCATGTGCCCCTGGAGTTGTTGGAAGACGCAAGTCCAGCATGTGCTATGACGTTTCCATGTGATGAATTCCTTGAAGCTGCGGGGATCAAGGATGAGTTTTATAATCTTTGTGCTAATGCAGGTCTGACACGGCTCGTCACGTGCCGTGTTACTCAGTATCAAAAACTCACCTCCAGTTTCATTAACAGTTTTAGATATAATCCTGATTCAGGTGCTATTGAGTTTAAAATTTACAATGATCTTATCACCATGACCTTGGGGAAGTTTTGTGAAATAATAGGTGTGCCAAACGTTGGGAGGACGGCTAGGATGGCCTCTCAGCCTTCCGAGCTGAGAACCATCTTCAACTCTCTCTGCAGCATGGGTACGAGGGATATTCATCGGTCAAAGATCTCCAGCATCTTATTTCCTCACCTCCGGTATTTTGCATATTATGTTTCTAGAGGGGTGTTAGCTCGTGACAACACGAGCAACACTTCTGCGCCGGATATTCCTATCCTGGCAGCAGCCCTCCCAGGGAGGTCTGATTATAATCTGGGTGCCTTAATTGCTCGACGCCTTGCTATGAACGGTAACAAGGGAGACTTATATGGTGGCGTTTATGCCACACTTATCTTAGAACATCTTGGAGGCACCCCACACCCTGATGATAATCCTTTTACTTATTTAAGCTTTGATCTTGCTGCTATGAAAAGGCATAAGTTTGTTACCATGGCCTCTGAGCTTGATAATCTTGTTTATATCTTGCGTTTCGGAACTACCGCGGAACGCGAGATCCGTCTACTTGCACCTCTTTTGTTTGATTTTTCTCGCAGGAACGGATGGTCCTTTGATGTTATCCAGTTCGATGAGTTCATGGCCCAGCATCAGTTTCATAACCCCATGGAGGGGGTTGTGCCCGACGAGGAGGAGCACGGTGAGTTACCACCTTTTCAAGAAGAAACCGCCACCGAGTTTGGTGAAGGGTCTTCCTCTGCTTGGCGCACGGACCCTTCCTCGTGGGAGACTCCGAGGAGTTCGGTGTACGCGCCAGCATCCTTCTACGACCCTTGGACTCACCACCATACCCCCGGAGCAGGAGGCTCCTGGGGGCAGTAGCTGCTACCAACTTAGGCCAAAAGCCTAAGCTTGGGGGAGTACGTGCCCCTCTCATCTTTCCATTGTATTATCCGTTTTATTCGCTTTGATCTTTACGAAGTTTTTGCCCGTTCTTCTTTATTTCTCTCTTTGCAAAAACAACAAAAAGATTTTCTCTTTCTTTTGCTTTGGTTCAACCTTTGAAATAATCCAAAAAGATTTCCTTTCTCTCTTTAGTTTGCTTTGTTTTCAGAGTTCAGCTCGAGTCCGTGATGGCATTTAATTATATTTCCTACGTTCGATCATGCAAGTGACGAGGCAGTAATGACGAAGATCGACTGAAGGGAAGCAACAAGGAAGACCGGTATGAACTCTTCTTGTTTCTACTTTTGTACATATGCCTGTACTTATGATCTAGAGACCAGCTTGTAGCGACATAGTGCTATGTTTACAATGCTCTTCCAGTAGTTCATGCTTTCCTTGTGGCTAGTCTCGAATAGCTAGAGTATATAATGTGTTATTGAAATGATTTACATGCATTGCACTGTTCATAGTCTGGTATACTAAGGTGGTATTTCCCTTTAGAGAATTTTTGGATTGACTTGGCACATGTTTACACATGTTTAAGACTAAAAAGTCTGCTCCGCCTTGATGATCTTTGAGTTTCAGAATAGTTATATCACTTTCATGCCCGATTCAATGTTGCTTTGTCGCTCTGCATGATTATGGTCGTTATTGCTCTCTAGTTGGTCGCTTCCCAGTCTTTTGCTAACCTCCACTTGTACTAAGCGGACTGACTGCTTGTGCATCCAAAATCCTTAAAACCTGTTATGCCATATGAGTCCACCATACCTTCCTATACATGGTATTTACCTGCCATTCCTAACGAAGACTTTCGTGTACCATCTCGAAATTAATCAAAAGCATTTCTCTTTTTGTGCCTCTGTTTTAGCTCATGAGGAAGTAGTAGTTAATTCATGATCTTTTTAAGTTGGACAAGTTTCACCCCGGGATTGCATGTCTAATGTGCAAACCCATAATACGAGAAGGAACTGGCATAGAGTGCGCCCGGCTCATAAAAGATAATACAACAAACAAACCCTCCTTCACGCTTTGTTCATGAGAAATCAGAAAACTTTGGCAGTGATAAACAAAGGAGATTAAGAGGATGTGATCGTCCTCATGCGGGAGCCGTTCCTCGAAACTTGTCCAGCTCAAGAAGTGATTGAGTTATCTGCTAGCATTCGTCGACGAAATATGCACCTCTCAAAAACATTTTTACCTCTGTTTTTAAAAAACCAAGAGCTCTGGTACATGTTTAGTTTTTGTTTCCGACCACGGGTTTTCAACCTTGCCAACAAAAGCCACGGTTCGAGAGTCTCCACCTTCTTTCTCCAAAGCACCAACTAGGAGAGCATAATTGTCATTCTGAGTGTAATGTGCATTGTCCCAAAGTATTACATTGTCTTCTGCATGCTTGTGATATTATTTATTCTGAAATTTTTAGTTCTAGTCTCCTTTAAAACTCTGGAGGAGTTTCTGCATTTATGTTTTGCTTCACTCATGGAGGCTAGCGAGATACCACCCTAATATGCTCAAGCTATGTGCAATGTAATCTTGTCTTGATTTTCAGTAATGTATTATTTACTTTTAGGTATTTGTGATTGGTCACTTGAAAGAAGGATTGCTCCGTTCATTGTCCTCATAGTACTGTTTCAATACTTGCTAGACTCTTTTCGTAGTACATGCTTATATACATCTAATGAAGCAAAAGAGTTTGTCAAAGTTTTCTTTGTCGCGTCCAGTTCGTTGAACTGAATTGCTTGAGGACAAGCAATATGCTAAGCTTGGGGGAGTTGATACGTCTCAAACGTATCTACTTTTCCAAACACTTTTGATATTGTTTTGACCTCATTCTTGCATGATTTGAACTAAACTAACCCGGACTGACGCTGTTTTCAGTAGAGCTGCCTGTATGGTTTTATTGTGTCCAGGAAAACGGATTTTTAGGTATCTCAGAAAATTCCACGAAAAATCACAGAAAATCCACGCACCCGAAGGAACCCGGAGCCAGAAGAGGGGCCAGAGGGGGGCCAGGGGGCCCCAGGCGCCCTGGTGGCGCGGCCCACCCCCTGGCCGCGCCGGGGGGTCGCCTGGGTGGGCCCCACCTCCCCTGGTGCCCTACTTCGACCCGTATTTTAGCTCGTGATGGAGAAATCCCAGATCAGAAGTTCTTTTCGCAGTTTTCGTCGCGGAGCCGCCGCCACCCTCTGTTCTTCTTCGGGAGGGCTAATCTGGAGGCTGATTTGGCCTCCGAAGAGGGGAGATCGTCGCCATCGTCATCATCATCACCACTCCATCCTCCCTCCATGACTTCTCCTTCCATGTGTGAGTAATCCCCTGCTATAGGCGAAGGGGGTGGTAGGGATTGGATGAGTTAGATCATGTAATAGTTTGTCAGACCATTGGGGGCATGTTGCCTATCATCTACTATGGTGTTTATCATCTTTGCTTCAACTTGTTATTCTTAATGCTTGTCACTTAGGGCCCGAGTGCCATGATTTCAGATCTGAACCATATGTGTTTGCATGAATATATTTGTGTTCTTGATCCTATCTATGAGTTGTTTGCACCTATTACGGTTCGGAACCGGCGATCCCAAAAGTGACAATTTGGGACACCAAAGGGGATGGTCCGTAGTTTGAGGATTACATGTATCCATTGAGTTTATTGCTTTGTTCCGGTGCTCTTTGACAGGAGCACCTTAATCTCCATAAGTTCCTTTTGGCCCCGTTCGTAGCGGGATGGTAGGACAAAAGATGTTGTGCAAGTTCTTATTGCAAGCACGTACAACTACCTACGGGATACATGCCTAATGTTTGATATTTGCCTAGATGATCATTACTTTTCCGTGTGCCTTGCCCCAAGTTGGAATCATGATATATCTCATCCATGCAGCGCCCAACCATCCATCTCCCTAGCCTACAGTGTTTTAAATCCTGCTGGTTACTAGTTGCTACTTTTGCCATTTACTCTTGCTATTTACTTTTGCTGTTTACTTTTACTATCACCATCATCACTATCATATTACTGTTACCACTTATCTTTTGCTGCAAGTAAGTATATTTCAGGTGCGGTTGAATTGACAACTCAACTGTCAAAGCTTATAAATACTCTTTGGCTCCCCGTGTGTCGAATCAATAAATTGGGTTATTCTTACCCGCGAAGACTATCTCGATCCCTTACGGTTGAGGGTTATCACTCGGCTTGTCGCTAAGGGTTATCGACAAGTTCAAGGGATTGACTACGACGAGACTTTCTCTCCCGTAGCGATGCTGAAGTCAGTCAGAATCATGTAATCTATTGCCGCATTCTATGATTATGAAATATGGCAAATGGACGTCAAAACATCATTCCTTAATGGCTTCCTCAAGGAAGAGTTGTATATGATGCAACCGGAAAGTTTTGTCGATCCAGAGAACGCTAACAAGGTATGCAAGCTCCAGCGCTCGATTTACGGGCTGGTGCAAGCGTCTCGGAGTTGGAATATTCGCTTTAATGATGTGATCAAAGCGTTTGGATTTATACAGACTTATGGAGAAGCCTGTATTTACAAGAAAGTGAGTGGGAGCTCTGTGGCATTTCTCATATTATATGTGGATGACATATTGCTGATGGGAAATGATATAGAATTCTTGGAAAATGTAAAGGCCTACTTGAATAAAAGTTTTTCAATGAAGGACCTTGGAGAAGCTGCTTACATATTAGGCATCAAAATCTATAGAGATAGATCAAGACGCCTCATTGGTCTTTCACAAAGTACATACCTTGACAAGATATTGAAAAAGTTCAATATGGATCAGTCCAAGAAGGGATTCTTGCCTGTTTTGCAAGGTATGAGATTGAGCAAGGCTCAGTCGTCGACCACGGCAGAAGATAGAGAAAAGATGAATGTCATTCCCTATGCCTCGGCCATAGGTTCTATCATGTATGCCATGCTGTGTACCAGACCTGATGTGAACCTTGCCATAAGTTTGGTAGGGAGGTACCAAAGTGATCCCGGTATGGAACACTGGACAGCGGTCAAGAACATCCTGAAGTACGTGAAAAGGACTAAGGATATGTTTCTCGTTTATGGAGGTGACGAAGAGCTCGTCGTAAAGGGTTACGTCGATGCTAGCTTCGACACAGATCTGGATGACTCTAAGTCTCAAACCGGATACGTGTATATTTTGAACGGAGGGGCAGTCAGCTGGTGCAGTTGCAAGCAAAGCGTCGTGGCAGCATCTACATGTGAAGCGGAGTACATAGCTGCTTCCGAAGCAGCACAGGAAGGAGTCTGGATGAAGGAGTTCATCACCGACCTAGGAGTCATTCCAAGCGCGTCAAGCCCGATGACTCTCTTCTGTGACAACACTGGTGCTATTGCTATTACCAAGGAGCCCAGGTTTCACAAGAATACCAAGCACATCAAGCGCCGTTTCAACTCAATCCGGAATTATGTTCAGGATGGAGATATAGATATTTGTAAAGTGCATACGGATCTGAATGTCGCAGACCCGTTGACTAAACCTCTTCCACGAGCAAAACATGATCAACACCAGAACTCTATGGGTGTTCGATTCATCACAATGTAACTACATTATTGACTCTAGTGCAAGTGGGAGACTGTTGGAAATATGCCCTAGAGGCAAAAATAAAAGTATTATTATTATATTTCCTTGTTCATGATAATCGTATGTTATTCATGCTTGAATTGTATTGTACGAAAACAGCGATACATGTGTGAATATATAGACCGCAATGAGTCCCCGGTAAGCCTCTAGTTGCCAGCTCGTTGATCAACAGATGGTCACGGTTTCCTGACCATGGACATAGGATGTCAGTGATAACGGGATCACATCATTAGGAGAATGATGTGATGGACAAGACCCAATCCTGAGCATAGCACGAGATCGTTTAGTTCGTAATGCATAAGCTTTTCGGTGTCAAGTATTTATTCCTTAGAGCGTGAGGTTGTACAACTCCCGGATGCCGTAGGAATACTTTGGGTGTGCCAAACGTCACAACGTAACTGGGTGACTATAAAGGTACGCATCGGGTATCACCGAAAGTGTCTGTTGAGTTGGTACGAACCGAGACTGGGAAGTTGTCACTCCGTATGACGGAGAGGTACCTCTGGGCCCACTCGGTAAGTCATCATCATAATGAGCTCAATGTGACTAAATAGTTAGTCACGAGATGATGGATTACGGATCGAGTAAAGAGACTTGCCATGACGAGGTTGAACAAGGTATGGGGAATACCGACGATCGAATCTCGGGCAAGTACCGTACTGATGGACAAAGGGAATAACATACGGGATTGAGTGAATCCTTGACACGGTGGTTCATCCGATGAAGATCATCGAGGAACACGTGGGAACCAACATGGGTATCCAGATCCCGCTGTTTGTTATTGACCGGAGAGTGGTCTCGGTCATGTCTACGTGTCTCCCGAACCCGTAGGGTCTACACACTTAAGGTTCGGTAACGCTAGGGTCGTAGAGATACATGCACGTGGAAACCCGAAAGTTGTTCGGAGTCCCGGATGAGATCCCGGACGTCACGAGGAGTTCCGGAATGGTCCGGAGGTAAAGAATGATATATAGGAAGTCAGGTTTCGGCCATCGGGTGATCTCCGGGGTCACCGGGAGTGTCCCGGGACCACCGGAGGGGCCCCGGGGGTCCACCGGGTGGGGCCACCCATCCCGGTGGGGCCCCTAGGCTGCGTGGGGGAAGTGGCCAGCCCCTGATGGGCTGGCGCACCACATGGGCCCCCTCCCCATGCGCCTAGGGTTGAAACCCTAGGGGGAGGGGGCGCCCCCCTTGCCTTGGGGGGCAAGACTCCCCCCAGGCCGCCGCCCCCCTGCAGATGCCATCTGCAGGGCATGCCGCACCCCCTGGCCCCCTATATATATGTGGGGGGGGGGGAGAGGGCAGCCGCACCCTTGCCCTGGCGCCTCTCCCCCTCCCGTCACACCTCCGTCTCCTTAACGCAGGGCGCCCGGCGAAGCCCTGCAGGAATCTCCACTACATCCACCACCACACCGTCGTGCTGCTGGATCTCCGACGACCTCTCCTCCCCCCTTGCTGGATCAAGAAGGAGGTGACGTTGCTGCACCGGACGTGTGTTGAACGCGGAGGTGCCGTCCGTTCAGCGCTAGATCATCGGTGACGAAGAACGCGAAGAGTACGACTACTTCATCCACGCTTCTTCGAAAGCTTCCGCACGCGATCTACATAACGGTATGTAGATGCACTCTTACTTGCTCATTGCTAGATGTCTCCTTAATTGGATCTTGGTGAAAGCGTATAATTTTTTTGAATTCTGCTACGTTCCCCAACATCATACTCTTGGATCATCTCAACCCAACGAGTCTGGCGAAGGTTCAGGTTCGGCTGTGTGAAGATGTACTTCAAGCTCTTGTGATCAGTGAAGATGTCCACTTTTCTGCCCAACAGAAGGTGTCTCCACGTGATCAAGGCATGTACCACTGCTGCTAGCTCGAGATCATGTGTGGGGTTGTCACACCTTGCATTTTGTAGCATGTCATTTGCATCTGTAAAGCATAAAAATTTGGTCCAGCAATTTTTTTTGGCATCATTTGGCTTTTATTTGGAATTAAGTTTTTCTCTCTGTGATTTTCAAGTGCTCTTTAAAGTCATCTACTCCCTCTTGTAGATTTCATCTCCTTACCCAAAACTTCTGCCCAATGATCATACCAAGTGTTTATAGCAGTACAGTATTTTCTTATAAAATTAATTTGGCCAAAAAGCTTTTTTAAAAATTAGTTTTCCAAAAACCCCTGAATTGAGGTTTGCACTGCAAGTGCTTGATTTAGGGTGAGAAAAATATTTCAAAGAGTGTATTTGAAACCTAGTAGATATAGGACTCCCATAAACCACAAAAGTATAATTTTAAAAGTTATTTTTCTATTTTATTTAAAGGCTTTTTCTTAAGGCCAGAAATGGTCTTTAATAGGGAAAAATTATTTAACTATTTCAAAATTATTTGCCAAAATTCAGGGAGACTCATCGGACATATATTGTCCATATCTAAGAGTTTCAACACTTGGTAATGTTCAAAATATTGGACAAATCCTCAGAAACCCTTTCTGGATATTTCAAGCTTTTGAAATATTTACAAAGGAAATATTCTCTAAAAATTCCAGGGAAATTCTATCATGTCATATATGACATATTGGATGATCTTGCCAAGCCTCATGCCTTGGGAAGCAAGAAAGCATCATCAAAACCCCTCAAAACCATTCTGCCCATATTTGAAGTTTGGGCAACTTTACATTGCCAAACTTGTCCAAATGCTCTCAAACTTGGTACTCATGCTAGAATGGTCTAATAAGGCATCTAGACCAAATGGCACAAGCTTTGGAGAAGGGTAACTTGATTAGAGTACCCCAAAACCACTTCTGTTCAAATTCAAATTTGAACAACTTTACATTACCAACTTTTTACTTGGGGCTTCAAACTTTGTGGGCATGATCACAACCCCAAATGATGACATTACACCAAGTGGTGCATCAAGGAGTGATGATTAGCTTGACTCAAACATGGTGAAACCATTTCTGTTGATTTCTAGGGTTCACCAAAGTTACATTGGCAAGTTTCCTCAAATAAGCCCAAACTTGGTGAAACACCCTATTTCCATATGACATTTAATCTCGTTAAGTGTCATGGCTAGCGGAGATCCTTTGATTGCTCAAAACCACATCAAACACCTTCTAGTGATTTTCTAAAGTTACCATTTTCACCTCTCCCCTTGTTCTCCTTGAGCCCAACTTTTCACCACAGCTTCCCTAGGTTCCCTTGCGCCTCCAGTAACTTCCCCATGGCCAGAGCTCAATAATTGAGGGGTGAAACCCCCATTTTACTCTGCTGGACAGCCCAATTTTCACTCTCCCTCAACCTCCCTCCTCTTCCATTGGGTAACCAGGGCATCCAAGGCCACAGCCCACTTGTTTATTCCTCACCTGACCCCCCCAGAGAAGGTGGCCGCATCCAGCAAGCCAAAGGCATGCCCTGGCATGCAATAGGCGTGCTCCAGAGCGCGCTATAGTGCACACCCACACTGTAGCCTCCTCCGATCAGCCGCCCCCGACCACCTTGAGCCTCCCGCTTGCGCCATTCGATGCGCCTCGACGTCCGCAATGCGCCCCGGCGCTGTCCCCCTCCTCCTTCTCCCTCCTGTGGCTGCCCTCGCACGGGCGCCGGCCGCCCGCAAGCTCCAATCTTCGGCCTCGCACGCGCGCTGCTCTGGATGCTTCCCCCGCTCTCTCTCTTCCTCTCCCCGGCTCTTGACCGCGTCCAACAACACCACAGACACAACCCCAGCTCCTCCCGAGCCCTGTGGCAACGGGCAGAAGCTCGCCGGCGCACAGGTCCACGGCACCTCGCCGTTCGCCTATAAAAGGACCCCCCGCGCTCCTCCTCTCCTCACCAACCGCTCTCTCACCCACCTAATCTCCCCCTACGCCACTCACCCCACTCCAGACAGGCCTGAGCTCGAGATCGAGCTCGAGCTCCGCCGCGGCGGCTCGCCGTCGTTCGCTCGGTACATGCCCTCCCCGCCGCTCCTCTCGCTCGATGTAGCACCCCGAAGCCCCACTAATCCTTTTCCTCCCTCTTTTCCCTCTCTGGAGCTGCCGAAAACGGCCGGAACCACCACCACCCGAAGCTCCTCCGCCGCGTCACCTCGCCGCCGGCGAACCAGGCCACACCGACGGCCAACTCCACCTCCACCAGATCGGTGACACCACGCTGACTCCGTCCCTGGCCTTAGCTCGCCCTGCCGTGCCCCGAATCGTCGCCAGTGAGCTCGCCGGCCCTCTGCCGGAGGGTTAGGGATGACAGGCGGGCCCCGCCTGTCAGCCTCCCCTCGCCCTCGCCTCTCTCTCCTCTCACTAACGCCGGGCCCCGCCCGTCAGGTTTGAAACCTGGCGCGCGCGCAGGCGCCCGTGCGCTGGGCTGGTTCCCCCTTTGGGCCTGTGCACTGTGGCCGTTCTGGCCCAGTTGCACAGCAACCCTTTTTCTTTTTCTTTTCTATTAAGATTTTAAATAATTCCACAGGATTAAATAATTATCCAAATGAATTAATTCCAGGTCCTAAAAACTTGTAAAAATCCGGCCTATTTAATGATGTCACTTTCACCCATACCCATGGACCTTTTCTGTTCTGTTCAAATTTAAATCTATATTTGAACATTAAAACCCGTGTTCAAAAATTCATGTACCCCATTCTGCCACTCCAAATCTCAACCTAAGAAATTTTGCCATCTTAGTTTCCCCTCTAGTATTTTATAAAAATAAGTTGACATTTTTCTGAGCACTTTGGTTTTTCTGTTTTTATTATGGTCTTATTTTCCCGTTGTTTATTGCGACGATTAGATACCGTATTGACGAGGTTGCTGAAGAAGAAGGACGGGAAGGATTTGAAGACCAAGCCAATCTAGGCAAGCAGCCCTTTGACCATGATACCCTTGTGTTCCTCGGAACCCTTTTATTTCCGAATGCATGCTGATAAGAGTGACGGTGGTGACCTAGTTGAAAGCCACCACATGATGCATACTCTACTCATTATCTTTACCATGTGCTTAGAGGCAATGACAAATGATTAGTAGTAATGCTTAGTGATGCATGTGTGCCATGAATCCTTCGTGGTTGCATTCTTTTCGAAAACCCCATCGGGTGCCCCTAATGCCCGAGGGTGATGTTGAGTTAGGTCATCACTTGAGGAAGAAGTGGTGTGCCAAGAAAGATCTTGTGTGTGGGTGAAATGATGGATTAGATTTATGTGTGATTACCGTCCCAACCAAACATGTGCAACCACTCTACCCCTTATGGGACGGGGCATTATTGAGTACTTAGGCTGATACTAGCATGGTGCCCACATCACTAGTGACGGGGGAGACTTGAGGTCACTCCCGGGACGGGGTCGTGCTTGGATAGGCGACCATGACTGTTTTTACAGGGCACCGGACACACCGTTGGTCCCTTCGTGTACGCGTGACATTGAAAAAGGGCAAGTCCCATGACCTATTGTTTGTACTCGAGGGTCGTGTACCAACGAGTGGAACCTATGTTAGTGTCGTCTAGGGAAAGGTAATGACCGGGTGCTTCCCCCGAGTACTTGAGGTACTGCGGGATCGTGGGTGACACGAAAGCTTCCCGGATCTTGTGGGTAAAGTGCGCAACCTCTGCAGAGTGTAAAACTATTCGAATAGCCATGTCCACGGTCATGGACAGTTGGGAGGTGCTACTTAAACTATGTCCAGAATTTTACAATCTCGGTGAAAGTATGTGTGTGTGATGAGTCAAGGTGGTGACTTGACTCATTGATAAAGAATTGAATTCTATTCATGTTGATATCTGTAACCTGTCTTCGAGGTTACCCAAATTCATTGATGCATGTTACATGATGGTAGAACAACTTAGCTAGCTTGCAGCTAGGTTGCTTATTGTTATTTTTGCATTGTTACCTTGAACCAAATCATGGGTTGCTTGCGAGTACATTCAAAGTACTCATTGGCTTGCCACTGGTTATTTAATTGGCCAGGCATGGAGGAGCATGAATTTGAAGAAGAATTCTATGGAGACGAACATGCGAACTAGGACGCTTTCCCAGTCAGAATGCCTGTAGGGTTAAGGCAGATGGCATGGGTTCTACTTATCTACGAAGACTTCCGCTATTCGAGTTTATTTGCTATTCAGCCCTTGAGGCTCTGTCTATGTAAGACTTGGCCATAATGGTCATAATTTGTGTAAGACGGTATGTATGGATGTAAGACCCTTGTTATTCAGCTTCTGTGTGTTCAGTGAGCATTAATCTCTGGGATCACTGTACATGTGCATTCGGTGATCTTGACTCTTAAGTCGGGGTCCCCACAGGGGTAGTTCTTCTCATTTGGCTTCAATTGACGAGAAGTGTATGCCACAATTTTCTTGTCTTGCATTAGAACACCACCAAGTCCTTGAAGAGAAGCATCACAGAATACTTCGTAGGGCTTGGACTCATCCGGAGGAGTAAGAACCGGAGCAGAGATGAGCTTTTCTTTGAGTGTTTTGAATGCCACATCACAATCCGGTGACCAGTTGTACTTGACATTCTTCTGCAGCAAGTTGGAGAGAGGCTTGGAAATCTTGGAGAAGTTCTCAACGAACCTTCTGCAATAGCTAGCAAGACCAAGGAAGCTTCGAAGTTGCTTGACGTTCTGAGGGGGTTCCCAGTTGACAATCGCTTCAACTTTCTCGGGGTTGACAGAAATACCCTCAGCAGAGATGATATGTCCAAGATATAAGACCTTATCGAGCCAGAATTCACATTTTGAGAACTTCGCATAGAACTTGTGTTCATGGAGTGTGTCGAGAACCAAACGGAGGTGCTTGGCATGATCCTCTTCATTCTTGGAGAATACCAAGATGTCATCCAGATAGAAGAGCACAAATTCATTGTTGTAGGGGTTGAATATGTAGTGCATCATCCTCGAGAAGGTGGGTGGAGCATTTTCGAGGCCAAAAGACATGACTGTGTATTCATAGGAGCCGTAGCTTGTTCTGAATGCAGTCTTGTGAATATCTTCTTCATGGATACGGATCTGGTGATAACCCATCCAGAGGTCGAGCTTTGAGAACACTTTTGCTCCTTTGAGCTGCTCGAACAATTCATTGATGTTGGGGAGTGGATACTTGTACTTTATTGTCTTCTTGTTCAATGACCGGTAATCAACGCAAAGGCGCTCCGTGCCATCCTTCTTCTTGACAAATAAGACACCACAGCCCCAAGGAGAAGTGCTAGGCCTGATTAGACCCATACGCTCTTGCTCATCGAGTTGTCTCTTCAGCTCCTTCAACTCTTTAGGGGAAAGCTTGTACGGACGCCGACATGCTGGCTCGGTACCGGGCTTGAGTTCAATGACGAATTCAACTTGACAATGCGAAGGCTAGGGATGGCAATGGGGACAATCCCCTATGGGGATACCTACAACATCCCCATCCCCATCTATTCCCTATCATCCCATCCCCATCCCCGTTTACATGACTGGGGATGAAATTTCCCCATACCCATGCCCCACTGGGGAACGGGGCCCCATTAGGGTCCCCATCCCCATAAACAAATACTCATATACGTAATATGACACCCTATAATCAACATACATAAATAGTGTTGTCCTTGTCCTGATAATGCATTTCTAGGTCGTACTAACTTCTTGGTCATGGTGGCAGCTGAGATGAGGACGTGAGATAGGTTTAATGTTATTTTCCAGAGTTTTGTTTTTGTTTTTGCAAGTTTATTTGTGAATATTTTAAGGTTGACCGCAGTGTCACAGTTACTAACCGGGTCCCCGATGGGTATTGGGTCTGGGGAATAGCATATCATCCCCATCCCCATCATACCCTATGGGGAATAAATTAGTTTGGTAAATATCCCCATGGGGATGTTTTTCACCCATCCCCACCCCCTAATAGGTGAAATCCCCATGGGTTTGGTGGGTATGGGGCCCCGTTGCCATCCCTAGCGAAGGCATGCCTGGAAGCTCTTTAGGGAAAACATCTTCATATTCATTGACCATCGGAATTTGAGAGATGGCATTAATCTCGCCCTTGTCATTGAGAGAGAATAGCCTGATTGTGTTATCTCGAGAAGCGAAGATAATCACGTCTTCGTCAGGATGAGTAAGCTTGACTTCCTTATTTGCACAATCAATGTGAGCATCATGCTTGGAGAGCCAATCCATCCCAAGAATAAGATCAATGTCAGAATTGCCGAGAATAACCGGAGAAACCAGAAAACGGTAATCACCCATATAAATAGATACATCCGGAGCAAAGTTGTTGGAGTTCATTAGCAAACCCGGAGAAAGCACAGACATTGGACTAGGCAAGGCTTGCAATGGCATATCATGTGACAATGCAAAAGGTCTTGACATGAAAGAATGTGATGCACCTGAATCAAACAAGACTTTTGCAGGAATAGAGTTAACTGGAAGGTTACCAAGTATCACATCTGAAGAATTCTCTGCTGAGCTGCATTCATCAGATTCACTCTTGCCGACTTGGAGTTGTGCTTGACAATAGCAGTGCTGACAGGTGGAGGTGGCGGAAGGTGCCTTGGGTTGGGGCACTTGTTAGCATAATGACCCTTCTGAGAGCACTTGTTGCAAACCACTTCTGAGAGAGGACGGTGATGAGGAGCACTTGACTTCGAAGCTTGAAAGTGATTCTTTGACTGACTGCTTGGGTTGGGTGGGTGGGAGAAACCACGACCACCAGAATGCTTGTTGTTGTTGTTGTTGGGAGGTCGGATCACTGGAGGAGGTGGAAGCCAAAACTTCTGCTGCTTTGCAACCACTTGGGAAGAAGAGGAGGAGTGAACAGCATCTCTGATTCTCTTTTTGGAAGCTTCCATCTTGAGCTGGGCTGCCTCTTGCTTAAGTGCCATGTTATAGAATTGATCAAATTCTTCCGGCTCAAACAAGGTGAGAGCTAGTTGGAGTTCATCCTTCAGACCACCACGGAACTGATAAATCTTGCTCTTGGCATCTGGGTTGTCTTTCTTGGCATAGCGGGCAAGGTTCTGGAACTTGACATTGTATTGATAAACGGACATGGTGCCTTGCTTCAGGTTGCGGAATTGCTCACGCATACCTTCGATGACACTAGTTGGAATGTGGTGAGAGCGAACATCTGATGTCTACACACGCTTCAACTCTTGTAGACTATGTTGGGCCTCCAAGCGCAGAGGTTTGTAGGACAGCAGCAATTTCCCTCAAGTGGATGACCTAAGGTTTATCGAACTCAGGGAAGTAGAGGTTGAAGATGGTCTCTCTCAAGCAACCCTGCAACTAAGATACAAGAAGTCTCTTGTGTCCCCAACACACCTAATACAACTAGGAGTTGTATAGGTGCACTAGTTCGGCGAAGAGATGTTAAATGGAAAGTGATATGGGTGGTAAAATAAAGTGATATAAATCTGTAATAAAAAGTGCAGCAAGCAAACAAGTGGTAAACGTGAGCACAAATGGTATTGCAATGGTGGAAACAAGGCCTAGGGATCATACTTTCACTAGTGGCAACTCCCAACAACATTAACATAATCGAATCACATGATATTTCCCATAAAACATGCAATGGAGACGCACCCGGAGGTCATTCCTTCGTGGTCAAGAGAGGACGAGAATTATGTAGGGCTACAAAAGCACACCTCAAAGTTCATAGTTCTCAATCTAAGTATTTCCCAATGTCACCGCGGCCATCCAAAGAGAGTCCCACAATCACCACAACATATCTAAAGGATAATCAAAGACAAGCACCAAGAGACTCTCAATCTTCAATCAACACACAAGAGAGGAAATCACTCATGAAAATATTTTTCTAATCCATGTCCAATAGACCGCTGTCACCTTGGTCTCGGGGATTATACTAGATAAAGACAAGTGAGTACAACAATCCAATACATAGAGGAAGGGGAAATATCATGGGATCACCCTAGATTAACATAGCCTATGATCACAACGAAGATCACATCATGGGAGAGAGAGATAACCACATAGCTACACGTACGAGCCCTCGGCCCCGGAGAAGACTACTCACACATGGACATGGTGAGGAGGATCTTGATGGTGGTGTTGATGGAGAGGTGCAGCCCCGCGAGGAGGCGGCGGCCGGCGGTGGCCACGGAGGCGGCGGCGGCGAGGAGGAGACGGCGGCGGCCCTGGGGGCGGCGGCGGCCCTAGGGGGCAGCGGCTCCTTGGCCCCCCCTTCTTCCTTGTGGATGGTGCTGCAATGGTGCTGGTCCTCCCCTCCAAGACGGCGGCTTGGGAGGAGGAAAATTCGTGGCCCTTGGTGACCTAGGTTTTTTCTCTTTATATAGACTCTCGGATTCCCGTCATCAGATTTTGGGCCTCAGTAAAACGGGCTTTACTCGGCCGTCCGAACTCCGATTTGGACGAATTTTATATCCAGAAGCATCGCCTCGAAATTCCCCACAACTTTCGCAACTAGACTTTTTCCGTTTGACGTCGTCTTCGGGCCGGAACGTGACCATCTTTAAAAAACGTTCTCAGACAGATTTCAGGAAAGTCAGAGTCCTACTCCAATACGACTCTTTTTGCGTTTTTGTCAATTTCCAAGTAATTCCTACACAATAAAGTGTAAAACAAGAACATTGTGCACTTTTGCAACCATTAGTAGGTTAGTCCAAATATGATCAAAAGTGTATGGAAGTGCATAAATATCATAGCAATATCACACAAAAAGGGCATGGAGCAAGCAGAAATTATAGATACGTTTTGGACGTATCAACATCCCCAAGCTTAATTCCTGCTCGTCCTCGAGTAGGTAAATGATAACAAGCATAATTTCTTTGGTGACATGCTATTAACCATATAAGGACTTTTCACAGTAACATGACAAGTGCTTACTGAGACAATGAATCTGTAGTAATTAAGTTGCCTCATGAGAGAATCACAAAGAACTGAAAGTTTTACAATATGATACTAAAACACTCAATAGATTTGTAGTGAGCATGGTGTGCAAACATGACAAAGTGATACCTCGCTTGCCCCCTTTAGTGAAGCAAAACATAAATGCAGGGGCACCTCCAAGGTTTAAGTGACGACTAGATACAATGATTTCAGAATAAACGATATCATAATCATGCAAAAGACAATGGTACTTTGGGACAATGCACATTACACTCAGAATGACAATCATGCTCTTAATAGTTGGTGCTTTAAAGAAGGTGGAGACTCTCGAACGGTGGCTTTTGTTGGTAAGGTTGAAAACCCGTGGTCGGAAACAAAAACTAAACATGTACCAGAGCTCTTGGTTTTAAAAACAGAGGTAATAATTATTTTTAGAATATGCATATTTCGTCAACGAATGCTAGCAGATAACTCAATCACTTTCTTGAGCTGGACAAGTTTCGAGGAACGGCTCCCGCATGAGGACGATCACATCCTCTTAATCTTCTTTGTTTATCACTGTCAAAGTTTTCTGATTTCTCATGAACAAAGCATGAAGGAGGGTTTGTTTGTTGTATAATTTTTTAATGAGCCGGGCGCACTCTATGCCAGTTCCTTCTCGTATTATGGGTTTGCACATTAGACATGCAATCCCGGGGTGAAGCTTGTCCAACTTAAAAAGATCATGAATTAACTACTACTTCCTCATGAGCTAAAACAGAGGCACAAAAGAGAAATGTTTTTTTTGAATAATTTCGAGATGGTACATGAAAGTCTTCGTTAGGAATGGCAGGTAAATACCATATATAGGAAGGTATGATGGACTCATATGGCATAACTGGTTTAAAGGATTTTGGATGCACAAGCAGTCAGTCCGCTTAGTACAGGCGAAGGTTAGCAAAAGACTGGGAGCGACCAACTAAAATAGCAATGACGGTCATAATCATGCAGAGCGACAAAGCAACATTGGATCAGGCATGGAAGTTATATCGCTACTCATAAACTAAAGATCATCAAGGCTTGATAGACTTTCTTTACAGTCTTAAATATGCGTGAGCATACGCCAAGTCAATCAAAATAAATTCTTGAAGGAAGATATCACTAAACCATACCACATCGTAAGCAAACAAATCATGTTGGTACTCCAATAACACATTGAGAACCCCCCAGCTATTTGAGACTAACCATAAGAAAACATGAACTACTAAGCACCATTATGCACATAGCATTTTTATCATAGACATATCAACCAGTGCAACAGAAGCCAACTCTCTTAACAAGATAAGCATGATAAATAAAGAGAGTTCCAGCGACCAACTAAACAAAAGCTCTTTAAAAAGATAAGCATGAAAACTAAGAGCTGAACATGATAGTAGCTATTGAAAGACAAAGAACACACACATCAAAGATAGACATGAAAATTCTATGTTATGTTCTAGGTTGAAGTGGAGCGTGTTTCTCTCCCACATAAAGAAAGCTGAGTTCCAACTCGTTATGAACAGCAAGCAAAGCTAAAGAAAACTAAAAAGGAAACTAAAAGCAAGACGCTCCAAGCATAGCACATAACACATGAAGTGATAAAAATATAGTGGAACGAAAGACGAACTGATAATTATTGATGGAGAAGGGGATGCACGGGGGCATCCCCAAGCTTAGACGCTTGAGTCTTCTTGAATATTTCTTGGGGGTGCATGGGGGCATCCCCAAGCTTGAGCGTTTGACACTCCTGAATCTTTTTATCATCTTCCCTCGCACACTTGAAAACTCCCTTCATACATAACTCATCATAATCTGATTAGCGAGGTTAGTACCCTTAATAAAATAATTGTTCCTTGCTGGAATTAAGGATTTTCTTGAAGGTCTACTGTTTCTCAAGATTGCCAAAAGGTTTTTGCAAAGAAAAAGCAAGCTCAAGGTTTGCAAAATGAAGGAAAGGCAAAACAGGACAGAATCTGTGAAAAACAGACCAGCAGGTAGTAAATGATTTTTTCGGGGCACTTCTGCAACTCAAATCAAAAAACTCAGAACAGACGCTCGAAAGCCAATTGTATAGAGCACGCAGTCGTAAAAATTCAGACCAAAAAGATGATCTGGTGATTTTATACGAATTTTTCTGTCCAAGGACAGAATCTGTTTCCTGGACAGCACGTTACAACTTTTGAACTTTCTTGCAATCAGAGGCTACACTTGGCACAAAGCTGAAAAGTAAAGATACAATGATGATGCTACTGTAGTAACAACATCAAGACACAACAAAAGAAAAATAAAATTTTATTCATTGTGGGCTGCCTCCCAAAAGCGCTTTCTTTTATGCCTTTAAGTTAGGCATAAGACTTTAATGATGCTCTCGTAGGAATAAGAGTTGAAAAACAAAAGAGAGCATCAAGAAGCAAATACCAAACACATTTAAGCCTAACATGCTTCCTATGCATAGGAATATTGCAATAGAATAATTTATTGAAGCACAAAGCAATAAGCATAGGAAGACAAAACAAGTGCAGCTTCAAAACCTTCAACATAAAGAGAGGGAACTTGATATTATTGAAATATCTATAATCATATGTTCCCTTCTCATAATAATTTTCAGTGGGATCACGAATAAACTCAACAATATAAGCATCACATAAAGCATTGTTACCATGATCCACATGCAAAAAGGTACTCTTACTCTCCACATAAGCATCTTTGGGGAGCCCATGGTTAGGACTTTTTAGCATTAACGTTTTCAGTCTCCCCCAAGCTTGAGCTACGCTCTCTCCGTCACGAGACCTAAAGTTATAGATATAGTTCCTGTCTCGATGAATTTCATAAAGAGGATAAAACTTAGTATAAAAGAGAGACATAAGCTCTGGCCAATCAAGCAAGTGCGCGTTATCGAGAAGCTTATACCAATCTGAAGCTTTATCTATAAGTGATACGGCGAACAATTTCCTCATGACAAACTCCCTTGATACACCTGCAAGCTTAAATAATGAACATAATTGTGACAAATATAGCAAGTGTTCATCGGGATGTCTGTCTCCTGCATAACGATTAGCCAAAACATAATCGATAATACCAGCTGGTATTTTATAGGGCACAATTTCAGTAGGGGGAGGAGCAACCACCACAGGTGTGGGGCGTCTTCCCACAAGCAACGATCCAATAGCAAGGTTGTCCATAAGCATAACTAGTGAAATAAAAACAAGAAACAAAAAGATTTAATTGTAAGATCTAAAGATATACCTTCAAGCACTCACCTCCCCGGCAACGGCACCAGAAATAGCTTGATGTCTACACACGCTTCAACTCTTGTAGACTATGTTGGGCCTCCAAGCGCAGAGGTTTGTAGGACAGCAGCAATTTCCCTCAAGTGGATGACCTAAGATTTATCGAACTCAGGGAAGTAGAGGTTGAAGATGGTCTCTCTCAAGCAACCCTGCAACTAAGATACAAGAAGTCTCTTGTGTCCCCAACACACCTAATACAACTAGGAGTTGTATAGGTGCACTAGTTCGGCGAAGAGATGTTAAATGGCAAGTGATATGGGTGGCAAAATAAAGTGATATAAATCTGTAATAAAAAGTGCAGCAAGCAAACAAGTGGTAAACGTGAGCACAAATGGTATTGCAATGGTGGAAACAAGACCTAGGGATCATACTTTCACTAGTGGCAACTCCCAACAACATTAACATAATCGAATCACATGATATTTCCCATAAAACATGCAATGGAGACGCACCCGGAGGTCATTCCTTCGTGGTCAAGAGAGGACGAGAATTATGTAGGGCTACAAAAGCACACCTTAAAGTTCGTAGTTCTCAATCTAAGGATTTCCCAATGTCACCGCGGCCATCCAAAGAGAGTCACACAATCACCACAACATATCTAAAGGATAATCAAAGACAAGCACCAAGAGACTCTCAATCTTCAATCAACACACAAGAGAGGAAATCACTCATGAAAATATTTTTCTAATCCATGTCCAATAGACCACTGTCACCTTGGTCTCGGGGATTATACTAGATAAAGACAAGTGAGTACAGCAATCCAATACATAGAGGAAGGGGAAATATCATGGGATCACCCTAGATTAACATAGCCTATGATCACAACAAAGATCACATCATGGGAGAGAGAGATAACCACATAGCTACACGTACGAGCCCTCGGCCCCGGAGAAGACTACTCACACATGGACATGGTGAGGAGGATCTTGATGGTGGTGTTGATGGAGAGGTGCAGCCCCGCGAGGAGGCGGCGGCCACGGAGACGGCGGCGGCGAGGAGGAGACGACGGCGGCCCTGGGGGCGGCGGCGGCCCTAGGGGGCAGCGGCTCCTTGGCCCCCCTTCTTCCTTGTGGATGGTGCTGCAATGGTGCTGGTACTCCCCTCCAAGACGGCGGCTTGGGAGGAGGAAAATTCGTGGCCCTTGGTGACCTAGGTTTCCTCTCTTTATATAGACTCTCGGATTCCCGTCATCAGATTTTGGGCCTCAGTAAAACGGGCTTTACTTGGCCGTCGGAACTCCAATTTGGACAATTTTTATATCCAGAAGCATCGCCTCGAAATTCCCCACAACTTTCGCAACTAGACTTTTTCCGTTTGACGTCGTCTTCGGGCCGGAACGTGACCATCTTTAAAAAACGTTCTCAGACAGATTTCAGGAAAGTCAGAGTCCTACTCCAATACGACTCCTTTTGCGTTTTTGTCAATTTCCAAGTAATTCCTACACAATAAAGTGTAAAACAAGAACATTGTGCACTTTTGCAACCATTAGTAGGTTAGTCCAAATATGATCAAAAGTGTATGGAAGTGTATAAATATCATAGCAATATCACACAAAAAGGGCATGGAGCAAGCAAAAATTATAGATACGTTTTGGATGTATCAACATCCTTGCAGAAGTCAGCCCACGATATTTCACGTCCTTCTCTGGAATCTTTGTACTGCTGCCACCAATCAGCGGCTTGGTCCTTGAGTTGGAAGGCGACAAACTTCACATAGTCCTCAGGTCTCACGTTACTGCACTCGAAATGCTTCTTGATATCTGTTATCCAGTCTTCAGCATCTAGAGGGTCCACACAGTAACTGAATGCCTTCGGTTGGTTTGCCAGGAACTGATTGAGTGTAGCAAAGTGAGGTTGGTTGAACAAATTGCCTTGGCCTTGGTTTCCATGACCACCTTGATTTGCTTGATTTGCTTTAATGTTCTGCATTATTTGCATAAGCATCTGGGTGTTCTGGTTCGTCGCTTGCATAATTGCTCTCCAAGCCTCAGACGGAGGAGGAGGGGAAGGAGGACGATCAGGAACTTCTTCACCCTCTGGGTTAGCATTGGGAACCCTTTTAGGAGCCATCCTGAATGAGATGACAACTATTAGCCATTGATTGAGAGAATATATAAGCTGAATCAATGACTAGAAATTGCAACATAAGTCTTCACAATAACATTCGAACAAGATGAAGGAATGTAATCCACAGTTTAATGATACAACAATCTTCACGAGAAGACACTTAGGAGAACAAAAGGTAAATAAAAACAACAAGGAGCAGATAGAAAAAATACAAGATAGAAGCTTCATTCGACATATTCGTGTTGAAAACTTATGGAACGTGTTACAAAAGGGTTTTGCAATCCCCGGATCAGCATAGCCAAGGACCCTTTAAGATGCAACTCCCGATCGGAACAAACTCCCATAAAACTACTTCACTCAATGTAGAACCCCGAACTCCATATCATGCATTCGTTGGAAGAATGCCTACGAGCTACTAGATGAACCCACCTATTAATTTCCGAAAGTTTCCAGTTATGCAATCAGGTGTTGGGGATACAGGGGAAGCATCGCGCACTCAACTCTAATCCTACATCCAGCTGTATCCATCCTTCAACACATAACCAGTTATTTCCGGAAACCGTTTACCTTGGACCTTCGAAACGCATCTGCTATACAAGCTATGGCAATACTCCCGAACTACCTCCCCAGTACTGGGTGATGTCGGGGTTATCTTGCCACTAACCGCATAGGAGAGTTTTCGATGTCGGCCGTCTTAAGTATTCCAGAACAGCTGCGATATATTTGTGACGACAACACCTCGGAGCTCAACTCCCCGGGACACTGCCACAACCCCTAAATGACAGGAGGCATCGAGAACAATGTTCTCGTCACAAAGACATCGGAACAATCCAAACAATACTCGCGTGTTCAAAAAAAAATTTTTTGTGAAATTTTGAGAGTAGAGGAGACAAGTAATCGTCAGGAGTCCTCACCAGAGTGAAAAGGGATGAGGAGCAAAAGAAATCCTACTCTTCGATATATATATATATATATATAGGACTCAAAACATTTTCAAGTGTGTGCCTAGACTCAACGGTCAACGATTCGATCAATCAGTGGGGGCTTCTAGGTCGGAGAAGGCTCTGATACCAACTTGTAATGCCCAGTATGAGATTATACCTCCTACGTGTCGAGGCACGACTTAAAGGTATAAGCTCGTACTAGAATGATCTCAAGTATGGTATCTTTGCACGACTCATGTAAAAACTAGGGATGAAATTGCAAAAGGATAGTTGGCTTACACTCGCCATGTCACACAATACATTACATAAGCAAATCATCATCCAAATAACATCACAATCCAACTACAGACGAAGATCCAAATGAAAGATACCAAAAAAATAAAGCCACAAGGTCCGAATCGCCCCTAGTAGAAGCCACTACTGATCATCGGGATAGTGCACATAGTATCGACTACGTTCTTCATCGAACTCCCAATACAGCTCGGTGCCGTCACCTGTGTAGTTCACCATAGTACCTGCATCTGGTGTTGTGTAGAATCTGTGAGCCATGGAGGACTCAGCAATCCCGTTCCCGGGTAACAAAACTATCTAAGCCTTGGGTGTGGAACAAGACTGAAGAAATAAAGGTTGCAGCTGCACTAGCACTAGCTTACGTGTTTAGAGCGAGAAGAGAAGTGCCACGAGCGTCAAGTGATCACGAAGTGATCCTATCTAAGCACGTCAAACATAACCCCACCGTGTTCACTTCCCGAACCCCTTTCGGAAAATGACAGTCACGGTTACTCACGCTGGTAGTGTGTTCTGAACATGGTGTCAAGTTTTCTACAACCGGATATTAACAAATTCCCATCTGCCACATAACCGCGGGCACGACTTTCGAAAGTTCAAAACCCTGCAGGGGTGTCCCAACTTAGCCCATTACAAGCTCACGATCCGCGGAGTCGCAACTCCAAGGTGGGAAGGCTCGAGTATTCTCGGAATCCCGTGCTCAAGATATTCCGACATAGGTAAAACTAATCCAGCAAGACCTCCCGGCGTGCTGACACCCTGACAGTAGCCGCGCGTATCTAGTCTCAGGCCACGACCGGATGAGCACAGCGTACAGTGACCAAAACCCAAGTTGCCAAGGGGGGTACCGCACACAACTCTAGTTTGGACCAACACTCAAATCGAGCACTGGCCCAGGGAAGTTGATTAATTAATCCTTGGGTTAATTACTCCCTCGGCAAGTTTTAGTTGTTAGGCAAATGTAGAACCAATGTCGGGCCTCGCTGGAAAAGCTTTAGCGCTAAGCGGGTCATCGAGGGGGTCCCATAACCCCAACCGTGTTAGGAACGCATAATCATGGAACATAACACCGGTTTATACGGTTCCTAGGGTGGCATGAGTGGAACAAATCACCAAGCGAGAGGATTAGCCTTCCACCCATTACCAAGTATATAGATGATTTAGTTTAAGAATTTATATAGTGTGATATCCCAACAATAACTTCAACATGAAGCAAGAATCTTCAAATCTTCTCCTGCAACTAGCAATGCTATAAGAGGGGCTGAGCGAAGGTTACGTAGCCAAACAATGGTTTGCTAGGTTGGGTGGTTAGACAGATTCATGGTTACAATAGGAGGCTGACAAACAAACATGGGCATCGAGGCAATAAGCTAAAGAGCGAGACTTCTAGCAATAGGCAAAGATAGTAATGATATCTGGGTCAGGTCATCTTGCCTGTCGAGTCGTCGGTGGGATCGTAAGATGGCTCCTCGTACTCAACCTCGGTAGGAACCTCGTTCTTGGTCTCGACTTCCGGCTATACTCAACACAAGAACACAACATGGCACGATATCAAACAAGGTGCAATGCACAATCATCATGATGCAAGTATGATGCAATACATGTCAAGGGATGAAGCACACAAGAACAACACAAGACAACAAGTTTAAATGAGGCCGGAATCCACATATAGCAAATCCGGTAAGCCCTCATATGCATATGTTGAAATTGGTCCAGATCTGAACAAACCTTAAGTTAAAGTTATTAAACAGCAAGTTAACATGCACCATGATGATCTACACGAAATTCTAGTCAAGTTTCATATAAAGTTTGTTTAATTTGGAGCTACGGTCTAGAAGATATGAGCAAAATAAGACAAGCATGGCAATGATGCAAGATGCACCCAAACATCAAGCAAACACACCCAAACATGTTAACAACATGATATCATGATTCTACATGCAAAATCACACAAGTTTCATATAGGGCACGCTCAAAACGGAGCAACGGTTCAACACATACACACGAAACAAGATTCAATGCAAAGCTGAAATTAACAGCCACATAGCAACTTTGGAGCAAGAAATATAGACTCTACATCACCCAAACATGATGACAATAAGCATGGACATGAAGTAGACATATACTAAAGCAAACAACTCCATTGGAGCAACTCCATAGGAGGCATGGATCAATAGCAACAAACTACACCAAATTGATCATGTCGTTCAAAACCTGACAGACATAATTTATAGCAACTTGAGAGCAATAAATAAATAAGCTACAGCAAGCCAAAAGTGCAAGTGAGGGCATGGATGGATAGACAATAACATGGAAAACAAGGAATGATCATTGGCCACTCCAAAACATGCATGAATTTGACTAGGGCATCAAGCAAACATAGCATCAGGTTATGACAGATTCCAGACTTAGCAGAAATTTCACTAAGTATAAAACAGTTATGTTGGCATGACATGTTTACAAGCATGTTTAAGTCACCTCAAGGCATATCATGGAAAGTGGTTTGCACCACAGCAAAGACCATATGAAGGAGATTCTAAAACATATTGACATGTGACATGGGGACAAACACATCAATAGCAACGAGCACTTCAAATCAGCATCTCATAACAAGTTTCATAATTAAACAGCCACATGCACTTTTGCAACCAAGTTTAACATGACAATATGAACCCTAACATGAATGCTACAGCAACCATCATGTAGAGCATCTCACAATGAACATTTTGACATATCATTTGCTTCATTTGGATAAACATGCACCAAGTTATCACATCTCAAACATGGCATGAAAATAACAAGTTGCAGCAGTTTATAACAAGTAGCACTCTTGCAACAGAGATTAAGGCCTCTAGATGAACTCAAACAAGCATGCCACAATGGAACAAAATGTAGAGCACATCACCACGATCATTTTGATATATCATATGCACAAATCGGACAAGCACACTAAAAGTTACAGCCATGCAAAGATGTCAATAAAATATGCAAATCCAGGGACTTAGCAAAGAAACAACCTCAAATGGGGGTCGGGCGGACACGTCCGGGGTGACGTGGACAATGTCCGGACCGGCGGATCGGGCGCGGCGGAGTGGATCGGGTCGGGCGACGGGTCGGGTTCGACCTGTTAGGGTTCGTTGCGGCTCGAGCGGATCCGACGGGATCGGCCGGCCGGCGGCGGAGTCTGACCGGCGCGGCTCGCTGGAGGGTGGCCGGGCGCGGCTCGGGGCGGCGGCCGGAGCGCACCGACGGGGCGGAGGAGCGCCCGCGGCTGGAGGGCGTCGGCGGGGCGGAGGAGCACCCGCGGCTGGAGGGCGCCGGCGAGGCGGAGGCGAGCCCCGCGGCGGCGCCGGGCGGCGGTGAGGTCGGCGAGAGATGTCGGGCGGCGGCGGTATGCTCGTAGGCGCGGCGGCGGCGAACGGGCCGGGCGGGCCTCGCCTGGGCCCGGCGGGCCGGCGGCGCGGGGAGGAGAGAGAGGCGGTGGCGGGCGATGTGGCAGACGCTGATTGGCCGGGCGCGTCCGAGCGGACGTGTCCGGTCCGTTCCGGACGTGTCCGGCGGCGCGGAGGGGCGAAAAAAATAGGGATTCGTCCCAAAATGGACGTGGGGGCTAATTTATAGGCATAAGGAGCTAGGAGACTCCAAATGGGGAGCGGTTTTTGGCCACGCGATCACGATTCGATGACCGAGATGATGGGAAGGGTTGTGCTGGTTTTGTGGGCTGTTGTGGAGGGGGTCTTGGGCCTTAAAGAAGAGGTTCTTTTAGCCCACTAGGTTAACCGTTGGAGTACCAAACGAACTCCAAACGCGACGAAACTTGACAGGCGGCCTACACGTACCAAAACAACATCGCACGACAAGTCTCACGTCATTCCAGGAACATTACACGGCCACACACGAAAGAAGGACTCGGGGATGCCACGGGCACGTGTGTGAGCGTCGGAACTCGAAACGGACAACGAGAAGAGGCGAGTGGAACCGGGTGCAAGTGACAACACAAAGGCAATGCAATGCACATGACAACATGACATGGATGAAATGCACACACGCACACGACAAAACGTAGAAACCCGAAATGAAAGAAGAGCCCAGAATGGAATTGACGAAGTCAAAGTTTGATATATTGCCAATATTGGAAAGTGTTACATCTGGGGCATTACAAGGAATTAAGCTTGGGGATGCTTGATACGTCTCCAACGTATCTATAGCTTTTGATTGTTCCATGCTATTGTTTATGAAGTCTTGGATGTTTAATGGGCTTTATCATTCACTTTTATATCATTTTTGGGACTAACCTACTAACCCAAAGGCCCAGTCCAGATTGCTGTTTTTTGCCTGTTTCAGGGTTTTGCAGAAAACGAATATCAAACGGAGTCCAAACGGAATGAAACCTTCACGAGAGATATTTTTGGAGAAAATCACGCACGCGGAGCTTGAGAACCACGTCAGGGGATCAAGAGGTGGCCCACGAGGGTGGGTGGCGCGCCCCCCTTCCCAGGGCGTGCCCCCCTGCCTCGTGGCCCCCTCGAGCGTCCCCCGGTGCCCTCCTTCTTCCTATATAAGTCTACGTACCCCAAAACCTCCATGAACAGAGAGAAAACCGTAATTCCACCGCTGTAACCTTCTGTTCCCGTGAGATCCCATCTTGGAGCCTATTCTGGAGCTCCACCGGAGGGGGGTCTATCACGGAGTTCTTCATCATCATCATCAACGCCCTCACCATGAGTTGTGAGTAGTTTACCACAGACCTTCGGGTCCATAGTTAGTATCTAGATGGCTTCTTCTCTCTCTGGATCTCAATACAAAGTTCTCCTCGGTCTTCGAGGAGATCTATTCGATGTAATCTCTTTTTGCGGTGTGTTTGTCGAGATCCGATGAATTGTGAGTTTATGATCAAGGTTATCTATGAAAGATATTTGGTTCTTCTCTGAACTTTTTATGTGTGCTCATAATATCCTTGCAAGTCTCTTCAGTTATTGGTTTGGTTTGGCCTACTAGATCTATAGTTCTTGCAATGGAAGAAGTGCTTGGCTTTGGCTTCAATCTTGTGGTGTCCTTTCCCAGTGACAGTAGGGGCAGCAAGGCACATATTGTATTGTTGCCATCGAGGATAAAAAGATGGGGTTTATATCATATTGCTTGAGTTTATCCCTCTACATCATGTCATCTTGCTTAAGGCGTTACTCTGTTCTTATGAACTCAATACACTAGATGCATGCTGGATAGCGGTCGATGTGTGGAGTAATAGTAGTAGATGCAGGCAGGAGTCTGTCTACTTGTCTCGGACGTGATGCCTATATACAATTATCATGCCTAGATAGTCTCATAATTATTCGCTTTTCTATCAATTGCTCGACAATAATTTGTTTACCCGCCGTAGAATATCGCTATCATGAGAGAAGCCACTAGAGAACACTATGGCCCCCGGGTCTATTCTCAACATATCAATCTACATCTACTTTACTTTTATCGCTTTTATTTGCTGTTCTTATAAACCAAAAATACCAAAAATATAAACTATCATCTCTATCAGATCTCACTTTCGTAAGTGATCGTAATGGGATTGACAACCCCTTATCGCGTTGGCTGCGAAGTTCTTATTTGTTTGTGCAGGTGCGTGGGACTAGCGCGTGGTCTCCTACTGGATTGATACCTTGGTTCTGAGAAACTGAGGGAAATACTTATGCTACTGTGCTACATCTCCCTTTCCTCTTCGAGGGAATACACCACAAGCTCAAGAAGTAGCAGTTGCCTATAATTTTAGTTCTTGCATGCAATACGTTACTGAAAACTGCCTATCATTTCCTTCTGCTCCTCGCTGGGTTCGACACTCTTACTTATCGAAAGGACTACGATAGATCCCCTACACTTACGGGTCATCACGACCCAGGCTCTTTCGTTTACGGAGCATGCGGCTCAAGAGGACTCTGGTGTGCTGAGAGAGGAGTTGGCGATGACCCAAACCAGCATGGCATTAACTAGGGCTAGACCGACGTGGGCGAAACCAGGGTTTCGTTCACGCGGGTTTGGTCGAGTGAGGCAAGTGCGAGTCGGCGCAGCGCCGTCCATCGGGGTTTCGTTCACCGAGATCCTGATGGCGGGGAGAGGGTCTGACCCACCTCCAGGGCAGGTAACGCCATCCGACACGGCGCAGTTCGCGCATTGAACGAGTGCGGGCCGAGCCGGCATGGCTGTCAACGACGGGTGCGGCGGCGCTGGGCCGGGGAGCGGCGGCCGCGGAGGCGCGTTTTCAGGGCGTGGCGGTCTAGCGAGCCACGACGGTGGTGCTGGATTAGGGCACACTTCAGGAGGTCTGGGTGCTGCGACTCATGGCGGAGGTGGTTATGTGCAACAACAGCAACGGGGCTATGGCGGACACCAGAGACAGTCTGCTGGTCTGGGCAACGGAGCTTGCCCCGCCGGCAGATGTGGCGAAGCCGGTGGAGGTCTGGGTGACGCCGATGGGCGTGGTTTTCGGGCTCCGTTGGGGGGCTTTGTGCAAGGACCGGCGGGTCCTCAACAGTACGTGCCTCGCCGGGGAGGATTCGCTTCTAGACGAGGACGAGGGGCCATGGGACGGTTTGGTCGGAATGGCGGCCATGCCCAGCGCCGCGACCCACCACCGCCACGGTGTGAACCGGACCCGGCTACTACCAATAGAGTTGAAGAGGAGTCACAGGTTGGGGCCTCGACCTCTACAGACATGACGGTAGGTCCGAAACTTACCACAGAAGCAGCTGCGGTGGTTCGAGACCTTGCCAATGCGGTGGTACCAGTTTCGTCGACGGCGGAGGAAGATGTGGCGGACAAAGGCGGAGCGGATAAGGCGAACAAAGTCCAGTGTAAGAGGGAGAAGATTTACTGTTATCGCTGTGGTGAACCTGGTCACTATGCGGTTGGATGTTCTACGGAGCTATGTGATATCTGCTTGAGGACGAAGCATGAGGCTGAGTGTCCTCTTCTTTCAGCTCCCAAACCGGTGGTTAACTTCTATGGAGTTTGTGATGAGAAACTTAAGTTTTTTAGACACCCACGATGAGGTCCTGCAGACCCCGGCTCGAGAACGCTAGGACAGGGATGATCCGCGTGACTAAGGGTACGTTGTCTCAGGAACAAATTATTCTACAGCTTAAGCGATTGGTCTCATCATCTTTTCAGTGGGCTCTGGTTTAGATAGATGAGAGGACATTCAAGGTTGACTACCCGACAAAATATGATCTTGATAAAATTAATGAGTTCGGTATGTGCAAGGTTCCAGGAAGTGCGTGTATTCTTGAATTCGATGAGTGGAAACGTAATGATCCAGTGGGAACTCCACTTACTCAGATTTGGGTCAGGTTCTATGGGCTTCCACCGGAGCCTCTTAATGATTTCCTAGAGACTTGGAGTGTTGGTTCTCTTACCAGTAAAACTTTGGAGGTGGATATGCCTTTTACTAGGATGCACATCATTGCGCGTATGCGTGTGGGTGTTCTGCACGTGGATGATGTGCCATGTTTTCTTGGATGGGTCTAAGAGGGTGTGAGTTATAATCTGCGGATTGAGATCGAGGGTGCTCCCGTGATGAAAAATGTTGTCATGGAGTTGGGTACTGATGGTGGCCCTAATGATGGGATTGGCAGGAAGGATGATCTCATGGACCATGACCAATCTGCTAATCCATCTACTTTCGGTGGGTCAGGTGCTTCTGCAGCCCCCGCGAGTAAGACTCCATCCACGTCGCCGCCTATGGCGGGGCTTCGACGCAGTCTGGAGACGGATGTGGCGCCGATTCGGCTATCGGCGATGCGGTTGGAGGAGGAGGTGTTATGTCTGACTTCTTCTACCGATGTCGAGACTGTTTCTGCTTTGGCGACGCCCAGGGAAGAGATTCACTTTGGTTCTTTCGGAGCTGTATCGCTACCGGGGCGACTTTGGGGTGATAGAGTGGACAGAGATGACTCGGCTGAGCAAGAGCTGCCGCCGTTATCGCCCGTTCATTTCACTTTTGCGAAGACGGGTGCTAACATGGTTCCCTCCCCCACAGCGCTTTCGGAGAGGAGTCTGAGACAGGTGGTCACACCCGACGCTTCACATGCTTAGATGATGGATGATCCGAGCTTTGAGCGTGAGTCTCCGGTCACGAGCCCATGGAAATGTATTACCTCAACACAGCTATCGCAGGAGGCGAAGGATGTGTTGACGAGTACCTAGGACCCCTCTTCAGTGACTTCTCGGGAGGCCGAACCTGATCAGCTGCCGGTACAGGAGTTGAAGACCATGGTGGTTTCGTCGGAGACCGGGATTCGGGGTCCGGCTTTGCAGGAGGATACTACGGTGTCACCTCCCACTGACTTTTCTGTCCGGGAGATGGTGGATTTTGGGGGAATTCCTGACCCCACCTCTGGAGGATTGAGGTCGAGCCGGCGGATTCAGGAGCAGCCGGATGCATATGATTTCCAGCTGGGGCGAGCCATGCGGGCAGCCAAGATTCGAGACATCGAGACTAGTACAGGTTTGTCTTTTAATACCAGTTTTTCAGTTTTGCATTACTCTGAGCATGATATTATTCATAGAAGTAATAAGTTGGGTATTTCTCTGGGTGACAACAAGAGTGAGGTAGCCACTTCTATTAATAAACTTCTTGACTTAGAAGCGGATAGAGCGATGACTATGCTTAGAAATAATGCTGCTGTACAACCTATGAAAGAGAGTGAGATAAATGAGTTGGGAATTTGTGAGCTAGAGGGTTTATGTGAGGATTTAGTACCTACAAACCCACGTGACCATGATGTTCTGGAAGTGGAGGGGCATGCGGCTCCTTAACAAACAGGAGATGGACTTGCAAATGACTCTAGTCAAGCGGACTGTGAGGTCATGCCAGTTGCAACTAGACGTAAACGACAAAGAAAGGTGTATGGTCTTTCAGCTATCCATCGAAGTGCTAGGATTAAGTTCAAGAGGAAATTTCATGATGATAGATGAGAGGCATTTTTTGGAATACCAAAGGTCTTAGGGACTTGGCTAAGCGTAGGTTTTTGGCAGAGACTTCACGAGAATACAAGCTTGATTTTCTTGCGTTGCTCGAGACAGGGCACGATAAATTTACATCATAGTTTTTAAGTACTATTTCGGGTGGCCTTGAGTTTAACTGGCATCGCCTGCCACCTCGAGGAAGATCCGGAGGGATCTTACTAGGAGTTAATAGCGAAACTCTTGAGGTGCTTGGCGTGTTTTGGGGAGACTTTATCGTTAAATTTCATGTGCGATCGAAAGCAGATGGATTCCGATGGGCTTTAGTAGCTGTGTATGGGGCGGCACAACCTGAGTTCAAACCGGATTTTCTTGCTGACTTGGTTAGGATTTGTGGAGATGAGTCTCTACCAATCTTAGTTGGCGGAGATTTTAACATTATTAGGAGGAGGGAAGAGAAGACCAATGACAATTTCGATGGCAGATGGTCCTTCATGTTTAATGCGATTATCGAAAGTCTAGATCTGCGTGAGATTGACCTTACCGGAAGGAAGTTTACTTGGGAGAATACACTTCCTAATCCGACTTATGAAAAACTTGATAGGGTTCTCACAAGTATCGAGTGGGAACAAAAATTCCCTCTAGTCACAGTGCAGGCGTTACAGAGAGGAATTTCGGATCATACTCCTCTTCTTGTAGATTCCGGTGAAGCGGTGAATCGGCGTAATAAGAATATCTTCTGCTTCGAAACTGCGTGGTTCGAGAGGGAGGATTTCCTCGAGCTCATAGCTAAGGAATGGGCAGTGGAAACGAGGGGAGTTTCGAATATTGATAAATGGCAGTTTAAGATTTGACATCTTAGACAATTCCTGAGGGGATGGGCTAAGAATAACAATGGGGTTTATAGGAAAGAAAAAGAACGATTATTGAACATTATTAATGAGCTGGACATTAAGGCCGAAAGTTGTTCATTAAACATTGATGAACGAGTGCATAAAAGGGAAGCAGAAGTGAATCTGGCGAAGTTGCTTCAAGAGGAAGAGTTAAAATGGGCACTTAGAGCGAAAGTGCGTCGGGTTGTTCAAGGCGATAACAACACACAATTTTTCCATATGATTGCTAATGGGAAGCATAGAAAAAAGAGAATAATTCAACTTGAACGGGATGAAGGGACGATTATAGGTCACGACAATCTGAAAATGTATATCACCAACTACTACAGAACGTTATTCGGGGCTCCGGAAGAGAACCATGTCGCCCTCGATGAGAGCCTGGTGGACGACATTCCTCAACTCCGGGACGATGAGAATGAGGTGCTAACGGCACGTTTTTCTGAGAAGGAGGTGTTTGATGCAATAACACAAATGAAAAATAAAAAAGCACCTGGTCCAGATGGCTTCCCGGCCGAGTTCTATAAGAAGTGTTGGGGAATTATTAAAGGCGACTTGATGCATATGTTCCATGACCTGTTTAATGGCCATCTTCAACTATTTAAGCTAAACTTTGGTACCATCACGTTGCTACCGAAGAAGTCTGAAGCAATTCGCATTGAGCAATTCAGACCGATATGTTTGCTTAATGTGAGCTTCAAGATTTTTACTAAGGTCGGCACTAATCGTCTGACACAGATTGCACATTCGGTGGTACACCCAACCCAGACTGCCTTCATGCCAGGACGACACATCCTTGAGGGAGTGGTCGTACTTCATGAAACCCTTCACGAAATACACTCGAAGAAGCTAGATGGTGTGATCTTCAAAGTGAATTTCGAAAAGGCATACGATAAAGTAAAGTGGCCATTTTTACAACAGGCTTTGCGTATGAAAGGTTTCGATCGGGAATGGAGGAACCAAGTCGAGTCTTTTGTACAGGGAGGTAGCATCGCAATCAAGGTAAATGATGATATCAGTCATTATTTTCAGACGCTTAAAGGTTTGAGACAGGGGGATCCAATGTCTCCAATCCTTTTTAATGTTGTGGTTGACATGTTGACGGTTCTAGTTAATCAAGCGAAACAAGATGGCCAAGTTGGTGGCCTCATCCCACATTTGGTTGATGGTGGGGTCTCCATTCTCCAATATGCCGACGACACCATTATTTTCATGGAACATGATTTTTCCAAGGCTAGAAACATGAATCTAGTGTTGTGCCTCTTTGAACAATTGTCGGGTCTGAAAATTAATTTTAATAAGAGTGAGCTTTTCTGCTTTGGAAGAGCCAAAGAAGAACAAGAAAAATTCAAACAACTATTTGGGTGTGAATTAGGGTCGTTGCCCTTTACGTACTTAGGGATCCCACTTCATCATCACAAGCTCACAAATAAAGAATGGAAGTGCATTGAGGATCGGTTAGAAAAGAAATTGAGCTGCTGGAAGGGCAAACTTTTGTCATATGGAGGGAGATTGATTCTTATAAATTCGGTTCTCACTAGCATGCCAATGTTCCTTCTATCTTTCTTTAAAGTTTCAGTTGGGGTAAGGAAAAGATTAGACTTATATAGATCGATATTTTTTTGGCAAATAGATGAGAATAAGGTTAAATATAGATTGACTAAGTGGGACGTAATATGCTGACCCAAGGAACATGGAGGTTTGGGGATTGAGAATTTGGAGGTGAAAAACAAGTGTTTATTAAGCAAATGGCTGTACCGTCTATCAGTCGAAACAGAAGGGGTATGGATCGAGCTACTGCAAAATAAATATCTCCATTCCAAACCTTTAGCCCAGGTTACGGTTCAACCGTCTGACTCACCGTTTTGGAAGGGGGTTATGAAAACAAAGGTCGCTTTCTTCAATAGGACTAAATTCACGGTCGGGAATGGACAAGGTACCAGGTTTTGGGAAGACACATGGCTAGGAGAAACGCCACTGGCCTTGCAATATCCTTCTCTTTACAACATTGCTCAACGGAAAGAGGTTTCTGTTGCCTCAGTGTTGGGATCCATTCCGATCAATATGCAGTTTAGGCGGTCAGTCATAAGGGAACGTTTGGATAGATGGTTACATCACGTGCGTAGGTTAATGCGGGTTAACCTTTCAGATGTACCAGACTCTATGCATTGGAAGTTATCCAGATCAGGAGTATTCTCGGTTAAATCAATGTACATGGACTTGATTAACACGGGAACTATCCCGAGGATCGTTCATATTTGGACAATTAAAGTTTCTCTTAAAATAAAAATATTTATGTGGTTCATGCATAAAGGCGTAATTCTTACTAAAGATAACTTAGCCAAGCGAAAGTGGAAAGGAAGTAAAAGAAGTGCCTTTTGTGATCAGGATGAAACAATCGAGCATCTCTTTATCAAATGTCCGCTTGCTCAGTTACTTTGGAGAACTATTCATGCATCGTTTAATGTCACTCCAGCATTCAAAATAGCTCACTTATTCGATAACTGGTTGGCCAGGGTAGCGCCTCAGCTAGCGGCACATATTCGCGTGGGGGCTTGTGCTTTACTTTGGGCTATATGGAATTATCAGAATGATGTTACCTTTAACAGACAAACTATCACAAATTTTTTGCAGGTGATCTTCAGAGCTTCCACTTGGTTCCGTACGTGGTCCTTACTCACCCGTGCGGATCACAGGGCGCATATGGATATTGGGTGCAGCCGATGGGAGATGGTTGCACGGGATACATACAACCGGTTTGGATGACGGTCCAATAATAGGATAGGAGTCTAGTTTTCTTTCTCCTATTTTGCCGGTTGTGGCTTTTCATTTCATTTTTTTCAGACTATTTGTTTGTGCTTCGAGCAGACTTGTTGGGACCTTATTTGGCAACCGTTGATTAATAATACATAGCTGTGTGCATCGAAAGATGCAGAGGCCGGGGGCATGCCTCCTTTTCGAGAAACAAAAGATGCATTTTAGAATATAGATTTGTAGTCCATAGTAAAATTTCTATAAAGACTTATATTTAGGAATGGAAAGAGCATAACAAGTTTCGTTACCTTCTCATTCCTCTATTGGGTAGTAACATGGGGAGGTTTCCTTTCGTTTTGTTTTATTTATTTCGCTTTCGGGCAAGACACCGTTTTTTTGTTTTGTTCTTTTGTCGGATGATAGTGGAACACGATCCAATTGGATCGTATGGAAAAAGAAATTATAACAAGTTTTATTGCATTCTCTGGATGGCGTGGAATTACATAAAAAATTCTTATCACCGCCTTATTTTGTCAACCATTCTACACTCCCCGCAAAAAATAAACCCATTCTACGTGGCTTAATAAGTCTCATGTATTCCTACACCTTCACACTGATGATGTGCTCGGAGGCTGCTGACCCCGCATCCACCGTCATGGTGTGTGACACGGCCGCCGTCTGCGAAGGGTGGTTCACCGTCAACTTGTAATCACCATGGACAAGGTCGAGCTGGACCATTCCATTCGCGTCGGTGGCGGCGGACGTCTTGTGCGTCTTCCACTCGGCGATGAGCTTGTCGGCGAGGTCGCCAACGGGGAGGTTCTTGAAGTTGTTGTCCGTGAGGCACATGACGTAGCAGCCGTAAGGGTGCCACGCCGCCCACATGACGATGCCCTGCACCCCGGGGTGGCCGTAGCCTTCCCTGAGCACCTGCTCGAGGAACTTGACCTGGTTGGGGCCCTTGACGACGTCGACCTCGGTCATCCACATGGGCAGCTTGAGCTGCGCGAGCGTGTCGAGGGCGCCCCTCATGTAGGGGAGGTTGGGCGTGGAGAAGTGGCTCTCGAGCCCGACGCCGAACTTGAGGCCGCCGTTGCCGGGGTATCCCTGGATGAGCTTCATCTTGGCGACGTACTTGGTGGGCGTGCCGTTGGGGTCCATGGGCTGCTCCAGCGTGTTGAACTCGTTCATGAAGAGGATGGCGGTGTGGTCGATCTGGCCGACCTGCTGGTAGATCATGGGCGACGCGTTGGGGCCGAGCTTGGTCTCGAAGAAGTTGAAGTGCAGGTTCTCGTTCACCACGTCCCAGTGGATGAGCTTCCCGGCGTAGCGCGACACCACGTTCTTGAGCCGCTTCTGCATGGCCGCCTTGAGCTGGTTCAGGTTCATTGGCATCACCCACTTGATCTGCGAGTTCTGGTCGTCCCAGAACACGTTGTGCCCGCGCACCTTGACGCCGTACTTCTGGGCCAGCGCCAGCATGGCGTCCGGGGTGCGGTAGTCCTCCTGGTTCTGCACCCACTCCGTGCCGTACCACTTCATCTCGTTCTCCATGGTGGCCACCGTGAACCGCGAGAAGAACCACTTCTCGTAGGCCGGGTTGCTCAGGATCTCCTTGGTCATCGTGTTGCCGAACGGGAAGCCGGCGCGGAGGAGCTGGATGCTCACGTTGGCGTTCGCCATCGGCTGGCCGTCGGCGCCCCTGGCGACGATCTTGACCGTGCTCCGGCGGGCCTTGTTGGCGGACTGCCGGGCGTGGGCCTCCCATTCCTCGAAGGAGAAGGGCTGCAGGGCGACGCTGTCCACCCAGATGTCCACCGGAGCGTCGCTCTCGAAGAAGACCTCTCCTTGTCCGGAGTGATAGGCGCGCGCAGTCATGCCGCCCTTGAGCATGGTCCAGCAGCCGGACTGGGCGTCGATGGCGCCGGCGGTGATGTTCTCGCCGCTGGGGGCCTTGACCACCGCGCGCACGTGGGCCGTGCCGGCCGACACCCGCAGCCATGCTGCACACGCGCGCACGCGGAACACCAAGATGAACTTCGTCACATGCACTGCATCATGCACACCTACGTACGTGCATTCGGTATGTATATATACCTGATAGCGAGTAGTGAGTGTCGCCATTCATCTGGATTTTCTGGTAGACGCTGTGGGACGGCGAGGCGGCCGCGTCGCCGGTGCCCGACGGGGAGCTCCTCGCGCCCTGCACCACGGCGAACTTGTTGCCGGAGGCCGACTTTCTGATGCCGGCCTTGATGTCCCGGCGCGTCGACCACCCCAGCAGGCCGTTGTTGAACTCGCCGTTCTGGATGATGCCACCTCTGTAGAGGGGCTTCATGGGATCACGGAGGCACTGAAAAACGGCCACGATATATTCAGAAATTCTCGAGTTTCAAACAGGCCCAAATCAACATTACATTGTGTTTTTTAAGAGTGTACATCCGATCAAGTTTGGACTAAAAATATCAAACCATAGATTTCGTTTTAGAGGCTGCATGCACAGATTGGGATCGATGCAAACAACAACCAAAATACTCGAGAGGAACACCGTTACTTGCCTCAATACTAGCTGTATGATCATATTCCACAGACTGGACAATGCACCCTACATCAAACAGAGACACACGTCAGCAAGGTGAATACAAAATTATCGGGCATACAAAATTTCATTGATGATCATGGGCGAAGCAAACTGAGAAGACTACACGATTTAATCACCATCAACTGACCTTGGAGCAGTGAGATCCATAACAGAGAGAGCACCGATTTCTCGACGAAATTCCTCATTGTCACTCCCTCTCAGTTACTCGTGCTGACGAGATGCGTTAGTGAATGGACAGACGGCGGTAAATATCCCATATATATATAAGCACGCAGCGCAGAGTAACCGGTGAATTTGTCAGTTTCACTTGACTCGGCACTACTCAGCGATAGATACGGTGGTGGAGGTGTAACGAAGAGGCGGTTCAGAGTGTGCGGACGCAGTTGAGCATGCCATACCAAGCTTCCAAACAGTGCTATAGATTGCGTCCTCGTTGCATGCGTCGCCCCAGCCACTTGTGTTGGGGCTACTCTAGCAGAGTTGTCGTGTGTGTCTTGTATAATATTTTGACCCCCCAAACCAGTCGAGCAAAATCGCTATTAGGTGCTACAAAGATCACTCTAAATCGAGCATGCATGCCTCCATGTTTGGGAATGAATTGCAAAAAACATCGACATTTAAGGCTAGGTTTCCAGAAACCACAAATCTACGGAATTTTGTGCCCAAAATCACTAATTTTTTGTCTATTTTTTTTTGCAAAAAAACACTAGTCGATTGGTTCGGTTGTTTTAAGTCAGATTATGACAGGTGAGGCCTGTTTTTATCGACGTGGCGGCACTGTTCATCCGTCCGAGCCATTACACGGCGTCAGACGCCGTGCGCCGCGCCGGTTCGAGCCACTAGGTCGTCTTACACGCCCTCCCGCCCGAATCGGTACAGGTCCACCCCTAGCTCCCATTCTCCTCTGTGCTCCCACACGTTCGTCGCCGCCGCCTCGTCGCCATGGTGTCCTGGACTGATAACGACAACAGCGAGAGCTCTTACCAGTACACCGACTCTTCAGACGATGACATCATCAAGGTGAGTTGCTCGAGCTAGGGTTAGGGTTGGGGTTTGGATTTGGGGATTTTTCTGTTGAGCTCGATCTGAAGTTTCTTTTCCAAATGTGTGGCTTTCCTTTGCATGTGCAGATCCATGCTACCCCAGTTGACTCCTGAAAGGATCGATATGGTTGACTAGAGAGGGGGG
>LR738713.1:447418271-447495878 GCA_902687465.1 Secale cereale | reverse complement strand
GGGGGGGTTGAATAAGCAACAACAATTTTTAGCTTTTCTCAACCACTTTAAATTAAGCGTCAAAGTAAGTTGTCTAGATATTCTACTAAGATGACAACTAAAGGAAAGTAAAGATAACAACTACACAAGCAAGCTATAGGAGTTAAACAAGTAAAGCTTGCACAAGTAAAGGTAAGAAATAACCACAAGTGGAACCGATGGAGACGAGGATGTGTTGCCGAAGTTCCTTCCCTTTGAGGGGAAGTACGTCTCCGTTGGAGCGGTGTGGAGGCACAATGCTCCGCAAGAAGCCACTAGGGCCACCGTATTCTCCTCACGCCCTCACATGATGCAAGGTGCCGTGATTCCACTAGTGGTGCCCTTAAAGGCGGCAACCGAACCTTTACAAACAAGGTTGGGGCTATCTCCACAACTTGGAGGCTCCCAATAAAACCACGAAGCTTCACCACAATGGAATATGGCTTCGAGGTGACCTCAACCGTCTAGGGTGCTCAAACACCCAAGAGTAACAAGATCCGCAAGGGATTAGTGGGGAGAATCAAATATCTCTTGGTGGAAGTGTAGATCGATGCCTCCTCAAGCAATCCCGAGCAAATCAACAAGTTTGATTGGCTAGGGAGAGAGATCGGGCGGAAATGGAGCTTTGGAGCAACAATGGAGTATGTGGGGGAAGAGGTAAGTCTTCTTGGGGAAGAAGACCCCCTATATATAGTGGGAGAGCTAATCCAACCGTTATGCATGTTTTCTACCCGCAGAGAGCGGTAGTACCACACGTAAGTTGCGGTACTACCGCTTGCTGAGCGGTAGTACCGCACGTAAGTTGCGGTACTATCGCTTGCTGAGCGGTACTACCGCTCTGGGAGCGGTACTACCGCTAGGCAAAAACAAGTGAGGCGATGACAGCCACGGATGAAATAACTTACATCCGTGGCTACATCCGCAGAAAATACGGTAGTAGCAAAACACGACGCGGTACTACCGCTTGGAGTAAGGGGTACTACCGCATAGGATGCGGAAGTAAAAAATTACTTCCGCACCTACTTCTACACTTAATACAGTGCCGGGCCAGGTACACGGTACTACCGCTCTGAAGACGTGGTACTACCGCTGGTGCGGTACTACCGTGTCTTCAGGCGGTACTACCGTGTTGCTGTGCGGTACTACCGCTTATGGAGCGGTACTACCGCTTGCAGGCAGATGTTTTAGTTAAGAAGTCATGGTTTGCATATACGATAATAAACGGTTGGAACTCCAGAGAAGCAAGGGAAAGGTGGTGTGAGAGTAAGATGTGTACGTGTTGATTCCACCCAAACCTTTCCGAAACGGACCCCCTCTTAATAGTACGGCTTTCCTATTACTCAAAGCCACCGACAGGGAGCAAAAAGAAAACACCGTCTTCCATCGAATCCGATGGGCAAGCAATCGTCTTGTGCCTAGGTGAGATATACCTGTAGGAGCTTAGAGCACACGATTAGTCCGCAAATGCATTCTCATCAATCACCAAAACTACTTAGGGAGAACTATGCCCTTACAATCTCCCCTTTTTTGGTGGATTGATGACAATACGGGATTGCACAGTGATAAGATAAGAGAGTATGCAATCCTAAATACTAGAATATAAGTGAGCTCCCCCTGGATGTGTGCCTACACAAGAGTGTGCTTTGGACTGCACAACACACATACTAGGTTCAGTGCCCCCCCTATATTCTACACATAATATACTCCTTATATAAAACAGAGCACATAAACAAGGGAAAGTAAACTAACTGCTCACGATATAATAACAAAGATATAACGACGAGTTTAACGATAGAGAAGCATATGTCTTACACCATACGATAGTCTCACGCACACGACACAAAAGCACGCAAGGAAACAAACAGAGTTCGACCAACGAAAAGAAACAACTGGCACAAGACGCAAATCACTCTCTCCCCATTTGGCATCGAGACACCACAAAGGGGAAAGAGGACACAAGAAGGGTGGCAGCCCCGG
The DNA here is from genome assembly GCA_902687465.1 of Secale cereale. NCBI lineage: Eukaryota > Viridiplantae > Streptophyta > Magnoliopsida > Poales > Poaceae > Secale > Secale cereale. The sequence goes on along the minus strand of LR738713.1, from coordinate 447,493,883 downwards.
AGAAACTCAGTCATCGTACTCGTCATCAGACTCCTGCTGCTCCTCCCGATGCTCCTCGTCAGACTCTGACCAGTTGTACCCCTGACGGGCCATCCAAGCTGCCTCAGGGGTGATGTTGTCCTCGGACCCGTTCAACACATCCTCACCGTAGACCGCCAAGAGCTTGTTGTCACGCTGGCGAGTCTTCTTGCCAGTGACATGAGCCCTGTATTGACCTTGAGCCTGCATGCAGAAAAGTGCCTTCATCTTCTGCTTTAGCTTTTTAGCCCAAGAAGGCTCTGAGGAGGAAGGAGCAAATCTTCCAGGGCCTTCCTCATCAGCCTCCTCTACGGGCTCCTCATCAGTGCCCATCTGGGTTGCAGCAGCTTGCGCACGAGTGGTAGTGTTGGCCCATCGAGTCTTGATGCGAAGACGAATGGGATCATGACGGATACAGTCGGCCTCAAACTCCTCATCAAGGTACAGCTTCTCCCAAGTCTTGGAGATCAGCAGAAACAGGAAAGGACCATAGATGGGTACCTTGCGAGTATAGATCGCAAAGCGGAGCTCACACCACATGATATGGGATATGTCAAGTGGTGGAGACTGCTCCGTGAGAGCCGCTTCACACATCAGCAGCATGTCAACTAAGTATGCATGGACCTTGTCCTTGTCGCCAACGCGAGGAAACAAAGTGTTGCGAAAGATCCGATACATGATGTCCAAAAATGGGTTCAACACCCATGTCTTCTTGCCGCTTGCAAGAGTCTTCTCCACATAGAATGGCAGCAGCTTGTCTTTGCTGGAAGATTCTGGTGGGGCATGAGGCCTAGCTCCAACTGGGTTGTGGAGTCCTTCGTCAGCAATCTGTAGAAGATCCATGAAATCCTTCCAAGATGCAGTCATCTTGTGACAATTGGTCATCCATGTCATTGGGCGATCATCCTTGGTGTGGAAGTGGACTGACGCATAGAACTAAGCAATAATCTCCGGATCAAAATCATGTTGAAAGGTCATGATGTGCTCAAGTCCAAACTGCTCGACCAGATCCAGAGCCTTGGCAAAGTAGGCCCGGTTGGTGTCCCTCCGCATGTGGGCCACGTCCACCCAATGAGCATCCACGTACAGGTTGGTCTTGTTTTTGAGCACCTCTGAGTAGATGCGATACTGCTGCTTGGTCCAGAAAAGATCATCTCCAGGAAACTGAGCACGGGGTTCTCCATAAGGGTTTTGCTTCCTCCGTGCCATGAACTCATTAGCTGGCATCTCTTCCATAGTCATAAAGGATTCCTTTCGCTTGTTGGCGGCAGTCTTGAACCTGCGCTGGGGATTGGAGCCCTCTGGCACATCACTGGGGTTACGCAGACGCTTGGACCCGGTGTCGCGGACTGGATTGGTACGACGAGCATCGAAACCGGAGCCACCACCTAAAACACAAACACAAGAACACGACGAAAACACAAAGAGAATCAATGCAAAAAGCCTCAAAAAGCACAAGAAACGAGTAGAAAAGGGAATATGTACATGTTACGAAGGAACTATGACACGAGCGGTAGTACTGCCTGACTTAGTACCGCTTAGTGAGCGGTAGTACCGCTTGGTGGGAGCGGTAGTACCGCACACTCTGCGGTAGTAAAAATTTACTTCCGTGAACAGAAACGGAAGTAAAAAACTAGTACTGCTTACGGAGCGGTAGTACCGCGTTGGGGTTGCGGTAGTACCGCTCGGTAAGCAGTAGTAAAATTTTACTTCCGCTCCAGAGCGGTAGTACCGCAGGGGACAGCGGTAGTACCGCTCTGGTCAGATCTGATGAACGGATCTGGACCAGATCGGGTGGTAGTACCGCGGGTCGCCAGCGGTAGTACCGCTCGGATCAGATCCGAAAAGAACTGATCTAGATTCGACCACGTAGATCGAACAACGGTACTACGGCTGATCATATTAACTTGGTAGCAACATACATACTCGCATTTCTAGAGCAAAAACACTCTCCTACATCCTAAACTTCCATGGATAAGAACACGAAGAACGCAAGAACACTAAGCATCTCCCCTAACCCTAAAACAACAACAAGACAACAAGAAGAGTGGAAAAGGGGAGAAACCTTCATCCATGGCAAGAGAGCGAGGTGGGGAGCGATCCCACCGGTCGGAATGCGAGGAGAGTGGCTGAGGGAGGAGATCCGGCGAGGTCCTCCGGCGGCGTTCTTGAGAGGGAGAGAGAGGGACGGCGTGGGGATTAGGAGTGAATGGGTATGGGGGAGTTGGAACTCCCCCTGCCTGCTTATAACCCCCACCCGTTCGAATATGAGCGGTAGTACCGCGGTCATCGCGGTAGTACCGCTTGGGCGAAAGTACCGCTCTACCAGCGGTAGTAAAAAAATACTGCCGTGCTGGACTTGCGGTAGTACCGTAACCTCCTTTGCGGTAGTACCGTAACCTTGCACGGTAGTACCGCTACTCCAAGAACAAGCACGATTTGACACGAGGCTTTTAGCAAAGAAGAGAGAAGAAAAAAAACAAACGAACGCACAAGCGAGGCAAATAACGCAACTCCACAGAGGAGGGCGGTGGCCGAGGCCACCTATGTTTGAGTTCGTTGGTATGGCACCGCGAAGAATTATCCTTGGGCCCATGACCAATACTCGTCTTGAAGCACTTAAACCAACTATGTATGGCAAATGATAAAGACTTGATCAGTTTATGCATAATGGGGGGAGGAATGGTTCATTGAGAGAACAATACTCCCCTATGTCCATGCCTACATCTAGACAAGATAACTATATTGAGTGTGAGGAGTGTGTGCAAAGAATCAAGCCACATTGCTCAAATCGATGATATTTAGCTCATGCCTTAACTCGCGAAATCTTACTTCATCCAATGGCTTCGTGAAGATATCTGCAAGGTTATCATGAGTGTTGACGTAGTGAAGCTCGATCTCTCCTTGCCTTATGTGATCCCGGATGAAGTGATACCGAATCTCTATATGCTTCGTCTTGAAGTGTTGCACTGGGTTGAGAGAGATCTTGATGGCACTTTCATTGTCACACCAAAGAGGCACTTTGTCACAAGTGACACCATAATCCTTTAAAGTTTGCCTCATCCATAAGAGTTGAGCACAACAACTGCAGCAACCACATACTCTGCTTCGGTGGACGAGAGAGACACACAACTTTGCTTTTTGGAAGACCAACTAACAAGAGAGCAACCAAGAAATTGGCACCCTCCCAAAGTGGACTTCCTATCCACTTTGTCTCCCGCCCAGTCAGAATTAGAGAAACCTACAAGGTTGAAGTTTGCTCCTCTCGGGTACCATAAGCCAAAGTTTGGGGTATGAGCCAAATATCGAAAGATTCGCTTGACAGCCACAAAGTGACTCTCCTTAGGTGAGGCTTGAAACCGTGCACAAATTCCTACACTCAACATAATATCCGGTCTAGATGCACAAAGGTAAAGCAAGGATCCGATCATAGAGCGATATACCTTTTGATCCACCGCTTTACCATTGGGATCAATGTCAAGTTGGCATTTGGTTGGCATAGGAGTCGTAGCCGTCTTGACATCACTTAGATTGAACCTCTTGAGCATGTCTTGAGTATACTTGGATTGTTTGATGAAGATGCCTTCTCTTCTTTGTTTGATCTCAAACCCAAGGAAATACTTCAACTCTCCCATCATGGACATCTCAAAATGTGTGGTCATGAGTGCGGCAAACTCATCATTGAAAGCTTTGTTAGGAGAACCAAATATAATATCATCAACATATAGTTGGCATACAAACAACTCCCCTTTGACCTTCTTAGTAAAAAGAGTGGGGTCGATTTTCCCAATTTCAAACCCACGATCTTGTAACAACTCGGTAAGATGCTCATACCACGCACGTGGGGCTTGTTTAAGGCCATAGAGTGCCTTATCGAGTTGGTACACGTGATTGGGGAGCTTAGGATCTTCAAACCCAGGGGGTTGTTTAACATACACCAACTCATTAATAGGACCATTAAGAAATGCACTTTTCACATCCATTTGTTGCAATTTAAAGTTATGATGGGAAGCATAGGCAAGCAACAAATGAATGGATTCAAGACGAGCAACGGGGGCAAAGGTTTCACCGTAGTCGATACCCTCGACTTCGGAGTATCCTTGAGCCACCAGACGCGCCTTGTTGCGGATGACAATGCCATGAGCATCTTGCTTGTTCTTAAAGATCCATTTGGTTCCAATCACATTATGGTTCTCCTTTGGCCTTGGCACCAGACGCCACACCTTGTTGCGCTCGAAGTTATGGAGTTCTTCATGCATGGCATTGAGCCAATCAGGGTCTTCGAGCGCCTCATAAACCTTCTGAGGTTCAACACGGGAGACAAAAGCTTGATGAGCACAATAGTTTGCTAATTGTCTACGAGTGCTTATCCCCCTTTTGATGCTTCCTAGAATGTTCTCGATGTGATGTTCGTTGGAAGCAAGCCTGGAGGCCACTTTTGCAGCACGACGCTCTAATTGCTCTTCAAGAGTTAACTGAGGAGCATTGAGTTGATCATCTTGAGCATCGTCAGGAGCTCGATCTTGATCTTGAGCTTCCTCTTGATCTTGATCTTGCTCGGAGGACAGAACTTGGCCTTGTGCATCATTTGGTGGCTCTCCACCATCTTGTGATTGATCTTGCACTTGGCCTTGTTCGTCAGGTTGAGGGCCTTCACTTTGTTCTTCGGAAGCGTGTGGGTTTTGGGTTGATGATGGTTCCACTTGAGTGGAATATTGTCCTTCTCCTTCGGCCACAAGGGGTTCCTCAATGGGTAGGATGTATCCAACACCCATTCTTCTTATGGCTTGAGGAGGGATTTCATCACCTACATCACAAGTACCACTTTGCTCCACTTGGGAGCCGTTATTTTCATCAAACTCTACGTTACTCGTCTCCTCAATGAGTCCATTTGACTTGTTGAGGACACGGTAATCATGAGAGTTTGTAGCATAACCAACAAATATGCCCTCGTGAGCTCTAGATTCAAATTTAGACAAGCGAACACCTTTCTTGAGAATGAAACACTTACACTCGAATACCCGGAAGTACTTGAGATTGGGCTTGTTACCGGTAAGAATCTCATACGGAGTTTTGTTCAAGCCTTTGCGGAGATAGAGTCGATTTGATGCATGGCAAGCGGTGTTGATGGCTTCGGCCCAAAAGTTATATGGAGATTTGAATTCAGCCATCATGGTTCTTGCCACATCCATCAGAGTTCGGTTCTTTCTCTCCGCTACACCGTTTTGTTGAGGGGTATATGGGGCTGCATATTGATGTTTGATCCCCTCATCACTAAGAAACTCATCCAAGGTGTAGTTCTTGAACTCAATGCCGTTGTCCTTCTGATCATCAAAATCTTTGCTTCATGTTGTCGTTGAGCTTCATTTGCAAAGTTGATGACGGTTTGTTGGGTCTCACTCTTCTTCTTGAAGAAGTATACCCAGGTGTATCTTGAGTAATCATCCACGATCACCAAGCAGTACTTTCTACCCCCAAGACTATCAAAAGATGGAGGCCCAAAGAGGTCCATGTGGAGGAGCTCTAAGGGTCTCTTTGAATAGATGATAGTCGTGGGAGGGTGAGCCGTCTCATGTAACTTTCCTTCAATGCGAGCCCTGCAAGCACGATCTTTGGCAAAGCTAACATTTGTTAGTCCACGGACATGGTCCCCCTTGAGAAGACTTTGCAAAGATCTCATATTGACGTGGGCCAAACGGCGATGCCAAAGCCTTCCCACATCAACTTTAGCCATTAGGCATGTCGCGACCGTAGTGGGTTGCTTCGAGAAGTTAAGCACATAAAGGCCGTTCTCGACATGCCCAACATAGGCTACTTTAAGAGTCTTGCTCCACAAGAGGGCCACGGTATCAATATCAAAGAATGTAGCAAAACCCATGAGTGCAAGTTGGCGAACAGAAAGTAAATTGTATGCAAGGGACTCAACAAGCATGACTTTCTCGATCGTGAGATCATGAGAGACAACAACCTTGCCAAGCCCCAATACCTTAGAAGATGAAGCATCACCCCATTCGACGTTGGTGGCCATAGATGAACCTAGATGCACGTCCACCACCAAGTCTTTGCTTCCGGTCATATAATTTGTGGCTCCGCTATCGAGCAACCATGATCCCCCACCGGAAGCAAACTCCTACAATAGATCAATGCTTGGATTTAGGTACCCATTTGGTAATTGGTCCTTTGAGGTTAGTAACAAGGGTCTTAGGAACCCAAATGGACCATTCAATGTACTCATAAGAAGAACCAACAAATTTAGCAAACACATGACCATCACTAGCACGTCATAAAACATATGAAGGATTAAAGTCGCCGGCCATGTTTGATGGCATGGTGGAGTTTTTCTTGACACCACCATTTTCCACCATTTTCTTCTTCTTAGACGTGCCCTCTCCTTCTTTCACAAAGGATTGTCGGAGAGGGGGTGGTTGCTTGGTCTTGTCATTCTTCTTCTTCTTGGGCTTAGGAGCAAACCCAATTCCTTCCTTTGCCACAACCTCCTTTTGATTGCTCAAAAGGGTGTTGAGGTTCTTCTCACCTTGTATGCAAGTCACAAGGCCTTTCTCAAGTTGCTTCTTCAACTCGGCATTCTCTTCAACAAGATGCACATGCTCGCAACACGGGTTAGTAGCATTTGCATTATCAATTAATACCATGCGGGGAAAGATAGCCTTTTCCTTGGTTAGCAAAACTTGGAGTTGATCATGAGACTCCTTGAGAGTAGCATGCATACCTTTCAAGGCCTTGTGAGCCTTGTCAAGTATGTCAAACTCCTCTTTGAGTTTAGCATGGTCAACCTCAAGTTTTGCCTTCTCGGAATTAAGCACACGAGAGACAACTAAAGCATGATCAAGATCTTTCTTTAATTTAGCATGACCATCGTTGTGTGACTCCTCAAGAGCCAAACGAAGACCACGCTCTTCCTCTAGGGCGTTAGAGAGATCCGAAATCTCATCGGCATAGTCTCGACTATGTCCTTCCATTTTAGTAATGGTTTCCTCGTGAGCCTCGATCATGTCATTGGCCTCACCGAGTTGTTCCAAGAGAGCAACAAAATGCTTCTTCGGTTTGCCCTTGAGATTTTTCATGAACAACTCAAATTCATTTTCTCCCTCCTTAGCACCCTCACTCTCATCAATACAATTCACCAATGAAGGATTAGAAGAGATAGTAGTATTGATGTTTGGAGTTACCTTGTTGGTGGCTTTGGCCATGAGACACTTGGCCGTGATGTTCTCATTTGGTGAGTCGAAGAGAGATGAGTGCGGAGTAGTATCAATTGCAATTGTGGCCATGGTGGTCACCTCATCGTCTTCATCATTATCATCACCCTCAACATATTCTTCTTGGGCCACCAACCCTTTAGGAGGAGTCTTCTTGTTGAAGTTGTTCTTGTTGGGAAATGACTTTGACTTGTCCTTCCGGATGAGCTTGCCTCCAAAGTCTTCTCTTTTCTCATATGGGCAGTCCGCAACGAAGTGGCTTACATTTCCACAGTTGAAGCATGTCCTCACTCGTTGCTTGCCCTTATTCCCACTAGAGTTGTTTCTGTTGAAGCTGGGTCTCATGTTCTTCTTGCCCCAGAATTGCCTTGAAGCAAGAGCCATGTGCTCATGATAGGCATATTTGGTGTCCTCGGGGCTACACTCATCATCATCTTCCACCTCCTCTTCTTCCACACAAGCCTTGGCTTTCAGGGCAAGATTCGGCTTCTTTGATCGTTGAGCTCTCAAGACCGCATTGTCAGCGGTCATGTCCAAGATCCTCATGGCAACGAACTCATCCAACACTTCATGAGATGACAAGTGGTGGAAATCCGGTCTCTGAAGAATGACAGAGGACATGGCCTTATGATAGGGCATCATGGCCTTGAGGAACTTGCGCTTGATCCAGTTGTCATCCGTGTCCTTACTGCCATGATCTCGAAGAGAGACTGCAAGAGTGGTTAGTCTCCGATAAAGTTCACGAGGATCTTCTTCTTCGATCATAGCAAACTCATTGGCTTCATCTTGCACAACTTCATAGTTAGAGCGTTGAATGCTAGTGCTTTCCTTGTACATAGTGCCAACATGCTCCCAAGCTTCCTTGGCCACAGTGAAGGGTCGAAGATGTGCAATGTGTTCTGGAGGAATAGCATCTTGAAGAATGCAAAGAGCGAACTCGTTGAACTGATGATCTGCAGTTTCTCTTGGAGTCATGTTGTCGGGATCATGCGGATAAAAACCTTGCTCAATGATTCTCCAAAGGTTAGTAGAACAATGATTTATATGACGTTTGAAACGAAACACCCAAGTAGCAAAATCAGAATTTTTGATAAACTTGGGAGGGGGCCCAACGGAATTTAAGTGCGGTGTGGGAACGGGTCCTCCATAGTGAGTAGGAGGAGCGGATTGGGCAAATTTCCCACTCCCATTCTTAGTAACAGGGGCTTGTTCACTACTAGCTTCTCCATTGTCGGGATTAGCCTCCGACACGTTGGTAGCGGGACGAGCCACTTCCAACGGTGTGGTGGATAATTTAAGCCCCTCAAGCAAATCTTTAAACATGCCTTTGACCTCGCTCGCTAGTGATTCTTTCAATGTGGTCAAGGCCACATCGAACTCCTCACGAGAGACCGAGGCTCCCCCATCTGACAAAGGCAAGGACGTAGTTCCACCGGAATGGTCCTCCATCTCGACTATGTTGTCACCCATACTCTTTGGACGGTAAAGTCCTTAAAAAGAGACGAGGCTCTGATACCAATTGAAAGGATCGATATGGTTGACTAGGAGGGGGGGGGGTGAATAGGCAACAACAATTTTTAGCTTTTCTTAACCACTTTAAATTAAGCGTCAAAGTAAGTTGTCTAGATATTCTACTAAGATGACAACTAAAGGAAAGTAAAGATAACAACTACACAAGCAAGCTATAGGAGTTAAACAAGTAAAGCTTGCACAAGTAACGGTAAGAAATAACCACAAGTGGAACCGGTGGAGACGAGGATGTGTTGCCGAAATTCCTTCCCTTTGAGGGGAAGTACGTCTCCGTTGGAGCGGTGTGGAGGCACAATGCTCCCCAAGAAGCCACTAGGGCCACCGTATTCTCCTCACGCCCTCACACGATGCAAGGTGCCGTGATTCCACTAGTGGTGCCCTTGAAGGCGGCAACCGAACCTTTACAAACAAGGTTGGGGCTATCTCCACAACTTGGAGGCTCCCAACAAAACCACGAAGCTTCACCACAATGGAATATGCCTTCGAGGTGACCTCAACCGTCTAGGGTGCTCAAACACCCAAGAGTAACAAGATCCGCAAGGGATTAGTGGGGAGAATCAAATATCTCTTGGTGGAAGTGTAGATCGATGCCTCCTCAAGCAATCCCGCGCAAATCAACAAGTTTGATTGGCTAGGGAGAGAGATCGGGCGGAAATGGAGCTTTGGAGCAACAATGGAGTATGTGGGGGAAGAGGTAAGTCTTCTTGGGGAAGAAGACCCCCTATATATAGTGGGAGAGCTAATCCAACCGTTATGCATGTTTTCTGCCCGCAGAGAGCGGTACTACCGCACGTAAGTTGCGGTACTACCGCTTGCTGAGCGGTACTACCGCTCTGGGAGCGGTACTATCGCTAGGCAAAAACAAGTGAGGCGATGAAAGCCACGGATGAAATAAATTACATCCGTGGCTACATCCGCAGAAAATACGGTAGTAGCAAAACACGACGCGGTACTACCCCTTGGAGTAAGCGGTACTACCACATAGGATGCGGAAGTAAAAAATTACTTCCACACCTACTTCTACACTTAATACAGTGCCGGGCCAGGTACACGGTACTACCGCTCTGGAGACGTGGTACTACCGCTGGTGCGGTACTACCGTGTTGCTGTGCGGTAGTACTGCTTGCCAGGTAGATGTTTTAGTTAAGAATTCATGGTTTGCATATACGATAATAAACGGTTGGAACTCCAGAGAAGCAAGGTAAAGGTGGTGTGAGAGTAAGATGTGTACGTGTTGATTCCACCCAAACCTTTTCGAAACGGACCCCCTCTTAATAGTACGGCTTTCCTATTACTCAAAGCCATCGACAGGGAGCAAAAAGAAAACACCGTCTTCCATCGAATCCGAGGGGCAAGCAATCGTCTTGTGCCTAAGTGAGATATACCTGTAGGAGCTTAGAGCACACGATTAGTCCGCAAATGCATTGTCATCAATCACCAAAACTACTTAGGGAGAACTATGCCCTTACAACTCCGATTTCGGGGGCACTGAAACTGACGTCCTTGTTTTGTGCCATGAACATGGCAAGGCAGCAGAGAGGCATGTTGCTTTCGAGGACATCCATACTGGCAGGAGGTTTATTGCTTGTTCTGTGAAGGTATGTGCCAAACTTATGCTAATTAGATGTTGTGGAGTAATTATTTGGTCATTGTTTAGTACTGATTTTGTAGTTAGCAGATCTGGCTTGTTAGTGAGGTTGTTTAAATATGTGGTCAATGCCTACTGGCTTAGTGAGGTCATTGTTTATGTGTGGGCATGTGCATAGTGTTCTAGCATGTTCATTTGTTTTCTATTTTCTATGATAGTGGTGGATAAGTGAGGTAATTGTTTATATGTTAGTATGTGCATAGGGTTGGGAGCACTAATTGATACTTGTTACTTTATATCATGTGGATTAGTGAGGTAAGGAGTGTTATTAAGTACTGGTGGACTAGTTGAGCACTGTAATTGCTATTAGTGAAGAAATTAGGAGAGTAAAAGCACTCATTGTGTCATACAACTCATATCTTTTGTTGAGCACTGTATTTGCCTAATTGTTATTAGTAAAGCACTCATCGTGTCATATAGCTCATATCTTTTGTTTAACACTGTAATATTACAGGAGGGCAAAAACCATGGACTAGTTGAATGGATTGATCCATCTTGGCCAACTACAATAGAGAATGCATTGGCCAAGTTGTGGGATATGTATGAAGAGTGCAAAAGAAACATGTATGATTGAGGACAATCTGATAAACTCATTTGCTGTTCACAATCGAACACAAGAGAAGATCAAGCTGCAGGACACTTATGAGAAGTTGGTTGAAGATGCCAATGCCATTTTGGATGCCCAGGAGCAGAGGGCCCAAATGAAAAGGAAACCTGATGAGAGCAAACTACATGAGAAGTATGACATGGTCAAGAACCTGATAGTTGCTCAAGCCAATGTCATTAGGAACATTAAGTTAAAGCTTGCTGAAGAGAAGAGGAAGTTGTAGGCCCACATTAATGAGCTTGAGAAGGTTGTGGAGCAAACCAAGGTGAAGCTGAATGGGATCAAGGCAGTATAATATACTATGCTACTTATTAGTGTTGGGTTCTACCGTAGGGTGCGTCAACTGCAAATTAAAATTTTCCTACGCGCAGAGCATCCAGGAACATGCTAGGGAGATGGATCACAGATCGTTACCACTAGACGTGCAGTGCCGTACATCGGAAAAGATGACCAACTGGATCAATTCCATTTCTCCTATTTGTCAAGGAACAAAGAAATTTGGACCGCAAACTACACCATGGGTGAGGATGCTACTCTTTGTGAGAGCATGCCAGGATATCACTCTTGATGTGGTCGGTCAGAAAGATGAAATGAGTGCAAACCATTGGGGGCACATCGAGGAGCTGTTCCATCACAACCTTCGGCATAAATGCAACTGAACTCTCAGATCTCTCACAAACTGATAGGGTACGATGAAAGAGACGTGGAACCATTGGGCTGGTTGTTTGGAGCAAGTGAGGAGGTCTCCTCCTAGAGGTGTCACCAGTGACCAATATGTGAACACTCATGTTATTTTTTATTGCCACATTTGCATAACTTTAAGCATTTTCATCATTCTCATTTCTGTGTCGTAGAATGGCATAGCCAAAGAAAGCTACCAACAAATGTGCAAGGCGAAAGGGCAAACCATTTGGCCTCCACATTGTTGGAGAGTATTGGATGTCATTGAGAAGTGGAATACGAGGAATGGGGAGGCTACTCCAAAAAAGGGAGGCCGTGGAACATTTCCTCTCCGTCATTGGATGACAGCGAGGAAGATGATGGTGATGGAGCGGATAGGGTCGCTAGAAGTCCCACACCGACGTCTAGCGTGGAGTGGCCCGATGGAAGGAAGGGGTGGATGGAGATGCTCAAGAGACAAGGAGAGGTGCAGGCGTTAAAAGGCAAGATTGATGAGTTGATCAAGTCAAGGAATGAGTATGCGGAGAATAGGTAACAAGAAAAGTTAGAGATAGAGAAGAGTAAGCTGCAAAAGAAGAGGGCAAGGTGGAAAGCTATGAAATGAAGCAGTAAGCGCATGGAAGAAATGCAGGCACGTAGGCTTGAACTTGAGGAGAATCGGAATTTTGTTGTGAGAAGAGGATAATTGATTGATGCGAGAGATGGTGTCCGAGGAAAACCAGTTGATGATGTTTGATCCCACTACGATGAATCCAACGTCAAGATCATTTTGGTAGTTAATGCGAGTGGCAATCATGCGTTTTAGGACGACATGGAGTTGCCAACATACTTGAGGAGCCGACGACATGTGATTTGTATACTCCATCCATTCCCTTATACAAGGCCACTATGAAAAATACATTTAGCATCTATACAAGGCCACTAACAGTAATCGTGGCAAAAATTTATGTTGTTCCCTCGTACTACCAACTTATTTAGTACTCCCTCCGTCCCGAAATACTTGTCATCAAAATAAATAAAAGTGGATGTATCTAGATGTATTTTAGTTTTACATACATTTCCTTTTGTCCATTTTGATGACAAGTATTTTTGGACGGAGGGAGTACTTGCTATTTCCTTCTCATTTCTTTCTTGCATGCATGCGGGCATATAAATGATCCCAATTAACGAAAAGAAAAGTTGGCTTGCAAAGATGTCATTAAATTTTACCTTGGTACCTGTAATTTGAGTTGTGGCCTTGTATAAGGGAATGCAGGGAGTATACCGGTTGAATGTATGCATGATACTTTATCTTTTTTCATGCAGCTTGTTTAATTTCTGTAAGAGTGTATGCATAATTGCTTACGTAATGATACAAAACGTTCCATCCAAATGTGTGAACAAAAAGATCGTTTCATCCAAATGTGTGAACGAAACGAAGGAAAATGAGATACGACGACTCTGTGCTTGTGCGTCGCCTTGGACACACAGCAGCACAGTGAAGCAACATAATTGCATACACCGACATTTGGGATGGCCAGGTTGAAACCGGAAGAGAAACATCTCATACAGGAACATAACTTGGCATATAACAGAATGCTAACAATTGGCCGAAACTGAACCAAGGTGCCTGCCATGTAAACTACTCTAGCATCCATTCATCTATTCCAACATAACATAACCCATGTGATGATAACAGCAGGAATTTGTAACTAGCATCCCTTAAGCACTGCATCACCATCGAGAGTATTTAGGGGGTCATCAACAGAACCCATTATGCAACAGGAATCCATAGTACTACTATTCAGCCAGAGTACGTATTTAGGGTGTTTAAACCCAGCAGCAGCAGGGACTTCAAAGGTACTACTAGTAACAAGAAGCTACTCCCTCCGTCTCATAATGTAAGACGTTTTTTGACTCTAGTGTAGTGTCAAAAAACGTCTTACATTATGGGACGGAGGGAGTACTATATATGGTATCAAGAAGCTAAGGAGACGGTAGGGTAAATTCAGCTGGTGCGTGTCACTTGGGTATCCCTTTCTCTTGCTGGCCAGTGCAGTGCTTCATGGGTCCCTGGGTTTCAGCTTCTTCTTGGTCCTCGTCTGAAAATATAAAGTGTTGAAACAGAGTTAAGTTGGCAGCCACAAGTGATTCAAATATCTAGGAGTAGGTTATCAATCCATTGCACACACTGCTGCGGAATCCGGAGATCGACGATTCAGCACAGCAGAATATGGAGAGCAGTACACAGCACAAATATAACTCAAGGAGACATAATAACATGTACAGAGCTGTAGTAGTTATCTCTGTCAGCGTCAGATTGATGCAAAACACTAGTGAGCTGACTTGCCACATTGACTTTGAAACAAACATCATGGAATTGGGTATGTTAATGATAAAGACTTAGAGAAGGTGTTTGATGCTACAATAACTGAAGCCAAACAGCATGGACATGACAATATTATGGTGACCAAGGCCAAGAGACATTAACAATGATTAACATCATTATGTCTAGATTGATACACAACTGTGGTATAGTTAGCTCCATTATGTGTCTAAAAATGGTGCAGTACTAACTTAAATAGCTCTGAAACAAGCATCATAAATAGATATGGATGATGAAAAACAGAATATGCTCGATATTATATGATGACTGAGGTATGACAAAACAAAGAACATGCATGGACAGCATCCATCAGGTGAAATAAACAAGTGAAACCAACAATAGAATTAAAGTTGGCATCTACGTACAAGTGATTGAAATCTCTATGAGCGCAGTATCACCCGATTGCACACACTGTTGCAGAATCAGGAGACTGAGGATTCCGCACACCAGAATACAGAGAACAGTACAAAACACAAATATCTATAACTTAAGATGCATAGCATAAACAAAGCTGTAGTAGTAAGCTCCCATAGCATCTACTCTATATTGATGCAAAACACCAGAGATCTGACTTGCCATATTTACTCTGAAACAGGCATCATGAGATTGTTTAATTATGTTGATCATAGAAGACCCACACAAGGTGTTTGGTGCTACAATGACTAGAGCCAAGCAACATGGACAGGGCAATATTTATGGTGACCAAGACCAATAACATGGAACAACTATAGCCCTAGTAAGCGCCATTATTTGTAAATTGATACACAAGTTCCTTCCAATAACTCTGAAACAAGCATCGTAACAAAACACTGTGATGAAAATGCACAATATGTTCGACACACTATATATATGCTGATTGAGGTATGATGAAACCAAGAACATGCATGGACAGCATACATAAACAATAGTAAGGCCGCATGTGCGATGATAGCGAAACAATAGGTCGCAGTTAGGGCTCACCTCGTTGCAGTGGCCACATTTCTTCTTGCGGCAGTTGGCAGACCTGAGGGGAAGGCGTGCATAGCACCTGGAAAACAAAATTGCTGTAATGTCAGGGCATCTCTATATTGCCATTGCAGTGATTGCGCACAAAATTGCTTCTCAACGATTATCTTCTTATACGAAACATGACAGTGTCAACTACAACAAACAAGCACAACCTCTATCCGATATATAGCAACCACATCTTCAAACAGCACATGCATGAACTTGACCAGACGAGGGGAAAGGCATGGATTCAGGGGCTTACTTGCGGCAGACGAGCTTAAGCTGCCTGTACTTGAGGGCGAGCTGAAGGAGGTTGGGCTCGATCTTGGGGTAGGTTCCCCCCTTGCCGCCCCTGCCGCCGTGGAGGCGGAGCACGAGGTGAAGCGTGGACTCCTTGTGGATGTTGTAGTCCGCCACCGTGTGGCCTTCTTCCAGCTGCTTCCCTGCGAAGATGAGGCGCTGCTGATCCGGCGGCACATCTGCAGTTAATTACAGCAGTCCATCAAGCAGGAGACCAGTAATTAGAGAACCAACCAACACTAATTTAAGATGAACAGCAGTTAGATTTTGGTACTATGCAAATCGAGTTCAAAACTTAAATGCGTCGCTCGCAGGTTGCCGAAGAAAGAAGGCGATCCCATGACTTAGGAAACTCATACACGCAAGCCGATCTAACTATAAATGCGGGCCTCGTCTCGGATCAAACATGGAATCTATTGATGTGAAGCTAGTTTAAGTGCTCCAAGCGACCGACCGCCCAGATCGCGCGCTCTGCTCTGTTTTCCTACCAAAACGACCAAGCAGCGACAGGAAGCAAGCATTCGATCAACAATCTACCCACTGAAACCCCAAAAACGCAGAGAAATGTTTTCCGGCATCGCGTGGATTTGAATGATGCGCGCATGGGTAAACCGGAAACGAAGAGCAAAACAAGCGCCTCCAAAGGCCGATCGGAACAAACAGACGCAAGGCACAGGGCATCCCGACGGCGAGCAAGAGGAGCAAACGCAGAGAAATGTTTCTAGCTAGCATCTCTCGGATTCGATTGGAAACAGGCATGTGTAAACAGAAAACGAGGATCCAAACAAGCGCCCCCGATTCCGAGGACCAGCCGACACAGGAGCGCAACAGATGCAAGGAACAGGGCTGCCGGACGGCGAGCAAAGGGTACTCGGCGAGCGCACACACCAATGCGGCACAGAGATGAGAGGCGGAGGGATGCTTCGATACCTTCCTTGTCGTGAATCCTGGCCTTGACGTCGGCGATGTCGTGGCCGCCCTCGACCTGGAGCGTGATCGTCTTCCCCGACGGCGTCTTGACGAAGATCTGCATCTTCGCGGGTCGCCGGAGTGCAGCGCGGGTGGCGGTGGCGGTGGTGTGAGTTGGTGTGGAGTTGGATGGACAGCGCCGCGGACTTGGCGCACCTTATATAGAGCGGAGCGGAGCGGAGCGTGTGAGGGGGAGGGATAGGAGGGGGGCTTGGACTTGAGTTGACGCGTCCGCTACGAAACCCTTGGAGCCCGAAGCGTGGATGTATGGATAGGCCCGAATGGAGCGTGAGTGTAGAATCGCTAAGCCCTGCAGGGCCCGGGGATTTTTGTCACTGACCGGTGGACCGTACAGGTGGTGCCGTGCCGAGAAAGTTCGATGATTTCACTCTCTGGGCGAAAGTGTTTTCTTTATGTTTCCAAAAAAAAAAGGCATAAAACGAAAAGCTTTTTTTTTTTTGAAAAGCTTTTTTAGGAGTACTTAACAGCAGCAACTTCGTTACAAATGATAGTCCAGATCAGATGCGGGACATCATTAATCCCACACGGCCCCTACGAGTGAGAACATGAGCCACACCGTATGGTACTCCCTTCGTTTCAAAATAAGTGACTCGAGTTTGTACTAACGAATAGGAAGTGCATGATTAGACTGATGAGTAAAAAACAAATAGAGATAAAATTCGTCGCCATTTTTTTAACACAATGCAGACGCAAGCACTCATATATACGCGCGTTCACTCACCAATATGAACGCACACATGCACACACTACCCCTATAAGCACCTCCGAAAGATTGAGCCGACATATCATCTTACCGCTACAATCAGGAAGCACTGCGTGGGAAGGCGGTGGCAACGGTTCTGCATGCAGGTGGGACAGGAGGCCACGCTAGGCGGGGGCGCCGGCAAGGGAGGCGGCCCTGGTCGTGATGCGGTGGCACAGGAGGCACGCTAGGCAAGGGCGCCGTTGAGGGGGGAGGGGCGCACTTGGCGGGGGCTCCGACGAAGAAGGCCGGGCGGCATGGGGCGGGGCGCGATGGCGGTTGGTTTCTGCGCGCCGTGGATGCAAAACTTGCTACTGGGGCGAGGATGACGCGTACACCAGGGAACAGACTGCAGGGAAAGGCAATGTGTGCATGGTGGCGGCGTTGATCAGATCACGCACATCATGAATGTGTTGTTTTTCCTCGGAGGCAGCGATCATTTGGGTTGTATTGTATGTGCGGGAATCTGCCGGCAGATGAAATGATTCAAGTGATGCGTAAATGTCCTTGATGCTTCGGGCATAGGAATGGCTCTCTCCTCTCCCCTCCTTCCCCAGGCGGCGCCGACGGCGGGCTCGCCTTTTCCCTCTTCTACTCCGGCGACCCCCCTCCGCTCCCGTGTGGCTTCGTCCCCCGCCCCCTCCCCCGCCTCGCCGGCCTCGCCTCGCTCTGTCCTCCCCGCCCCTCCCCCGTCCAACAGGTTTTGGGCGCTCGACTCCGAGGAGTCAGGCTCGGACTCTAAGTCCCACCTTTCCCTCCCCGTCTGGCGCTTTCATGCGGTCTCCCCGTCGTCTCGACTCCGGGTCGCTGCCGGAAGTTTGCGCCTGGTGGGCGCGGACGACCTGCCTTCACCACGGTGGAGGAGGGTGGCTGGCGGCGCGTGTCCAGTGGGCGTCGTGGTGCTCCTGATCCGTCTCCGGCTCGGGGTCTCCTAGGCCCTGGTGGGGGTGGGGCGATGGTGCCGGACCCACCTTCTCCATCATCCCCTCTGGCGGCCTCCCCTGCGTGCGCTCCGTCTGGGGGTTCGTTGCTTTCTTCGCCGACGGCGGCGGCGGCGGCATCGGCAACCCTAGATCTAGCGCTGGTGGCGGTGGTGGCTCCTGCTTCTGGGCCGCAGGCCACCGGGCCGCCTGGTGGGCCTGTTGGGCCTGGGGCTTTTCCTCCCCTTGACTGTGTGACAGTTTTCCCCCTCTCCCTCCCTTGGTGCCTGGGCCGCCGGTGGCCCAGGCCCACTCCCTCGCCCCACCCTCAGCCCATCCTAATGGCCCTGGCCTTGCGCGGTCCGGATATTTATGGGTGCGGAGGGGTTCGCCCCCCCATTCTTAGGGTTTCCCGCTTCCTCCTCTGACCTGCGCCGTCGCCGCTCTCCCATTAGGGTTTTCTCTAGATCTACTCCTCCTCCCCCTGTCTCTCTGATACGTCCATTTTGCATCATGTTTTTATGTTGATATTTATTGCACTATGGGCTGTTATTACACATTATGTCACAATACTTATGCATTTTCTCTCTTATTTTACAAGGTTTACATGAAGAGGGAGAATGCATGCAGCTGGAATTCTGGGATGGAAAAGGAGAAAGCATTGGAGACCTATTCTACACAACTCAAAAAGCCCTAAAACTCCATGAAACTCCGTTTCAGAAAATATAAAACATATCTGGCGAAAGAAGTACAGGAGGGGGGCCACCCACCGTCCACGAGGGTGGGGGGTACGCCCCCCTGGGCGCGCCCCCTGCCTCGTGGGCCACCTGGCAGCCCCCGGATGCCTATCTTCTGCTATATGAGGTGTTTTGACCTGGAAAAAATCTTAAGGAGGCTTTCGGGCGAAGCGCCGCCGTCTCGAGGCGGAACCTTGGCGGAACCAATCTAGGGTTCCAGCGGAGCTGTTCTGCCAGGGATACTTCCCTCAGGGAGGGGGAAATCATCACCATCATCATCACCAACAACTCTCCCATCTTGGGGAGGGTTATCATCATCAACATCTTCACCAACACCATCTCCTCTCAAACCCTAGTTCATCTCTTGTATCCAATCTTTGTATGAAAGCCTCAGATTGGTACCTGTAGGTTGCTAGTAGTGTTGATTACTCCTTGTAGTAGATGCTAGTTGGTTTACTTGGTGGAAGATCATATGTTCAGATCCATTATGCATATTAATACCCCTCTGATTATGAACATGAATATGCTTTGTGAGTAGTTACGTTTGTTCCTAAGGACATGGGAGAAGTCTTGTTGTAAGTAGTCATGTGAATTTGGTATTCGTTCGATATTTTGATGAGATGTATGTTGTCTTTCCTCTAGTGGTGTCATGTGAACGTCGACTACATGACACTTCACCATTGTTTTGGCCTAGAGGAAGGCAATGGGAAGTAATAAGTAGATGATGGGTTGCTAGAGTGATAGAAGCTTAAACCCTAGTTTATGCGTTGCTTCGTAAGGGGCTGATTTGGATTCATATGTTTCATGCTATGGTTAGGTTTACCTTAATACTTCTTTTGTAGTTGCGAATGCTTGCAATAGAGGTTAATCATAAGTGGGATGCTTGTCCAAGTAAGGGCAACACCCAAGCATCGGTCCACCCACATACCAAATTATCAAAGTAATGAACGCGAATCATACGAACGTGATGAAAACTAGCTTGACGACAATTCCCATGTGTCCTCGGGAGCGTTTTACTTCATATAAGAGTTTCTCCAGGCTTGTCCTTTGATACAAAAAGGATTGGGCCATCTTGCTGCAACTTATTTACTTTTACTATTTGTCACTTGTTACCAATTATCTTATCACAAAACTATCTATTACCAATTATTTCAGTGATTGCAGAAAATACCTTACTGAGAACTGCCTATCCTTTCCTTCTGCTCCTCGTTGGATTCGACACTCTTAGTTATCGAATGGACTACGATAGATCCCCTACACTTGTGGGTCATCAAGACTCTTTTCTGGCACCGTTGCCTGGGAGTGAAGCTCCTTTGGTAAGGAAAAATTTATATAGTGTGCTGAAATTTACTGTCACTTTTCACTATGGAACTTAATCCTTTGAGGGGCTTATTTGGGGTATCTTCACCCCGACCAGTAGAGCAAAGAGTTGCTCCTTAACCTACTGAACCTACTAAAAATGTTTGCTTTGAAATTCCTTCGGGTATGATAGAGAAGCTGCTAGCTAACCCCTTTACAGGAGATGGAACATTGCATCCCAATGTGCACCTAATCTATGTGGATGAAGTTTTTGAATTATTTAAGCTTGCAGGTATGACCGAGGATGTGATCAAGAAGAAGTTCTTACCTTTATTTTTGAAGGGAGAGGCATTGACATGGTTTAGGCTATGCGATGATATTGGATCATGGAACTACAATCGATTGAAGTTGGAATTTCATCAGAAGTTCTATCCTATGCATCAGGTTCATCGTGATCACAGTTATTTATATATAATTTTTGGCCTCGCGAAGGAGAAAGTATCGGTCAAGCTTGGGGGAGGCTTAATTCAATGTTATATTCATGCCCCAATCATGAGCTCTCAAGAGAAATGATTATTAAGAAAATGTATGCTCGGCTTTCTCTCAATAATCGTTCGATGATCGATACTTCTTGTACTGGTTCTTTTATGATGAAGACTATTGAATTCAAACGGGATTTATTGGAAAGAATTAAACACAATTCTGAAGATTGGGATCTCGATGAAGGTAAGGAGTCAGGTATAACACCTAAGTTTGATTGTGTTAAATCTTTTATGAATACTGATGTTTTCCGTGAATTTAGCCCTAAATATGGACTTGACTCTGAGATAGTAGCTTCTTCATGTGAATCATTTGCTACTCATGTTGATCTCCCTTAGGAAAAGTGGTTTAAATTTCATCCTCCCATTGAAGTAAAAGTAGTTGAACCTGTTATAGTTGAAGAAAAGACTATCACTTATAATGTTGATCCTATTGTTCCTACCGCTTATATTGAGAAACCACCTTTCCTTGTTAGAATAAAGGATCATGCTAAAGCTTCAACTGTGGTTCGCAAGAGTAATACTAGAACACCTACACCCTCTGAGCAAATTAAAGTTGAACCTAGTGTTGCTATGGTTAAGGATATTTTGGTCGATAATATATATGGGCATGTTATTTACCTCCAGGACGAAGCTGCTAGAATCGCCAGAACCGATACTAGGAATAAACATAGACCTGTTGTAGGCATGCCTGTTAGTTCCGTTAAAATAGGAGATCATTGCTATCATGGATTATGTGAAGTAGGTGCTAGTGTGAGTGTAATATCCATCTCCTTATATGAAGAAATTATGCACAATATTGCACCTGCTGAGCTAGAAGGTATTGATGTTACTATTAAGCTTGCCAATAGAGACACTATTTCACCTATTGGGATTGTTAGAGATGTTGAAGTCTTGTGTGGGAAAGTTAAATACCCTGCTGATTTCCTTGTTCTTGGTTCCCCACAAGATGATTTTTGCCCCATTATATTTGGTAGACCCTTCTTGAATACTGTTAATGCTAAGATAGATTGCGAAAAAGATATTTTTACTGTTGGATTAGGGGATATGCCTCATGATTTTAACTTTACTAAATTTCGTAGACAACCCCATGATAAAGAATTTCCTAGTAAGGATGAAATTATTGGTCTTGCTTCTATTGTTGTACCTCCTAACAATCCCTTAGAACAATATTTGCTAGACCATGAAAATGATATGTACATGAATGAGAGAAGGGAAATAGATGAAATATTCTTTAAACAGGGACCCTTATTGAAATACAACTTGCCTGTTGAAATTCTAGGGGATCCTCCTCCACCCAAGGGTGATCCCGTGTTTGAACTCAAACCATTACCTGATACTCTTAAGTATGTTTATCTTGATGAAAAGAAAATATATCATGTTATTATTAGTTCTAACCTTTCAGAGCAGGAAGAAGAGAAATTATTAAAAACTTTGAAGAAGCACCGTGCTGCTATTGGATATACTCTTGATGATCTTAAGGGCATTAGTCCCACTCAATGCCAACACAAGATAAAATTGGAAAAGGATGCTAAACCGGTTATTGATCATCAACGACGGTTAAATCCTAGGATGAAAGAAGTGGTAAGAAAAGAAATATTGAAGCTTCTAGAGGCAGATATAATTTATCCAGTTGCTGATAGTCAGTGGGTAAGCCATGTCCATTGTGTCCCTAAGAAGGGAGGTATTACTGTTGTTCCTAGTGATAAAGATGAATTGATCCCACAAAGAATTGTTACAGGTTATAGGATGGTAATTGATTTCCGCAAATTAAATAAAGCTACTAAGAAAGATCATTACTCTCTACCTTTTATTGATCAAATGCTAGAAAGATTATCCAAACATACACATTTTTGCTTTCTAGATGGCTATTCTGGTTTCTCTCAAATACTGTGTGAAAAGAGGACCAAGAAAAGATCACTTTTACTTGTCCCTTCGGTACCTTTGCTTATAGACATATGCCTTTTGGTTTATGTAATGCACCTGCTACCTTTCAAAGATGCATGATGGCTATATTTTCTGATTTTTGTGAAAAGATTGTTGAGGTTTTCATGGATGATTTTTCCATTTATGGAACTTCTTTTGATGATTGCTTAAGCAACCTTGATCGAGTTTTGCAGAGATGTGAAGAAACTAATCTTGTCTTGAATTGGGAAAAGTGCCATTTTATGGTTAATGAAGGCATTGTCTTGAGGCATAAAATTTCTGAAAGAGGTATTGAAGTTGATAAAGCTAAGGTTGATGCTATTAAAAAGATGTCGTGTCCCAAGGACATCAAAGGTATAAGAAGTTTCGTTGGTCATGTCAGGTTTTATAGGAGGTTCATTAAGGACTTCTCCAAAATCTCTAGGCCTCTGACTAATCTCTTACAAAAAATATGTTCCTTTTGTCTTTAATGATGATTGTGTAGAAGCATTTGAAATACTTAAGGAAGCATTGATCTCTGCACCTATTGTCCAACCTCTTGACTAGAATTTACCCTTTGAAATTATGTGCGATGCTAGTGATTATGCTGTAGGTGCTGTTCTAGGACAAAGAGTTGATAAGAAATTGAATGTTATCCAGTATGCTAGTAAAACTCTAGACAGTGCTCGGAGAAATTATGCTACTACCGAGAAAGAATTTTTAGCAGCTGTATTTTCTTGTGATAAGTTTAGAACTTATATTGTTGATTCTAAAGTAACTATTCACACTGATCATGTTGCTATTAAATACCTTATGGAAAAGAAAGATGCTAAACCTAGACTCATTAGATGGGTTCTCCTGCTACAAGAATTTGATTTGCATATTATTGATAGAAAGGGAGCTCAGAACCCCGTTGCGGACAACTTGTCTAGGTTAGAGAATATTCTTGATGACCCACTACCTAATGATGATAGCTTTCCTGAGGAACAATTAGTTGTCATAAATGCTTCTCGTACTGCTCCATGGTATGCTGATTATGCTAATTACATTGTTGCTAAATTTATACCACCTAGTTTCACATACCATCAAGAGAAAAAGTTTTTCTATGATTTGAGACATTACTTCTGGGATGACCTACACCTTTATAAAGAAGGAGTATATGGTATTATTAGACGTTGTGTACCTGAACATGAACAGGAACAGATCCTACGCAAATGTCACTCCGAGGCTTATGGAGGACGCCATGCTGGAGATAGAACTGCACATAAGGTACTGCAATCTGGTTTTGCCCACTCTCTTCAAGGATGACCGTAAGTTTGTCTTGTCTTGTGATGAATGTCAAAGAATTGGTAATATCAGTAGACGTCAAGAAATGCCCATGAATTATTCACTTGTTATCGAACCATTTGATGTCCGGGGCTTTGATTATATGGGACCATTTCCTTCCTCTAATGGGTATACACATATTTTAGTTGCTGTTGATTACGTTACTAAGTTGGTAGAAGCTATTCCAACTAGTAGTGTTGATCATAACACCTCTATTAAGATGCTTAAAGAAGTTATTTTTCCGAGGTTTGGAGTCCCTAGATACTTAATGACTGATGGTTCTTCACACTTTATTCATGGTGCTTTCCGTAAAATGCTTGCTAAATAAGATGTTAACCATATAATTGCATCTCCATACCACCCACAGTCTAGTGGTCAAGTAGAACTAAGTAATAGAGAGCTGAAATTAATCTTGCAAAAGACTGTTAATAGATCTAGGAAGAATTGGGCCAAGAAACCTGATGATGCATTATGGGCCTATAGAACTGCATATAAAAATCCCATGGGTATGTCTCCGTATAAAATGGTTTATGGAAAAGCATGTCACTTACCTCTCGAACTAGAGCATAAGGCATATTGGGCTATTAAAGAGCTCAATTATGATTTCAAACTTGCCCGTGAGAAGAGGTTATTTGACATTACCTCGCTTGATGAATGGAGAACCCAGGCCTATGAAAATGCCAAACTATTTAAAGAAAAAGTTAAAAGATGGCATGACAAAAGGATACAAAAGCGCGAGTTTAACGTAGGTGATTATGTCTTGCTATACAACTATCGTTTAAGATTTTTTGCAGGAAAAATTCTCTCTAAATGGGAAGGCCCTTACGTTATCGAGGAGGTCTATCATTCCGGTGCCATAAAAAATCAACAACTTGGAGGGCACAAATCCGAAGGTGGTGAACGGTCAAAGAATCAAACATTATATGTCAGGTAATCCTATAAATGTTGAAACCAATGTTATTGAAATCGTAACCCCGGAGGAGTACATAAGGGACACTTTCTAGAATGATGCAGACTCCGGAAAGGAAGAGTTATGTGGTACGGTAAGTAAACCGACTCCAAAACAGTTCTAATGGCAATTTTATCTCCGTTTTGGAATATTTAGAAAATTAGAAAAATAAGAGGCAGTCCGGAAAGGACACGAGGCCTCCACGAGGGTGG
The DNA here is from genome assembly GCA_902687465.1 of Secale cereale. Lineage (NCBI taxonomy): Eukaryota > Viridiplantae > Streptophyta > Magnoliopsida > Poales > Poaceae > Secale > Secale cereale. Next base: position 447,468,908 of record LR738713.1, on the reverse strand, counting down.
AGGGCGCGCCTTACCCCTGGGCGCGCCCCCTACCTCGTGGGCACCTCGTGTGCCTCCCGGACTCCGTTTTCTCGCACGTTACTCCTTTTGGTCGGTAAAAATTCATTATATATTCCCCCGAAGGTTTTGACTACCGCACCACGCAAAAATCCTCTGTTCTTGTTTCGAGCTATTTTCTGCCAGGGTTGACATGGTCAGGCATCATGTTGTCCTCCTCTTCCAACAATGAGGGCAACGATGCTTGGTTAATGAAGAAAGAGCTGAAGAGAGAAGAACCCGGGGAGATCAACAAGGAGAATAGGATCAAGAAGGCTACGGAAGATTGGGCTCCGGTAGCAGAAGAAGAAGACACCCTTCAACCCCTTCCAAACCTTTTTACTTCAACTAAGGTTGAAGCTTTCAAGATGATTGAATTATCTCAAATACAAAACAAGTATCTCACAAGTGAAAATATTTTGCTGAAGGAGCATATCGTCACACTCAAGGGTATCATCCGCAAGTTGGAGGATCTCCTACGCTTGATGTACGATACTCCGTCATCACTGCTACCAACTCCATCATCACCACCTTCGAAGAAAGAGACATAATCACATGGGTATGGGCACTCCCCTTGGCAACTGCCAAGCTTGGGGGAGGTGCCCCGGTATCGTATCACCATCACACTCCTATCTTTACCATTTTTCTTAGTTCGATCCTTTTGGTAATATCTTGATCTAGTAGAATAAAGTTTAGTATGATCATGAGAGGACAAAAGAAAATATAAAAAGTATCATAGAGATCATATTGATCTTATGGAAGGTAATGACTTCACATATAAAGAGTATGATGAATAAAAGTTGTTGGGAGTTGAGAAACATAGTTTTGGTCATCGTTGCAATTAATAGGAAGTAATAAGGAAAGAGAGGTTTTCACATACAAATATACTATCTTGATCTAGTAGAATAACGTTTAGTATGATCATGAGAGGACAAAAGAAAATATAAAAAGTATCATAGAGATCATATTGATCTTATGGAAGGTAATGACTTCACATATAAAGAGTATGATGAATAAAAGTTGTTGGGACTTGAGAAACATAGTTTTGGTCATCGTTGCAATTAATAGGAAGTAATAAGGAAAGAGAGGTTTTCACATACAAATATACTATCTTGGACATCTTTTATGATTGTGAGCACTCATTAAAATATGACATGCCAAAGGGTTGATGTTGGACAAGGAAGACACCGTGATGGGTTATGTCTTCTTATATCCGAAATAAAGTATATTGTCATGGATCATCCAACATGTTGAGCTTGCCTTTCCCCCTCATGCTAGCCAAAACTTCTTGCACCAAGTAGAGATACTACTTGTGCTTCCATACATCCTTAAACCCAGTTTTGCCATGAGAGTCCACCATACCTACCTATGGATTGAGTAAGATTCTTCAAGTAAGTTGTCATTGTTGCAACTCTCTAAAATATGTATGATCTATTAGTGTGGAGAAAATAAACTTTATACGATCTTGTGATATGGAAGCAATAAAAGCGACGGACTGCATAATAAAGGTCCGTATCACAAGTGGCAATATAAAGTGACGTTCTTTTGCGCTAAGATTTTGTACATCCAACCATAAAAAGCACATGACAACCTCTGCTTCCCTCTGCGAAGGTCCTATCTATTATTCTTGCCTTATAAGATTCATGGTGATCTTCACCTTTCCTTTTTACATTTTATCCTTTGGCAAGCACCTTGTGTTGGAAATATCCTGACATATATACCCAATTGGATGTAAGCTATCATGATCTATTAGAGTTGACATTACCCTTGAGGTAAAAAGTTGGGAGGCAACACTATAAGCCCCTATCTTTCTTTGTGTCCGATTAATTGCGTGAGTATTAGAAATTGTGAAAGACTAAATGATAGTTGAGTATGTGGACTTGCTGAAAAGTTCTTATATTGACTCTTTCACATGTTACGATAAATTGCAATTGCTTCAATGACCGATATCATAGTTTGTTAGTTTTCAATGAAGTTTCTGATTCATACTTGACATTGTGAATGGATTGTTACTCTATCATAAGAAATCGTATGACAATTTATATATGTTTTTGTTATATGAATGATCATGATGCCCTCATGTCCGTATTTTATTTTATCGACACCTCTATCTCTAAACATGTGGACATATTTTTTGATATTGGCTTTCGCTTGAGGACAAGCGATGTCTAAGCTTGGGGGAGTTGATATGTCCATTTTGCATCATGTTTTTATGTTGATATTTATTGCACTATGGGCTGTTATTACACATTATGTCACAATACTTATGCCTTTTCTCTCTTAGTTTACAAGGTTTACATGAAGAGGGAGAATGCCGGCAGCTGGAATTCTGGGCTGGAAAAGGAGCAAACATTGGAGACCTATTCTGCACAACTCAAAAAGCCGTGAAACTCCACGAAACTCTGTTTCAGAAAATATAAAAATTATATGGCAAAAGAAGTACATGAGGGGGCCACCCACCGTCCACGAGGGTGGGGGGCACCCCCTGGGCGCGCCCCCTGCCTCGTGGGCGACCTGGTAGCCCCTGATGCCTATCTTCTTCTATATGAGGTGTTTTGACCTCAAAAAAATCATAAGGAGGCTTTCGGGATGAAGCGCCGCCGTCTCGAGGCGGAACCTTGGCGGAACCAATCTAGGGCTCCAGCGGAGCTGTTCTGCCAGGGATACTTCCCTCCGGGAGGGGGAAATCATCGCCATCATCATCACCAGCAACTCTACCATCTTGGAGAGGGTTATCATCATCAACATCTTCACCAGAACCATCTCCTCTCAAACCCTAGTTCATCTCTTGTATCCAATCTTTGTATCAAAGCCTTAGATTGGTACCTATAGGTTGCTAGTAGTGTTGATTACTCCTTGTAGTAGATGCTAGTTGATTTACTTGGTGGAAGATCATATGTTCAGATCCATTATGCATATTAATACTCCTATAATAATGAACATGAATATGCTTTGTGAGTAGTTATGTTTGTTCCTGAGGACATAGGAGAAGTCTTGCTGTAAGTAGTCGTGTGAATTTGGTATCCGTTCAATATTTTGATGAGATGTATGTTGTCTTTCCTCTAGTGGTGTCATGTGAACGTCGACTACATGACACTTCACCATTCTTTGGGCCTATGGGAAGGAATTGGGAAGTAATAAGTAGATGATGGGTTGCTAGAGTGATAGAAGCTTAAACCCTAGTTTATGCATTGCTTCGTAAGGGGCTGATTTGGATCCATATGTTTCATGCTATGGTTAGGTTTACCTTAATACTTCTTTTGTAGTTGCGGATGCTTGCAATAGAGGTTAATCATAAGTGGGATGCTTGTACAAGTAAGGGCAACACCCAAGCACCGGTCCACCCACATACCAAATTATCAAAGTAACGAACGTGAATCATATGAACGTGATGAAAACTAGCTTGACGATAATTCCCATGTGTCCTCGGGAGCGTTTTCCTTCATATAAGAGTTTGTCCAGGCTTGTCCTTTGCTACAAAAAGGATTGGGCCATATTGCTGCACCTTATTTAGTTTTACTATTTGTCACTTGTTACCAATTATCTTATCACAAAGCTATCTGTTACCGATAATTTCAGTGCTTGCAGAAAATACCTTACTGAAAACTGCCTATCATTTCCTTCTGCTCCTCGTTGGGTTCGATACTCTTACTTATCGAAAGGATTAAGATATATCCCCTACACTTTTGGGTCATCACTCTCTTGTTTGCGGCGGTGGTTTCGATGGACCGCTCGTGCGGGTCCTCCAGCGAGGCCGTCTCTGGCCAGAAGCGGAGGAGGAAGGGCTCGGGTGGTGATGAGGCGGATCTTGAGTCTGAGGCCGCTCTGCATTCCTGGCTCCTGGCGGCGCGTGCTCCGACCACAGGGGTGGCGTCGGCGAAGGGCAGCGCCCCCTCGCTCGGATCTGGTCTAGTGGCGGCCGGTCGCTCGGTGTCGTTGGCTGGTTCTGCGGCGGTCTCTGCAGATCCATGGGAGGTGGCGGCTGCGGCCAGTAGGGCTGGATCTACTGGCCCGTATCAGTCGCCCCCTCTACATGGTGCTACGCCCCAGGGGAGTGGCCCGCTGCGGGCTCTGGCGGCTCCTGGGGGCGGCGCGGTTCGTGCCTCGTGGTGCCTCGGGGGCGCCGGTCCGTCGCCCCGCTGCCGCTGCTGCTGGTCGGGGCGTCGGATACGCGTCTGGGTCTGCTGCTGGTGATGGCATCCTTCCCCCTCCTCCTCTTGGCTCTGCTCGCATTCTGCCCTAGTCTCATGTCGCCAACCCAACCCTCACCTGCTTCGCTTGTCATCGCCCTGGGCATTTCCAATCTCGCTGCCAAAACCCTCCTTTCTGTCTTATCTATAGAGAAGATGGTCACCTCACGGTTGATTGCCAGAACTGCACCAAACCCCCTGGCTTCGTTCATTATGGCCTTGGTCTTCCTGGCTGCTCCTTTTTCACCCTAGACCATGAGGTCCCTGGTGCTGTTCCTATTCCAACTCTCTCCAACTCCGGTATCATTACTGTTCAGGCAAAGCGCATCACCCCCAAGATCGTTCCCGATGAGCTCCAGTTATGGGACGACGGGGGTTGGGATTGGAAATTCGTCAGCTGTCAGAATTTGAGTTCGTAGAGACGTTTCCCTCCAAAGAAAGCCCGCGGATGATCTCCTCCTGTACCAGTTTCACGCTTCCCCTCAATCAACTGGTCGTGTGTGTCAAGGCTGCGTCTAATGGATCTAAACCAATTTCCTCTTTTGTATGAAGCCTGGGTCCTAGTTGATGATGTACCTCCTGCTCTCCATTCCACTGCTTTCATCATGGCCTTTGGTGTGCTCATTGGTAAGCCCATCGAGGTGGATCAGGAATCTCTGGTTGTCATGGGGCCGGTTCGCCTACGGGTGTGGTGTGTGGATCCTCTCTGTATATGTGGCTCCATCGACGTCTTTCCCTCGGCCGGTGGCTTCAGGCTTACGGTCAGGGTCGAGGGAGATGCGGCTCCGGTTTCGCCCCCTCCTCCCCCCCCCCCGCAACCTTCCTCGGGCAATGATGACAAGGGCAAGGATGATGATGGACTCTGGGATGATTCTTTTCATGGCAATGAACATCTCTTTACCCAGTCGGAGTGGGACGGCCTTTCGCCTGAAGATTGGGACCTGCTCAAGGAGAACACCCCAGCTGGGGGGTGCCAAGGATTCGATGCCTGCTACGGGTGGGGTGGGGGGGGTTGCGGCTTCTGGTGGGGGTGCAGGGCACACCGTTCTCTGTAGTGTGCTCCAATCTTCCATCCCGTCCCGCCTCCCCCCTCCCTCTCGGGTATTGAAGATCTGGCCTCGGCTGGTCCCTTGGCCTCGAAGAAGAAGAAGTCGTTAGTCAAAAAGTTCTCTGCCCGCAGCAGGGCTTTCGGCGATTCAAAACAGTCAGCGGCAGGGATGTGCCGTAGGTTGGATGCTGACTAGGGTACGGCCTCGGGCCCGTCCTCTACGGCGGCTTCTCCCATCTGCGCTCGTCCGGCGCAGTTGCGCTCGCGTGCCTCCACTGCCAGCAAGAACGGTCGCGTCTCCAACAGCGGCAAGCGTGTCACTGATCGGGCGGCGCAGCGTGCTGCGGCCAGGGATCTACCTCCTTCAGGTATGTCTACATGTTCCCCTCCCCTTCGTCGTCCTGTCCTTTCCCCTGTTCATCTAGTGCTCCCTTCACAGCCCAATGATCACCTTTTACATATCTTAGAGGACGTAGGAATTTCTTGTGATCCTAGCTTTGGCTCCCCATCTACATTGCTAGAGATAATTTGGGCTAATGAAATTGCTCAGGCAGACATCGCTAAAGCCAAGGAGGTTGTATCTGGGTCTGTCGCCCCACCGGTTGTGGCCGGTGGGGGATTCAAGCTTCGGTCATGATCATATCTCTTCCTTTTTTTGTTTAACATGTTTTCCCATGTTGAAATTTCTTATCCGAAGTCTCTCTTGCTTATTCAACTCTCTCTAATTCTTATCTGGAGTGTTCAAGGTATCTCAGAAGATTCGTGTTTCAATCCTTAATCCATTCAAGCTATTTTTTTGAGGATTGTCATCTTATTCAAGCCATTTAATTCAACCGATGCAATAACTCTTAAGCAATCTTTTTTCAACGGTGATTTCTTTAGTGGGCCCTAACCCACAGGTTTTTTCCCAGGATCTTACCTGACTCTTCCAAGTTTTTCGGAGTTATACTCAAATTCTTTTCAAAGTGTGATGTAAGATTGATTTCCATCAGTCATACGCCTTCTCCAAGTTTACTTTCAAATTCTCTCCATCGTTGGTTCAACCTTTTAATTCTTCATTCCGGAGTGCCTCAACAATTCATGGTGGTGTATCCCATCGTCTTCTCAGATTTGAAGAACGAAGAAGAGTTCCTCTTGAATCCTTACCCGTTCTTCCAAAGATTCATGGTTCTAGCTTCATGCCGTCCTCATAATTGTTTTTGGTTGTGAGAATTCTTTTTATACCCATCCGAAGAATTTCATGAATTCTTCCCATTGTGATCCTCCGAAGGCCATCATTTCAGAAGATTTCTTCGTTCTCAGTTTTCAACTTCGTCCTCCAAATATTCTTCATTGATGCCTCTTCGTTCGTATCCATAATTCTTCCGGTGCTTTGTCCAAGTATTCTTTAACCAATTCGCGATCTCTTCGTTCTGTTGCATCTAAATTTCCTCTAGTGCTTATTCTTCCCGGTGATTGTTCTCTTTCATCACCCGGTTTCAATTCTTACGGTGGTTCATTCAAGAGTTCTTTTCCTATGTTATCATATCAATTCATTCGTTCTTTCTGAAATCCTACCGGTGATTCGTTGAATACTTTCGCAAGTTTGTGCGAGATCTCTCTTTAATTCTTTGCAACGAGAATAAGTAGTATGCCAAGTCCGTTGCTTGTCGTCAATTTAAACTGATGAAGGATATGCATAACATAATTCTTATTCTCATTTCATCCAAGTGGATTAATCCCTTCGTTTTAGAGTTTATTCATGAGGAATAAATTCTTGGTTTCAAGTTGTTCGTCTTGTCTCCCGGAGTTCCAAGCTATATCAATTATCTCGTCGCGAAGCTTCATGTAAATCATCGCAGGCCTTGAATCTTATTATTTTCATCTTTCACTTCTCATCCTTTTGTTACCGGAGTTCTTCATGCTGGTTCATCATGATTTAATTCATCCTCGTGGTGTTCATCAAGATTCTTGTGTGAGGAGTTCAAGTATTCTTCTTCTTGCATTCCGAAGTGCAATTCTTGCTCCCTTTTCTTTTAAGGCGGTGTTATGTCATTTTGTCAATTTCCCTTCATGTTTCATGATTCACAAGTTGTCAAGAATGAAATATGTATACCCATCATTTTCTTCGTTCATGAAATCTTTTCAACCTTCAATTTCCTCGTTGGAGTTAACTTGGGTTATATTTCACCTAAAAGTTTTTCCCTAAGGATTGTTGCTATTATGGTGCTTAATAATGACCCAAGCTTTTCATTTATCCTCAGAATTTCACCTCAAGTTTTGAGATGTTTTCCATAAGCCCACATCAAGCTTATTCTTTTTGTTGTTGATTATTTTCAACAACTCCGTTCAACCCTTCTTCGTAAGGAGGATTTTTCTAATTCATTTGTGGGAGAAGTTGTCATTTTTCTTCTCTGTTCTTTTCGTTCATTGATTTATATGCTATTCTTTCATTCCGGAGGCATTGTGATGTTGCTCTCTCCAAACCATCATCTCGTCTTATCGAGATCATGTTCTTTCCTTTGCTTATCCATTCAACGAGCGTTGTGCCCTCCATTCAAATTCTCTCATCTTATCAAGTTTTGCCTATCTTTTCAACCAGAGTGTTGTCTGAGAAATCTTTCTTAACCTTGTGCCATTCTTTTAATTGTTTCGGAAGCAGTGTGTTGTTGATTTCATCAAGTATCATCCCAACTTGGCAAGTTCATGTTCAATTCCTTACATTTTCAGACGGAGTGCTGTCCAAATTATGTCATTTTTATTGCTTGGCTATACCGTTGCAGTTTCATATTCTTGGTCCGTGAGCTCATATTCGTTCTTTTGACCTACAACGTTCTTGTAATGTTCCTTGTTCTTCTTCTCTAACGGAGTGTTTCATATCCGTTCATCTCTGTTGTATCCTTTCTTTCAAGTTGTTCAACCTCTCAAGGTTTGTTGGTTTCATTCATTTGTTGATGAAGCAAGTTTGGTTTACATCTTCCTTTTCCTCTTCTATCCGGTGCCATCTCTAGGATTTCGGGTCGAGATCCTCTCTTAGTGTGGGAGAGTTGTGACACCTCGAGACCGATGCGCCAGGTGTCAACCAGTTATTCGTCGTCGTTCCCATGTCATTTTCTTGCGTGTTGCACTTTGCCATGTCATCATGTGCATTTCTTCAGCATGTTTTCAAAACTTGCATTCGTTCGGGTTCCCCAGTTCTCTGCGTTATCCGTTCTGAGTCCAGACACACTCACACGCGCACGCGGCACCTCCGAATATTTATTTTATAAGTGGTCGAAAAATGTTCTCGGAATGGGATGAAACTTGGCGTGTGGTCTTATTATAGTGTAGGTAGGCCGCCTGTCAAATTTCGTCGCATTCTGAGTTCATTTGATAGCCCAACAGATAAACATATAGCGGCACTATAGCTGGATGAACGTCGGACGTTTCGGTGTTTCGAAACAGTCATCGGGCCCCCTCTCTGTCTCCCTCTCTTCTCAGTCCAACCAGGCATCTGCGACCGCCTAACATCTCTGCACAGCGCACATACCCCATCACGTGCGCCCAAAACTGCCCCGGACCCAAACCGCTCTGTTGTTACCGTTGGGTTCGGATCATCTCCAAACATCCCTAAAATATCTTCGGTTTATTCTTTGGACTCCCTAGCCTATTTTTTTCTCGGACTGTCCGATTACGATTGGAGGGACCACATACCCCTAAACCTAGCCCACTGCTATATATATCGTGCAAACCCTAAAATCTAGGGGAGCTGTCCCATCCCTCCTTGTCGCCGCGGCCACTCCACCAATCCCTCCATCGGGATCCACAACGGGCCAACCACCTCCCTCCGGTTCGAGCCACCACCGAAACTTCCAAATCCATCGATCCCCACCAACCGGCTTCCCCTCGATGCCTCCATCAGCCTTCCCCTAGATCCACCTCCTGTAGCGCTCGAGAGGCCCGAGCTCCTTCAACCTCGTGACCCCGCTGCCCCGGCAATCCTCGAGGTCAGCGACCACCCTCAGCAGGACCCCCACGCGCCTCCTCCTTCCGCAGGCTCGTGTCTTCCTCTTGCAGTGTGCGACACCTGAGGAGAGGCGAGCTCCTCCCGAACCCCATGGACACCAGAAGAGGCCGTGCCCTGACCAAGCCGCGTCATCCCGAGCCTCTTCTACACGCAGCCAGCTTGTCCTCACTCCGCCTCGACCACCTGATCCGGTCGGCCATCCCTGGATCTGGCCGTTTTTGCCATTCCAAACCACCGCCGGAGCTCCTCCTTGCCGCCGGTGAGATGCTGCTGCCGCTGCTCCTGCGTTTTCCCCTACTCCTTCCCTGCCTGACATCTCCCTCTCTCTTGGGCTCCCGATGCAGCGCCCGGAGGGTGCCAAGCTGCCGAGCGCCTCCCGAACCCTCTGCCTCGCCTGGATCCAGATGGGATCGCGCCTCCCCTGCCACCGGCGTTGCCAAGTCCTGCTGCTCTGCATGTCGAACGCTGAACGAGCACGCCGCTCCGCGTTGACTTCGTCCTCCTCGACCGCGCCTCCCCTTGGCATGTCACCGCGATTCCGAGGCCCAGCCGCGCCAGATTCGGCCTGCTTCGGCTTGCCTCCATCGATCTGGCCTATGGGCCCTATGGTGAGAAGCACCTGCATCCCAGTTCCCAGCCGATTTTGGCCCAATCCTTTTTTCCCCGTCCAAGGTTTTTGCTAATTTATCCAGTAATTGCAGTTTTTTAGAAAACCCCCTGGTGTTCATGCATTTAATAACTTAACAAACATGCATCAGTTTAAAATAAGCTATATATGAAAATTGCTTAGAATTCTGTGTAGATTAATAATATGCCACTTTCATCCATGTTTAAAATGTTTAAAATGATGTTTGCACAAGTTTGCTTAAATAACATGCTAAAATGGTTTTATTCATAACTAAATAACCGTAACTCCAAATTTAATAAACTTTATATGTAAATGGGGTGGAAAAATGTGTAGATTAACATGGTGCACTTTGTTTTGCTGTTTAACAACTTTAAAATATGGTAATAGGCAGAACAGTACCAAATTAATAAATATGCACATGGGGAGTTTTCGGGATTTGTTGTTGTTATTTCCGGCCTCATTTAAAACTAGATAGTGTAGTTTTGCTCATGTTCACCTCTTGACATGTTTAATAAAAACATTTAATCTTGTCTTGTAAATAAACGAGAGTCAACTAAATAAATAACATGTGGTGTTTCGTCAATATGCAACTCGTTGCATATTGAGCTCCACTTAACTTGTAGTACTTGTTTGTGCACTTTGCCATGCCATGCAAATTTAAACCGGACATGCATCATACTTGTTTTTGCAGCATATGCCTTGGTTATGATATGTGTGTTTACCATGTTGTTTGCTTCTTCCGGTAGGCATCTCTCGTTAGCTTCGATTTTGTTCCAGAGTTGTGGGGTTTTGTTCAACTACTTCTTGGACTCGTTCTTCTTCCTTGCGGAATCCCAGGCAAGATGACCATTCCTAGATATCACTTCTACCTTTGCCTATGCTAGATGTCTCGCTCTTTAGATATTGCCTCGATGCCTATTCCTGTTTGTCAGCCTTCTATTGTTGCCATGAAACCTCTAACCTTGACACCTTCCCAGCAAACCGTTGTTTGGCTATGTTACCCGCTTGCTCAACCCCTCTTATAGCGTTGTTAGTTGCAGGCGAAGATGAAGATTGCTCCATGTTGGAACTTGTTGTTGGAATATCACAATATCTCTTAAATATATTAACACGCCTATATACTTGCCAATGGGTGGAAGGCTTGGCGTTTTGCTCGGTGTTTTGTTCCACTCATGCCACCTTGGGAACCGATAAACTTGTGTTATGTTCCTTGATTTTGTGTTCCTAACACGGTTGGGGTTTATGGGCCCCCCTCGATAATTCGCACTGCTTAAAGCTTTTCCAGCAAGGCCCGACTTTGGTTTTAATTTGCCTCATAATAAAAAACATAATTAATTAATTGCATAGGGGGTCATGTCCCCGGGGTTCTTAATTCTACATAACAGGGGGGCCAGTGCTGATGGTGTTGGTCCCAAACGGGGGTCCTGCAGGGCCGCCTTGGGGAAACCCGAGGTATCTGGTATTACCTGTAGCATCGCCCATCTGGTCGTGGCCTGAGACGAGATACGCGCGGCTACTATCAGGGTGTCGGCACGCCGAGAGGTCTTGCTGGATTAGTTTTACCTTTGTCGAAATATCTTGAGCACGGGATTCCGAGAATACTCGGGTCTTCCCACTTTGGAGTTGCGACTCCGCAAATCGTGAGCTTGTGATGGGCTAAGTTGGGACACCCCTGCAGGGTTATGAACTTTCAAAAGCCGTGCCCGCGGTTATGTGGTAGATGGGAATTTATTAATATCCGATTGTAGATAACTTGACACCTTATTCATAAGAATACACTACCTGTGTGAGTAACTGTGATGGTCTCTTTCCGAAGGGCTTCGGGAAGTGAACACGGCGGGGTTATGTTTGACCGTGAGTAGCTAGGATCACTTCTTGATCAACTTGGCGATCGTTGGCACATTTCTCTTCTCGCTCTGAATTCGTAAGCTAGATGCTTAGTGCTTGTTGCAGACACTTTTATAGCCTTTACTCACCTAATGGCTTTGTTAGTTTTGATACCCGGGAACGTGATTGCTGAGTCCTCTGTGGCTCACAGATTCAACACCACACCAAATGAAGGTACCGCTGAGACTAATGCACGAGATGGACAAGAAATTCACTAGGAGTTTGATGAAGAGCTTGGCCGTATGTACGTGACGTTTTCGACGATCAGTAGTGGTTCCTACTAGGGGCGATCCGGGCTTGTGTTCTTTATGGTATCTTTCTCGTTTGGTTTTTCGTCCGTAGATGGACCCTGTGTTATTTGGATGATGTATTGTTATTGTATTCATTGTGGGACGTGGCGAGTGTAAGCCAACTAACTTTTACAATTTCATCCCTGAATTTTACATGAGATGTGCAAAGATACCATACTTGAGATCATTCTAGTATGCGCTTATGTCTTTAAGTCGTGCCTCGACACGTGGGAGACATAGTCGCATACTGGGCATTATAGGTGTGGAGGAACTTGATAGGGTTCAGGTGTCCTCAGCTGTGCCTAGGCATGGGGCTAGTAAACGACCTAAATCCTGCATGGCCCCAAGCAGGTCGAGTCTTCGCATTAAAAACTTATCTCATAGATGAAGGCTTTATTTTGGAACATTAGGGGTTTCGGCGCTAGGGGGCGCCGGGATCAGCTGAAAGACTTGGTTCGTTCTGAGAATATTGGCCTTGTTGAAATTTTGAAACCCTCCTTCTCCCCGAATGAACTCTTCACTGTCATTGGGATTGACAGGTTTGATTGCAATCATGTGGCTTCGTCTGGTCATTCGGGTGGCATCTTCATTGGCACAAAAAAAGATATGTTTGATTTCGTTGCTTTTGACCATGGGATTTTCTAGGCTAGTTCGGTCGTGTCTCATCGTTCCCTTAATTCTTTACTGTAAATCATGGTAGTATATGGTCCGGCTGATCATTCTGTTTCAAATATTTTTTGGATGAACTGCGAAATAAAATAGTCCTGTGATCTACCTCTGATTATTGGTGGGGATTTCAATTTGTTGCGCTCCCCAACGGACAAAAGCTCGTCTAATTTCTCTTGGACACTTGCAGATGCGTTTAATGCTTTCATTCGGGATATTGCTATTCATGTGATTCCTAGGGTCGGTGCCCGATACACTTGGACGAATCGTGTCTTCTTCTGTTCTGGATCGTGTCTTCTTCTGTTCTAGATGGGACACTTTGTTTCCCCGAGCCGCCCTCAGGGCTCTGTCCATCGTGGGGTCTGATCACTCTCCCCTGATTCTTGATGATGGGACTCATACAATCTCTCTCCCTCGATTCCAGTTTGATGCGTCTTGGATCTTGGTGTAGGGTTTTGCTGACTTGTTAGCGCAAAAGATTTCTTCCTTCTTATCTTCTAACCGGCGATCTTTTGGCCCGATGGACGATTGGCATCAGTGCTCCTATTTTCTTCGTAGATTTCTTCGTGGGTGGGATAGGAATCATTCCGCTGAGTCAAGGCGTGACAAGGTGCGGCTGGCTGCCCAAATTGGATCCCTAGATGATCGTGCTAACGGTCCGGGCCTTTCCCTCACTGAATGGCAGGTGCGTTATGATTTAGAAGAGGCCCTTTTGGCTCTGCACTTTCAGGATGAACTGTACTGGAGGCAAGGAGGCACCATCAATTGGACTTTAAAAGGCGATTCGCCCACTGCTTACTTCTTCGCTATTGCTAATGGCAGGCGTCGTCGCTGTCTGATCGAGAACCTTCTTATTAATGGTGTCAGGGTCTCTAATCTGTCTGAGATTATGCGGCATGTGGTTAATTTTTTCTCCTCTCTCCTCTCCGCTAAACCTGAGGTGGGGTTTAGACTGGCCAATTCCTTCTGGCCCTTCCATGACCAGATTTCGAGTGATGAGAATGAGGGCTTGCTGATTCCTCTCTCCGAAGAGGAGATTTTCAATACGATCCGATCTGCAAACTATAATGCAGCTTCTGGGCCGGATGGCTTTTCCATTCCCTTCTTTATGCAGTTTTGGCCTTAGTTAAGGGGCCTTGTCCATGCGATAATCCAAGGTTTCTGGCTGGGAACCATTGACATTTCTAGATTGAATTACGCGGTGCTCACCCTCATTCCTAAGGTCAAAGGGGCTGACTTGATTTCTCAATTTAGGCCTATTGCCTTGATCAATAACTTTGCGAAGCTCCCAGCTAAAGGCATGGCCACTAGGCTCTCTCCGATCGCTCACCGTACTATTAGCCCTTTTCAATATGCGTTCATAAAGGGTAGATTTATTTTGGATGGCGTTCTTTGTCTTCATGAGATTGTCCATGATTTGCGGGGCCAGGGGACTAAAGTGGTGGTTCTCAAGCTCGATTTCCAGAAAGCGTACGACTCGGTCAGCTGGAATTTCCTTCGCCAAGTTCTTAGTGCTAAAGATTTTGACGGTGCGGTGGTCCACAGGCTTATGCAGCTAGTCACGGGTGGGCACACAACCGTGTTGGTTAACGGACAGATCAGTAACTATTTTGCTAACAGCAGGGGCCTAAGGCAAGGTGATCCGGCTTCCCCCCTCCTCTTCAACTTTGTTGCGGATGCCCTCTCCCATATTCTGTCTCGGGTAGCTCTTGCCGGCCACATATCTCCTGTCAGCTCTCACCTTATCCCCAATGGCATCACTCACCTGCAATATGCGTACGATACCATCATAATGGTTGAGCTTAGCGAGGCTAGTATTACTCATTTGAAATTCTTACTCCTCTGCTTCGAAGCGCTCTCGGGTCCTAAAATCATTTTTTCTAAAAGCGAAGTCATTGTTACTGGGATTGTTGATACCAAGGCTCAGAGAGTTGTGCATCTCCTTAACCGTTCTCTAGGATCCTACCCTTTCAAATATTTGGGCCTCCCGATCTCTCCCCATAATATTTTGGCTAAGGATTTCGCTCCGGCTGTAACTAAGGTGGGCAATAGGGTCTTACCTTGGAGAGGCCGCTATAATACCCAAGCGGCCAAGGTTACTTTCACCAATGCCTGTTTGTCGTCTCTCCCTATGTTCTTAATGGGCTTCTACCTTCTTTCTGGAGGGATCCACGCGGGCTTTGGCAAGCACAGGGGTGCTTTTTACAGGAATTCCCACGACAACAAGCGCAAATATAGGATGGTGAAATGGAAATTCATTTGTAGACCAAAGAACATGGAGGGTCTAGTGATCATCAATACATCGGTTATGAACAAGTGCCTCATTCTAAAATGGTGGTGGAAAATCATGTTCCTCGAGGAGCACCCCCTCTGGTTATCCTTTCTCAAGGCTAAATACTTCCCAGACTTGATTCCCATGTTTGCTCCTCCTACTGGTGGTTCTCAGTTCTGGCGTCAGCTCGTTAAAACTCGCCCGATTTTTCAGTCTTTGGTCAAGTTTGTAGTTAGGAATGGTAAGTCCACTCGTTTCTGGTTAGACTGGTTGGTAGGGGACTCCACCCCCGCGATGGCATTCCCAGCGTTATTTTCTTACTGTTCTGATCCAGAGATCTCTATCTTTGAGCTCTCAGTTAATAATTGGGACCTAGCCCTCCATCGATCCCTCTCTCCTGCAGAGTTGGAAGACTGGCATCGTCGTACTGCCTGCTTCCCTTTGCTCTCGGATGATGAAGACACGGTTATCTGGCCTCACACCTCTTCTGGTCGCTTTTTCGTTAAATCTGCCTACGCTCAGCTTATATCCGGTTCCCTTATGTCGAAATTCAAGTGCATTTGGAAGGCCCGTATCCCCCCTAAGGTTAAAATCTTCATGTGGCAAGCTTTCCGCGGGAAACTTACCACGACTGATCAAATCCGAAAAAGGAACGACCCGAGCTCTGATAGATGCGTTTTATGTGGGGACTTTGAAAATACCGAGCATATCTTCTTTCATTGCTCTCTGGCCAAGTTTCTTTGGAGGTGTATTCGGCATTGGCTTCACGTTAATTGGCATCCCTCCTCCTTCGAGGACTTGCACCAATGTGCCAGGGGTTTATCGGGTTGGCTAAAAGGGTGTTCTGGGCTGGCTTTGCGGTGATCTGCTGGTTGTTGTGGACTACTAGGGACAAGTTTACTATTGAACATATCTTTCCGGTTAACCCTGTGAGCTGCTTATTTAAATCTAGTGTCTTCTTGCAGCAGTGGATATTATTGACTAAGGAGGCGGACCTTGAGGCTTTTGATATTATGCTATCCAAGATGCGGTCTACAGCTTCCTCCCTGTTGCGGCGATCCCGTATGATGGCTTAGTTTCCCCTCTTATGGTTCTGTTGCTGGCCTACATGCCCTGACTGGCTAGGTAGCCATGTACCCGTACTATGTTTGCTGTTGCTGTGATACTCTGTTGGTATGGTGCTTGCTCTATGACTCTGCCTGGTGGCTATATTTATAAAGTCGGGCGTATGCCTTTTATCTAAAAATAAATAAATCTGCCGGCAGAACATTTGACCTGAATGATTGATCTAATTAGCAGACCATTGATGTAACATGTGATGGAAATATTTCTTAGAGGCAATAATAAAGTTGTTATTATTTTATATTTCCTTATTCATGATAAAGGTTTATTATTCATGCTAGAATTGTATTGACCACAAAATTAAATACATGTGTGAATACAAAAACAAATAGTGTATCCCTAGTGAGCCTCTATTAGACTAGCTCGTTGATCAAAGATGGTTAAGGTTTCCTAAACATAGACATCAGTTGTCATTTGACAACGAGATCACATCATTAGGAGAATAATGTGATGGACAATACCCACCCGTTAGCATAACATATGATTGTTTAGTTTATTCCTACTACTTTCTTAATGTAATGTACATGTTTCTTCGACCATGATATCATGCAACTCCTGGATACCGAGGAATACATTGTGTGCTATCAAACGTCGCAACATAACTGGGTCATCATAAAGATGCTCTACAGGTATTTTCGAAGGTGTCTGTTGGGTTGGCATGGATCGAGACTGGGATTTGTCACTCCGTGTGACGGAGAGGTATCTCTGGGCCCTCTCGGTAATACAACATGACAAGAAGCTTGCGAGCAAAGTGACTAAGGAGTTAGTTGCGAGATGTTGTATTACGGAACGAGTAATGAGACTTGCTGGTAACGAGATCGAACTAGGTATGGAGATACCGATGATTGAATCTCGAGCAAGTAAGATATCGACAGATAAAGGGAACTACGTATGTTGTCATAAAGGTTCGACCGACAAAGGTCTTCGTAGAATATGTAGGAACCAATATGGGCATCCAGGTCCTGCTATTGGTTATTAACCGGAGAGTCATCTCACTCATGTATGCATCATTCTCGAACCCGTAGGGTCCGCACACTTAGCGCTCGTTGACGATATATTATTATATGAGTTATGTGATTTTGTGACCGAATGTTGTTCGGAGTCCCGGATGATATCAGGGACATGACAAGGAGCTCCGGAATGGTCTGGAGATAAATATTGATATATAGGACGATGCTATTTGGACACCGAAAAGGTTTCAGAGTGTATCGGGTAGTCATCGGATCACCGGAAGGGGTTCCACGAAGCCCCGAGAGGTTAATGGGCCTTATGGGCCAAGAATGGGGGACACACCAGCCCACAAGGGGTGGCGCGCCCCTGCCCTTCGCCGTCGTCCATAGGGATGGAAAAGGGGGAGGGCTAGCCCCTCTTTCATTCCCTCCACCTATGAGGAAGGAAGGAGGGGCGCCACCTCCTCCTCCCGCCTTCCCCCCGCAGGAAAAACAAGGAAAGAGGGCGCCAAAGGGTAGGCGCCTAAGGGGGCCGGTCGTCCACCTTGGGGTGCACCCAAGGTTGTCTCCCCTCCCCCACCTATATATATGAGAGGGAGGGGCGCGCCACACAACCACGACATTCTCTTAGCCATGTGCGGCGCCTGTAGCATCCCAAATTTTCAATTTGGAATGTTTTACAATTATTAGCTAAGCATCTATGCATTTTTTTTATTTGAGTGTCATTTGGAAATTTCAGAGGCATTTGAGTTTTATCTGACTTTGGATTCAACTTGGCATCTGAAATTTATTTCAAAAATCCCTGACAAACACTTGTTCAAATGTGTGAGAGGAGCTAACATGACACTCCAAAAAGTCAGAAGAAAACAATGCCGAAAGTTTTGAATTCAAATTTGAGTATCTTTTGAATTTTTTAGAAAAATGTTTTTTTATAAAGTTTTTATTTAGCCTCTGAAAAATAGTTCATCTTGTAGGATTAATTTTTCTGATTTTTTTGATATATATATATGTCCTATATTAAAATATTTTTATTTTCTATCTATCCATTTTTTTCTCTATGTCAAAAAAAACCCGCAGCCACGGGCCGTGAAAGGCCCATGCCAGCGCTATCTTCTTCTTCGTGATCGTTCATGTACAGAGGAACACGAACACACGGTCATCCATGGCGCCTCCACCTCTCTCTCCCCTCAACTCCCTTCCCCCGCACCCACTAACCCCCGGAATCGGTTCCCCTCGCCTTCCTCTACCCCTTCCCCTTCCTAGTGCGCCTTGGAGTCGCCTGTAATGGCCAATACGATGCAGAGAAACAGCCACCATTAAATACCATAGTCTTCTCGGATTCTGACCTCCCCAAGTCCTATATAAAGCATCCCCGCGAGCCCCTCTCACCCCTCGTCCGAAGCCCTCTCCTTCTGGAGCTTTTCCCCCTCCCTAACCTCGCCAATTGCTCGCCGGAGTTCGTGTATTACAGCGGCTTCTCCACCACGCCAGGAGGAGATACCGACACTGCGGTACTGCTCCTCGGATTCGCATCACGTTGCTCTTCACCGTCCTGCACGCGTCCTTTGCCGAAACACACCGGAGCCGCCTTCTTCCTCATCTCCGGCGACAAGTCCGGTGAACACCCTGTCCGATTTTTTTCTATTTTACCAGTATATTTTCCAATTCAGATTCTATACCAAATCTTGTTTCTAGTATATCTTTTAGTCTATAGATCCGATTTAGTTGATTGTTTTTCCTACGGTTTCCTAAAAATATCCTCTATCCAGAGAACAAAACGAAATATATTTTTGAAAATTTTAAAATTTGAATTCAAGCAGATCTGAATTCAAACTTCGTTAGGCCATAACTTGAGTTTCGTAACTCCATTTTGGGTGATTCTTTTTGCTAATCGAAGCTTGTGACATGTACCTTCTGTTAAAACCAAAACCATTTATTTTTGTTGCTGTAAAAATTATGTTTGGTACAGAAAATTTATTTGGGTGTTTTTTGGAGTTTTTCGAAGTCTTTTACTCATTTTCTTTTTGATTCTTTGCTTGTATGCTTATGTATGTTATTGCTTTCTTACGCTAGATCATCCGGAGTACGAAGCTTGCTACTACGAATCTTTAGAGTTCAACGAACGTCAGCAAGGCAAGTTCACACTTTGATCATAATTTTCAATACCCAGTTTCTACTATGCATTAGTTTCACCCTCAAAGATTGCATAAGTAGGATTGGGAACATGTGATTATGCTATGTAGTTTATGTGGTAGGAACCTATGACCTTTTATCACCCCGGGATTTTATTCGTTATATCATATATTGCTTAGCCATGCTCGTAGACGGGGATTGGTATGTGTGATACATGCAAGTTGCGAGAGATAATAATTTATCGGGACAACATAAGGTGGCAACTTTAATACACATCTGGGTGGATTGTTTGGGGCCCTGGAGAAACCAGTGCTTGCCCAAGGGGAATCCCGGAGTACCCGTGTGATTACCCTAGGTCTGCCACCCAGGCTCAAAGGAATCATAAGATATTTCATGCCTAGAAACTTCCGTGTGCAGCCACAAGCCATTATGGGCTCTGGCATAGTTGAGTAAGTTGTGTGACCTCTTTCCGTGGTAGACTAGCTGATGTAGTGGAAAGTAGGTGTACTGGTCTACCCAGGGTTTGGAGGAAATACTTCAGAAAGACTATGTCTCGATCTTCCGATCATGGAGGTGGTCGAGTCTTGTGGGGAAAAGTGCGCAAACCTCTGCAGAGTGTACAAACTAATCATGATTAGCCGTGTCCCCGGTTATGGACAACTTGAGTATCTGGAAGTGAATTATTGGTTGATCTCATCACTCTTCTAAATAAAATTATTGGTTTACTAATAACTTGGGAATTTTGGGATTGAGTTGGAGGAACCTTCTCAATGATGGCATTTTTAATTTAGTAGTAAATAAAAATTTATTCCTTTGTTGTAGGATAAAATTGGCTTTATGCAAAAAAAAAAAATTAAACTTAGAGCCTCCACCAGCTAAATTTGCATATAGAGATAGCCTTTTTTCATTATTATTATTCTATGGTGTGACATTGCCAGCATATTCCATGTGCTGACCTACACGGCTGCAACGTCTCATGTTGCAGAGTTTTCCGACGAGGATTAAAGGTGCGATAGGTCGTTGTTCTGCACTCAGTTTGCCGTGGAGTTGGATGGACTCATTTACCTTCGATGCTTCCGCAGTTACTTTTATCTAGATGGCCTTTGGCCATATTATTGTAATAAATACTCTTTTGAGGACCTCGATGTAATAAAGTGTGTGATTGAACTCTATTATAATTCATCAAGTACTATGTGTGTCAGCATACCGATCTAGGGATGACACTTAAGCACAGAGACTTCGATCCATTTGGGTTGGGTCGCTACAAGATGGTATCAGAGCACACTCTGACTGTAGGACGCGACCATTAGGAAATGGAAAACCATAGGAAGAAAAATCTATTTTGCCACTTCCTTATATATCCGTTGGTCTGTACTCTTCTCTATTCATTTCTATCTCTTCTCTACTTCAATTCAATAGTTGTTGAACCCCATGACTAAGTTGCTCAGCTGATGAGACCAAGACCCATGGAGACATCATTGACGAAGAAGAAGAAGCTAGAATTGACTTTGATTTGAGAAGATTTAGTTCAGACCACCACTACCAAATGGAGTCCAACGAATGATTGTGGTAGTATGAAGAGATCATATCTCTTGTGGATATGACCTTACCTGTAGGTTTTTCTTGTGTGGTGTGATTTGTGTGAATTGCTTGATTTGAAGTTTTATTGCTATCATAAGCATATGGGTAGTGATTTCTCTCATTAGGCCCTTATTCTATTCTAATTTCCCATCCACTCTAAACCGAACAGATGCCTCCGAGACGTGACCCGGAATTTCCGCCGGAACTTACCTAGTTGATCCAGAACCAGAATGCCCTCATGCAGCTACTCATCCAGAATCAAAACCAGAACAACAACAACAACCCACCGCCA
This sequence comes from Secale cereale, assembly GCA_902687465.1. NCBI lineage: Eukaryota > Viridiplantae > Streptophyta > Magnoliopsida > Poales > Poaceae > Secale > Secale cereale. Next base: position 447,447,828 of record LR738713.1, on the reverse strand, counting down.
CCACCCCCGGTCGACAACCTTACCCGTTTCCTGAGGTTGAACCCACCCATGTTCTCTAGCAGCACGGAGCCGATCGTCGCAGATGACTGGATTCGCAAGATCGGAAGGGAGCTGACCACCGCAGGATGTACTGACGCAGAGAAGGTGCGCTTTGCCGCACATCAACTGGATGGACCCGTAGCTTCGTGGTGGGAGAATTACACCACCACATTCCCCATTGCAAATGTGACTTGGGATCAGTTCCAACAGGCGTTTTGTACTGCACATGTTTCAGCGGGAGCTATGAGTCTGAAGAAGCGTGAGTTCCGCAACTTACGCCAGGGTAATCGTTCTGTTGGTGATTATGTGGAGGAATTCAGCAAGTTATCCAGGTATGCTCCCGGAGACGTGGCTGATGATGCCGCTAAGCAGGAGAAATTTCTGGAGGGACTAAATGATGATCTGGGAATTCAGTTGACTGTGGCTACCTTTAACAATTATCAAGAGTTGGTTGACAAGGCTCTCATTCTAGAAGGCAAGCAGCAGCAGGTGGAAAACCGCAAGAGGAGGACAGGGAAAGTACAACTCTGGAGTTCAGCAGAAGCCCCGCTATACCCCGTACTCGGGAAATAATGGACCAGGATCTGGCAAGTATGTTGGACACACTTACCATAACCATGGAGGACATTCACATCATGGAGGGAATGGACACAACCATAATGGCCATAGGAATGGCAATGGAAACGGAGGAAACAACAATCAGCATCACTCCAACCCCGCTACACCGGCAAAGAAGGATCTGAGCCACATTACCTATTTCAAGTGCGGGAAGACCGGACACTACGCCACCGAATGTCCCGAGGCAAAGAACGGGAATGGCAATGGAAGCTCTGGAAAGAAGCCAAATCCTTTTACCAGAGGTCAGGTGAACCATGTCAATGTGGAGGAAGTTTATGACCAGCCTGACGTCGTTGTTGGTAAGTTCTTGATTAATTCATTTCTAGCCCTTGTTCTTTTTGACACTGGTGCATCGCATTCATTCATATCAAGGGGGTTTGTGGATAAGTTTAAGTTGCCGACCGTAGCCCTTAAAACACCAATGTTAGTGAGTTCCCCAGGAGCAGAGAATATGGCTAGTCGGGGATGTTTTCAGTTGCCATTGACCATAGGGAGACACGTTTTTCCCACAGACCTCATCATCCTAGAATCACAAGGATTGGACATAATTCTAGGCATGGACTGGCTATCCAAGTATGAAGGGAATATTGATTGTACCAGTAAGTCGATTCTTCTCACCACCCCAGAGGGGAAACGGATCAAGTATGTGTCGAGGCATACGCCAAGGAGGACTCAAGTGAATTCTCTTTCGGGAGTTGTTCAGGAAGAAGTTCCAGTTGTGAAGGATTATCGCGATGTTTTTCTGGAGGAACTACCAGGCATGCCACCAGATCGGGACATAGAGTTTTTGATTTAATTGTTACCAGGTACCGGACCAATATCCAAGAGACCGTACCGGATGCCCGCAAATGATCTGGAGGAAATTAAGAAGCAGATTAAGGAATTATTGGAGAAAGGTTATATTCGACCGAGTTCATCACCTTGGGGAGCCCCAGTGCTTCTAGTTGAGAAGAAGGATGGATCCTTGAGAATGGTTGTGGATTACCGTGTGTTGAATGAGGTGACGATCAAGAACAAGTACCCTCTTCCGATGATCAATGATTTGTTTGACCAGCTACAAGGAGCAAAAGTTTTCTCAAAAATCGGTCTTCGATCTGGATATCACCAGCTGAAGATTCGAGAACGGGATATACCCTAGACAACCTTTACCACGAGATATGGGCTTTATGAGTATACGGTCATGTCTTTTGGTTTGACTAATGCCCCTGCCTATTTTATGAGTATGATGAATAAGGTATTCATGGAGTTCTTGGATAAGTTTGTTGTGGTATTCATTGATGACATATTGATTTACTCGAAGAATGAAGAAGAACACAAGGAACATTTGCGCTTGGTTCTTGAGAAGCTCAGGGAACATCAGTTATATGCAAAGTTCGACAAGTGTGAATTCTGGTTGAAGGAAGTTGGATTTCTCGGACATGTTATATGAGGGGAAGGAATAGCAGTGGACCCTTCGAAAGTTGAAGCCGTCACCGAATGGAAAGCACCCACCTCATTCGGAGAGATTCGCAGTTTCCTTGGACTTGCAGGATATTACCGAAGATTTATTGAGAATTTCTCCAAGATCGCAAAGCCCATGATAGAGTTATTGAAGAAAGACACCAAGTTTAATTGGACCGAGGAATGTGAGGCCAATTTTCAGGAATTGAAGAAACGTTTGGTCACAGCCCCAATGCTAATTCTTCCGAATATACGCAAGGATTTTTAGGTATATTGCAACGCTTCTCGTCAGGGACTTGGAGGTGTTCTTATGCAAGAAGGAAGAGTTGTTTCATATGCCTCACGTCAGCTTCGACCTCATGAGCGGAATTATGCCACGCATGATTTGGAGTTAGCAGCCGTAGTGCATGCGCTCAAGACCTGGAGGCATTTTCTTATTGGAAATCATTGTGATGTTTACACGGATCACAAGAGTTTGAAATATATCTTCACGCAAAAGGAGTTGAACCTCAGGCAGAGAAGATGGTTGGAGCTCATAAAAGATTATGACATGAAATTGCACTATCACCCAGGAAAGGCAAATGTTGTGGCAGATGCATTGAGCCGCAAGAGTTATGTCAATACCCTCACAGTAGGAGGATTACCTCAAGAGTTAATTGATGATCTCAGAGATCTCCGATTGGAGATAGTACCACGAGGTTTTGTTACTGCAATGGAAATTCAATCCACCTTGTTAGGAAAGATCCGAGAAGCCCAAAAGTTAGACAAAGGTATTGCAGAAATAAAGGAAAGGATGAACCAAGGAAAGGCAGAAGGATTTCGTGAGGATGAAATCGGAACCTTATGGTTTGAGCAGCGTATTTATGTGCCAAATGACACAGAGATCAGGAAGTTGATTCTTCAGGAGGCTCATGATTCGCCTTATTCGATACACCCAGGCAACACCAAGATGTATTTGGACTTGAAGTAAAGTTTCTGGTAGACATGTATGAAAAAGGATATTGCCGAGTATGTCGCAGTATGTGACGTATGTCAAAGGGTTAAGGCAGAGCACTAGAAACCAGCATGATTACTTCTGCCTTTGTCGATACCCGATTGGAAGTGGGACAAGCTTGGCATGGACTTCATTACATGATTACCCAGGACCCGATCAGGCTATGATTCTATTTGGGTAGTAGTTGATCGCTTGACCAAGGTAGCTCACTTCATCCCCGTGAAAACCACATATACAAGTGCTAAATTGGCCAAGATATACATGACCAGGATCGTATGTCTGCATGGAGTTCTGAGGACTATCGTATCAGATAGAGGAACACAATTTACCTCAAAGTTTTGGCATCAGTTATACGAAACTTTGGTTACCAGGCTAGAGTTCAGTATAGCCTTTCATCCGTAGATAGATGGGCAGACCGAGAGAGTCAATCAGATTCTGGAGGACATGTTGAGAGCTTGTGCGCTAGATTATGGATCTAGTTGGGATGATAATTTGCCATACGCAAAATTCTCATATAACAACAGCTATCAAGCTAGTTTGAAGATGGCCCCTTTTGAAGCTTTGTACGGAAGGAGGTGCAGGACACCATTGATGTGGGATGAAGCTGGAGACCGTAAATTATTCGGACCAGATTTAATTAAAGATTCAGAGGAGAAAGTCAAGTTGATCCGTGACAGACTTAAGATAGCCCAATCCAGACAGAAGAGTTATGCCGATACTAAATGCAAGGAAGTAACTTATGAAGTCGGAGATAGAGCATATCTTCGTGTGTCTCCACTTCGAGGAGTTAAACGGTTTGGAGTTAAAGGCAAACTAGCACCACAATTTGTGGGGCCATACAGAATTTTGGAACGCAGAGGAGAAGTTGCATATCAGCTGGAGTTACCCGAAGCCTTGTCTGGAGTTCATGATGTGTTTCACGTTTCCCAGTTGAAAAGTGCCATGCAGAGATGGCCGATATTCCTTTGAGAGATACAGTGTCATTGGAGGCCATACAGTTGGAGAGTGATCTGACCTATGAGGAGAAGCCTGTCAAGATTATTGAGTTTGCCAACAGAGTTACCCGCAGCAAGGTCATCAAGTTTTGTAAGGTTCAGTGGAGTCATCATACCGAGGAAGAAGCCACCTGGGAACGCGAAGAAGATCCTACAAGATGAACTATTTTTCAATTTGGAATGTTTCACAATTATTAGCTAAGCATCTATGCATTTTTTATTTGAGTGTCATTTGGAAATTTCAGAGGCATTTGAGTTTTATCTGACTTTGGATTCAACTTGGCATCTGAAATTTATTTCAAAAATCCCTGACAAACACTTGTTCAAAAGTATGAGAGGAGCTAACATGACACTCCAAAAAGTCAGAAGGAAACAATGCCGAAAGTTTTGAATTCAAATTTGAGTTTCTTTTGAATTTTTTAGAAAAATGTTTTTTTATAAAGTTTTTATTTAGCCTCTAAAAAATAGTTCATCTTGTAGGATTTATTTTTCTGATCTTTTTGATATATATATGTCCTATATTAAAATATTTTTATTTTCTATCTATACATTTTTTTCTCTCTGTCAAAAAAAAAAAAACGCAGCCACGGGCCGTGAAAGGCCCATGCCAGCGCTATCTTCGTCTTCGTGATCGTTCATGTACAGAGGAACACGAACACACGGTCATCCATGGCGCCTCCACCTCTCTCTCCCCTCAACTCCCTTCCCCCGCACCCACTAACCCCCGGAATCGGTTCCCCTCGCCTTCCTCTACCCCTTCCCCTTCCTAGTGCGCCTTGGAGTCGCCTGTAATGGCCATTACGAGGCAGAGAAATAGCCACCATTAAATACCATAGTCTCCTCGGATTCTGACCTCCCCAAGCCCTATATAAAGCATCCCCGCAAGCCCCTCTCACCCCTCGTTCGAAGCCCTCTCCTTCTGGAGCTTTTCCCCCTCCCTAACCTCGTCAATTGCTCGCCGGAGTTCGTGTATTCCGGCGGCTTCTCCACCACGCGAGGAGGCGATACCGACACTGCGGTACTGCTCCTCGGATTCGCATCACGTTGCTCTTCACCGTCCCGCACGCGTCCTTCGAAACACACTGGAGCCGCCTTCTTCCTCGTCTTCGGCGACAAGTCCGGTGAACACCCTGTCCGATTTTTTTTCTCTTTTACCAGTATATTTTCCAATTTAGATTCTATACCAAATCTTGTTTCTAGTATATCTTTTACTCTATAGATCCGATTTAGTTGATTCTTTTTCCTACGGTTTCCTAAAAATATCCTATATCCAAAGAACCAAACGAAATAAATTTTTGAAAATTTTAAAATTTGAATTCAAGCAGATCTGAATTCAAACTTCGTTAGGCCATAACTTGAGTTTCGTAACTCCGTTTTGGGTGATTCTTTTTGCTAATCGAAGCTTGTGACATGTACCTTCTGTTAAAACCAAAACCATTTATTTTTGTTGCTGTAAAAATTGCGTTCGGTACAGAAACTTTATTTGGGTGTTTTTTTGGAGTTTTTCGAAGTCTTTTACTCGTTTTCTTTTTGATTCTTTGCTTGTATGCTTATGTATGTTATTGCTTGCTTACGCTAGATCATCCGGAGTGCGAAGCTTGCTACTACGAATCTTTAGAGTTCAACGAACGTCAGCAAGGCAAGTTCACACTTTGATCATAATTTTCAATACCCAGTTTTTACTATGCATTAGTTTCACCCTCAAAGATTGCATGCGTAGGATTGGGAACATGTGATTATGCTATGTAGTTTATGTGGTAGGAACCTATGACCTTTTATCACCCCGGGATTTTATTCGTTATATCATATATTGCTTAGCCATGCTCGTAGACGGGGATTGGTATGTGTGATACATGCAAGTTGCGAGAGATAATAATTTATCGGGACAACATAAGGTGGCAACTTTAATACACATCTGGGTGGATTGTTTGGGGTACCTGGAGAAACCAGTGCTTGCCCAAGGGGAATCCCGGAGTACCCGTGTGATTACCCTAGGTCCGCCACCCAGGCTCAAAGGGATCATAAGATATTTCATGCCTAGAAACTTCCGTGTGCAGCCACAAGCTATTATGGGCTCTGGCATAGTTGAGTAAGTTGTGTGACCTCTTTCCGTGGTAGACTAGCTGATGTAGGGAAAAGTAGGTGTACCGGTCTACCCAGGGTTTGGAGGAAATACTTCAAAAAGACTATGTCTCGATCTTCCGATCATGGAGGTGGTCGAGTCTTGTGGGGAAAAGTGTGCAAACCTCTGCAGAGTGTACAAACTAATCATGATTAGCCGTGTCCCCGGTTATGGACAACTTGAGTATCTGGAAGTGAATTATTGGTTAATCTCATTACTCTTCTAAATAAAATTATTGGGTTACTAATAACTTGGGAATTTTGTGATTGAGTTGGAGGAACCTTCTCAATGATGGCATTTTTAATTTAGTAGTAAATAAAAATTTATTCCTTTGTTGTAGGGTAAAGTTGGCTTTATGCAAAAAAAATAAACTTAGAGCCTCCACCAGCTAAATTTGCATATAGAGATAGTCTTTTTTCATTATTATTGTTCTATGGTGTGACATTGCCAGCATATTCCATGTGCTGACCTACACGGCTGCAACGTCTCATGTTGCAGAGTTTTCCGACGAGGATTAAAGGTGCGATAGGTCGTTGTTCTGCACTCAGTTTGCCGTGGAGTTGGATGGACTCATTTACCTTCGATGCTTCCGCAGTTACTTTTATCTAGATGGCCTTTGGCCATATTATTGTAATAAATACTCTTTTGAGGACCTCGATGTAATAAAGTGTGTGATTGAACTCTGTTATAATTCATCGAGTACTGTGTGTGTCAGCATACCGATCCAGGGATGACACTTAAGCACAGGTACTTTGATAATTTGGTATGTGGGTGGACCGGTGCTTGGGTGCTGCCCTTACTTGGACAAGCATCCCACTTATGATTAACTTCTATTGGAAGCATTCGCAACTACAAAATAAGTATTAAGGTAAACCTAACCATAGCATGAAACATATGAATCCAAATCAGCCCCTTACGAAGCAACGCATAAACTAGGGTTTAAGCTTCTATCACTCTAGCAACCCATCATCTACTTATTACTTCCCATTGCCTTTCTCTAGGCCAAAACAATGGTGAAGTGTCATGTAGTCGACGTTCACATGACACCACTAGAGGAAAGACAACATACATCTCATCAAAATATTGAACGAAGACTAAACTCACATGACTACTAATAGCAAGACTTCTCCCATGTCATCAGGAACAAAAGTAACTACTCACAAGACATAATATTGTTCATGATCACAGGGGTATTAATATGCATGATGGATCTGAGCATATGATCTTCCACCAAATAAACCAACTAGCATCAACTACAAGGAGTAATCAACACTACTAGCAACCCACAGGTGCCAATCTGAGGTTTGGGTACAAAGATTGGATACAAGAGATGAACTAGGGTTTGAGAGGAGATGGTGCTGATGTCTACTACACGCTTCTATTCCTGTAGACAGTGTTGGGCCTCCAAGAGCAGAGATTTGTAGGATAGCAGCAAATTTCCCTTAAGTGAGTAACCCAAGGTTTATCGAACTCAGGAAAGTGGAGGTTGAACGTACCCCTTTCAAGCAACCCTGCAATCAAGATACAAGAAGTCTCTTGTGTCCCCAACACACCTAATACAACTAGGAGTTGTATAGGTGCACTAGTTCGGCGAAGAGATGGTAAAATATGGATGATAGGAGTGGCAAAGCAAAGTAATATAAATCTGTAATAAAAAGTGCAGCAAGCAAACAAGTGGTAAACATGAGCACAAATGGTATTGCAATGGTGGAAACAAGGCCTAGGCTTCATACTTTCACTAGTGTCAACTCCCAACAACATTGACATAGTCTAATCACATGATATTTCCCATAAAACATGCAATGGAGACGCACTCGGAGGTCATTCCTTTGTGGTCAAGAGAGGACGAGAATTATGTAGGGCTACAAAAGCACACCTCAAAGTTCGTAGTTCTCAATCTATGGATTTCCCAATGTCACCGCGGCCATCCAAAGAGAGTACCACAATCACCACAACATATCTCCAGGATAGTCAAAGACAAGCACCAAGAGACTCTCAATCTTCAATCAACACACAAAAGAGGAAATCACTCATGAAAATATTCTTCTAATCCATGTCCAATAGACCGCTGTCACCTTGGTCTCGGGGATTATACTAGATAAAGACAAGTGAGTACATCAATTCAATACATAGAGGAAGCGGAAATATCATGGGATCACCCTAGATTAACATAGCCTATGATCACAACGAAGATCACATCATGGGAGAGAGATATAACCACATAGCTACACGTACAAGCCCTCAGCTCCGGAGAAGACTACTCACACATGGCCATGGTGAGCAAGAGATTGATGGTGGTGTTGATGGAGAGGTGCAGCCCGAGAGGAGGAGGCGGCCGGCGGCAGCCGTGGCGGCGGCGGCAGCCCTCCGGGGCGGCGGCGGCCCTAGGGGGCAGCGGCTCCTTGGCCCCCCTTCTTCCTTGTGGATGGTGCTGCAATGGTGCTGGTCCTCTCCTCCAAGACGGCGGCCTAGGAGGAGGAAAATTCGTGGCCCTTGGTGACCTAGGTTTCCTCTCTTTATATAGACTCTCGGATTCCCGTCATCAGATTTTGGGCTTCAGTAAAACGGGCTTTTCTCGGCCGTCCGGACTCCGATTTGGACGAATTTTATATCCAGAAGCATCCTCTCGAAATTACCCACAACTTTCGCAACTAGGCTTTTTCCGTTTGACGTCGTCTTCGGGCCGGAACGTGACCATCTTTTAAAAACGTTCTCAGACAGATTTCAGGAAAGTCAGAGTCCTACTCCAATACGACTCCTTTTGCGTTTTTGTTAATTTCCAAGTAATTCCTACACAATAAAGTGTAAAACAAGAACATTGTGCACTTTTGCAACCATTAGTAGGTTAGTCCAATAAATGCCTAAAAAGATAGAAAACTTTGATATAAACATGAGACAATGATGCAAAACAAGCATGCCACAAGCAAAAATTATGGATACGTTTGGGACGTATCAAAATCCCCAAGCTTAATTCCTACTCGTCCTCGAGTAGGTAGAATGATAACATAGATAATTTTTGAGGTGACATGCTACTAACACAATCTTGATCAAGTAATATAGTAAAGCACATGAACCGAAATAAAGTGAACCAAAACAATTGTCTATAGTTGAAAGCAAGTAAACAATGAATAACCAAGTAAATCATCTAAGTAAATTCCTTTCATGAATAATAAATTTGAAGACACGAAACTATGAAGTTTAGCACAACTGTTAGCCCCAAAGGAGTTCTCTCATCAAAAGCATTCTAGTTAACACAAAAGGAAGATAAAGTTTCAGCAATGCTTTCCACTTTTCAACATTTTATCTCATGGATAAGTTCAATGCACAAGGATTATATATAACTAAGCAGAAATTTTGAACATAATCAACTTGAACCCAGGGTTAACACTAGATGCTTGCTTATGGTGGAGGAAGAAGATTAGAACATAGGAAAACTGACTCAACATTTAAAAGTAAAAGATAGGCCCTTCGCAGAGGGAAGAAGGGATTACTCATGTGCTAGAGCTTTTTATTTTTGAAAACATAGAGATATAAAAGCAATTTTGAGAGATGTATGCTTGTGTCAACGAATGGTAATAAACAATGCACTACTACTCATGCCAAACAGAACTTAAGAGCGGCTCCCATAGAGGAATGATAACACTCCCCTTTCTCCTTTATTTATCACTAGCCAAAGTTTGTCTGATTTCTCAGGTACAATGTGTGAAGGAGGTTTTTGATATTAATATTGATGACATGTAAAGTGGGTTGGGCATACCCTTTTGCCAGCTCTTTTTGCAAAATTAAGGACATGCACATTATTCATGCACGTCAGGGGTCGTTCTGTCCAACACAAGTAATAATGAACTATCTACCACTTCCTCATGAGCTAAAACAGAGACACAAATAAGGATAAATTTTGAAGGTTTTAAAGGTAGCACATGAGCAATTTACTTGGAATGGCTATTAAATACCATGCATAGGTAGGTATGATGGACACATATGGCAGAATTTTGGCTATGGAATTTGGATGCACGAGCAGCATTCCCGCTCAGTACAGAGTTTTTGGTTTAGCAAGTTTTTAGCAAGCACATGTTAACCGGTACAAGAGAATTATAACATCCTTTCAGCATAATTATAAGACTTCTACACTGTCTTCCTTGTCAACCATCTTACTTCTAAAAAGAGAACAAGAACTTTAAAACTAGCAATGGTGAAAAACTAAACAATTGCAAACTTCAAAGGTATTTCTTCACTAATAAGACTTTATTAAATGATCTACATGTTTAGGCATCACTACTTAATTTCTCAAAACAATTGATAGGGATCAAGTTACTCAATGATCTTCAAAACTATGCAAGCTTTTTATTCTTTGCACCACGGCCACACTTGGCATTTTTCAGATCCAACATATTATTTAGCAATTCAAACCAATCAACTCTCCAAATAGATATAAGTGAAGCAAGAGAGTACTTTCTATAAAAGAACTAATAGCTCTGAACATGATATGAAAGAAAAACAAGAGCTAGAAGCATATAACAAGGTAGCTAAAACACTCAAAAAGATATAAGTGAAGAACATGAGTGTTTCATGAAAAAGCGGAGCGTGTCTCTCTCCCAAACAAGAATGATCAGATGCAACTTATTTATGACCAGCAAAGAAAACAATACAAAACTAAAAAGAAAAGAGCAAGACGCTCCAAGCATAGCACATAACACATGAAGTGATAATTACAGTGGAACGAAAGACGAACTGATAATTGTTGATGGAGAAGGGGATGCATGGGGGCATCCCCAAGCTTAGATGCTTGAGTCTTCTTGAATATTTCTTGGGGGTGCACGGGGGCATCCCAAAGCTTGAGAGTTTGACCCTCCTGAATCTTCTTTTATCATCTTCCCTCGCACACTTGAAAAATCCCTTCATACATAACTCATCATAATCTGATTAGCGAGGTTAGTACCCACAATAAAATAATTTTTCCCTACTGGAAATAAGGATAATCTTGAAGAGCTACAGTTTCTCAAGATTGCCAAAAGGTTTTTGCAAAGAAAAAGCAAGCTCAAGGTTTGCAAAACGAAGAAAAGGCAAAACATGACAGAATCTATGAAAAACAGACCAGCAGGTAGTAAATAATTTTTTTCGGGGCACTTCTGCAACTCAAATCAAAAAACTCAGAACAGACGCTCGAAAGCCAATTGTATAGAGCACGCTGTCAAAAAAATTCAGATCAAAAAGATGATGTGGTGATTTTATTCGAATTTTTCTGTCCAAGGACAGAATCTGTTTCTGGACAGCATGTCACAACTTTTGAACTCTCTTGCAATCAGAGGCTAAACTTGGCAAAAGCTGAAAAAAAAGATACAATGATGTTGCTACAGTAGTAACAAACATCAAGACCACTAAAAACTGAAAGAACAAACTGAAAGCAAAGATAACAAGGGTTGTCTCCCTAGAGCTCTTTCTTTATAGCCATAAAGATAGGCTTAAGACTTTAATGATGCTCTCGTAGGAATAAGAGTTGAAGAACAAAAGAGAGCATCAAGGAGAAAATACCAAACACATTTAAGCCTAACATGCTTCCTATGCATAGGAATATTGCAATAGAATAATTCATTGAAGCACAAAGCAATAAGCATAGGAAGACAAAACAAGTGCAGCTTCAAAACCTTCAACATAAAGAGAAGGAACTTGATATTATTGAAATATCTATAAGCATATGTTCCCTTCCCATAATAATTTTCAGTGGGATCACGAATAAACTCAACAATATAAGCATCACATAAAGCATTGTTACCATGATCCACATGCAAAAAGGCACTCTTACTCTCCATATAAGCAAAATCTTTCTTATTAGGAATAGTGAGAGTAAATCAATCATAACCATCATGGTAATCATCATATTTAGGAGGCATATCATAATCATAATAAATTTTATCCTCAATAGTAGGTGGACTAGAAAGCTCACATTTATCATTGTAATCATCATATATAGGAAGCAAAGTATCATCAAAGTAAATTTTCTCTTCAAAAGTTGGGGGACTAAAAATATCATGTTCATCAAACGTGTCATCCCCAAGCTTAGAGCTTTCCATGTCATTAGCAATATTGATATTAAAAAAAACATACTAATAACATCACCACCATCATGATTGTTATGCAAATAATAAAGTTCCAAAGGTTTTTTAATTTTCTCTTCAAACACATCATGTCCAAGTTCAAGGTAGAGCTGATAAAGCTTTCTCATATTTTTGTTGTTTTCCATTAAGCAAAACTAGTGAAATAAAAACAAGAAACAAAAAGATTTAATTGCAAGATCTAGAGAAGGTACCTTCACTTACCTCACTTCCCCGGCAACGGCGCCAGAAATAGCTTGATGTCTACTACACGCTTCTATTCCTGTAGACAGTGTTGGGCCTCCAAGAGCAGATGTTTGTAGGACAACAGCAAATTTCCCTTAAGTGAGTAACCCAAGGTTTATCGAACTCAGGGAAGTGGAGGTTGAGCGTACCCCTTTCAAGCAACCCTGCAATCAAGATACAAGAAGTCTCTTGTGTCCCCAACACACCTAATACAACTAGGAGTTGTATAGGTGCACTAGTTCGGCGAAGAGATGGTAAAATATGGATGATAGGAGTGGCAAAGCAAAGTAATATAAATCTGTAATAAAAAGTGCAGCAAGCAAACAAGTGGTAAACGTGAGCACAAATGGTATTGCAATGGTGGAAACAAGGCCTAGGCTTCATACTTTCACTAGTGGCAACTCCCAACAACATTGACATAGTCTAATCACATGATATTTCCCATAAAACATGCAATGGAGACGCACTCGGAGGTCATTCCTTTGTGGTCAAGAGAGGACGAGAATTATGTAGGGCTACAAAAGCACACCTCAAAGTTCGTAGTTCTCAATCTATGGATTTCCCAATGTCACTGCGGCCATCCAAAGAGAGTACCACAATCACCACAACATATCTCCAGGATAGTCAAAGACAAGCACCAAGAGACTCTCAATCTTCAATCAACACACAAAAGAGGAAATCACTCATGAAAATATTCTTCTAATCCATGTCCAATAGACCGCTGTCACCTTGGTCTCGGGGATTATACTAGATAAAGACAAGTGAGTACATCAATTCAATACATACAGGAAGGGGAAATATCATGGGATCACCCTAGATTAACATAGCCTATGATCACAACGAAGATCACATCATGGGAGAGAGATATAACCACATAGCTACACGTACTAGCCCTCAGCCCCGGAGAAGACTACTCACACATGGCCATGGCGAGCAAGAGATTGATGGTGGTGTTGATGGAGAGGTGCAGCCCGAGAGGAGGAGGTGGCCGGCAGCAGCCGTGGCGGCGGCGGCAGCCCTCCGGGGCGGCGGCGGCCCTAGGGGGCAGCGGCTCCTTGGCCCCCCTTCTTCCTTGTGGATGGTGCTGCAATGGTGCTGGTCCTCCCCTCCAAGACGGCGGCCTGGGAGGAGGAAAATTCGTGGCCCTTGGTGACCTAGGTTTCCTCTCTTTATATAGACTCTTGGATTCCCGTCATCAGATTTTGGGCTTCAGTAAAACGGGCTTTTCTCTGCCGTCCGGACTCCGATTTGGACGAATTTTATATCCAGAAGCATCCTCTCGAAATTCCCCACAATTTTCGCAACTAAGCTTTTTCGTTTGATGTCGTCTTCGGGCCGGAACGTGACCATCTTCTAGAAACGTTCTCAGACAGATTTCAGGAAAGTCAGAGTCCTACTCCAATACGACTCCTTTTGCGTTTTTGTCAATTTCCAAGTAATTCCTACACAATAAAGTGTAAAACAAGAACATTGTGCACTTTTGCAACCATTAGTAGGTTAGTCCAATAAATGCCTACAAAGATAGAAAACTTTGATATAAACATGAGACAATGATGCAAAACAAGCATGTCACAAGCAAAAATTATGGATACGTTTGGGACGTATCAGGTGCTGGTGAAGATGTTGATGAAGATAGCTCTCCCAAAGATGGGAGAGTTGTTGGTGATGATGGCGGTGACGATTTTCCCCTCCCGGAGGGAAGTATCCCCGGCAGAACAGCTCCGCGAAAGCCCTAGATTGGTTTCCGCCTCGGTTCCGCTCGAGACGGCGGCGTGTGGTCCCGAAAGCCTCCTCTTGATTTTTTTTCCAGGTAAAAATGCTTCATATAGGAGAAGATGGGAACTGGGGGCCCACCGGCTGGCCCTCGAGGCAGGGGGCGCGCCCTGGGAAGGGGGGCGCACCCCCACCCTCGAGGCCAGCAAGTGGCCCCTCTCGTGGGTTTCTTTCGCCAGATATTTTTTATATTTTCCGAAACAATGTTCTAGGAGTTTCAGGGCTTTTGGAGTTGTGCAGAATAGGTTTCTAGAGTTTCCTCCTCTTCCAGCCCAGAATTCCAGCTACCGGCATTCTCCCTCTTCATGTAAACATTGTAAAATAAGAGAGAAAAGGCGTAAGTATTGTGACAAAACATATATGAACAACACATAAAGCAATAAATATCAACTTATAAGCATGATGTAAAATGGACGTATCAACTCCCCCAAGCTTAGACCTCACTTGTCCTCTAGCGAAAGCCATTATCGAAAAATATGTCCACATGTTTAGAGATAGAGGTGTCGATAAAAACAAAATACGGACATGAGGGCATCATGATCATTCTCATAACAACAACTTATATTAATATAGTCATATGATCATTATGCTAAAGTAACAATTCATCCATAATATCAAGTATGAATCATAAACTTCATTGGAAACTAACAAACTTTGGTCTCGGTCATTGAAGCAACTGCAATTTATCGTAACATCGTAAAGAGTCAATATAAAAGCTTTTCAGCAAGCCTACATACTCAACTATCATATAGTCTTTCACAATTGCTCACACTCATGCAATACTTATGTTTACAGAGTTTTAATCGGACATAGAGAAAGATAGGGCTTATGGTGTTGCCTCCCAACCTTTTACCTCAAGGGTAACGTCAACAGTAATAGATCATGAAAACTTACATCCGAGTGGGTATATATGCCAGGATCTTTCCAACACAATGTGCTTACCAAAGGATAAAATGTAAAAAGGAAAGGTGGATTTCACCTTGACACTTATTAGACAAGAATAAAAGATAGGCCCTTCGCAGAGGGAAGCAGAGGTTTTCATGTGTTTTTATGGTTGGATGCACAAAGTCTTAGCATAGAGGAACTTCGCTTTTATATTGCCACTTGTGATAAGGACCTTTATTATGCAGTCTGTCGCTTTTATTACTTCCATATCACAAGCTCGTATAAAGCTAATTTCTCCCACACTAATAAATCATACATATTTTAGCGAATTAGCAACATGACAACTTACTTGGAAGGATCTTTCTCAATCCATAGGTCGGTATGGTGGACTCTCATGGCAAAACTGGGTTTAAGGATATATGGAAGCACAAGTAGTATCTCTACTTAGTGCGAGGAATTTTGGCTAGCTTGAGGGGGAAAGGCAAGCTCAACATGTTGGAAGATCCATGACAATATACTTTATTTCGGATATAAGAAGACATAACCCATTATGTTGTCTTCCTTGTCCAACATGAACTCTTTAGCATGTCATACTTTAATGAGTGCTCACAATCATAAAAGATGTCCAAGATATTATATTTGTATGTGAAGCCTCTCTTCTTTTATTACTTCCTATTAATTGCAACAATGACCAAAACTATGTTTGTCACCTCCCAACAACTTTTATTTATCATACTCTTGTATGTGAAGTCATTACTTCCCATAAGATCAATATGATCTCTTTGGTACTCTTTTTGTTTTCTTTCTTTTTATCATGACCCAGGTGAGGAAATCAAGCCCTTGACTCAACACTAATCTTTATTATATAGCTCACAGACTCGATTACAAAGGATACAGCTCACAAAGCAAAAGCTCAAAACTAGATCATGCTAACTTTATTCTAATAGATCAAGCTACTACCTAAAGGATCGAACTAAGTAAAACGGTAAAGATAGGAGTGATGGTGATACGATACCGGGGTCACTCCCCCAAGATTGGCAGTTGCCAAGGGGAGTGCCCATACCCATAAGATTATGTCTCCTTCTTCAGGGTTGGTGATGATGGAGTTGCAAGTAGTGATGGGGGATCCTCATATATCGAGCGCAGGAGATCTTCCAGCTTGCGGATAATACTTTTGAGAGCAGCTATGTAATCCTTCAACAAAAGATTTTCACTTGTGAGATGCTTGTTGCGGATCTGAGCTAACTCAAGCATCCTGAAAGCTTCTAGCTCAGTTGAGGTAAAGAGATTAGGAAGGGATTTGGAGGTGTCTTCTTCTCCCGCTGCCGGAGCCGGATCTTCCACCTCCATCTTGATCTTCTTCTCCTTGTGGATCTCCTCGGGTCCTTCCCTCTTCAGATCTATCTTCATCAGCCAAGCATCGTTGCCGTCGTTGTTGGACGAGGGAGACGACATGATGCCTGGCTTCGCAAACCTTAACAGAAAACAGCTCGAAACGAGAACAGAGGAATTTTGTGTGATACAGAGGTCAAAACCTTCAGGAGTATATATAATGAATTTTTCCCGAACGAAAGAAGTAACCCAAAAGAAAACGGAGTCCAGGGGACACACGGGGTGCCCTCGAGGCAGGGGGTGCGCCCTGGGAAGGGGGGAGTGCCCCCTACCCTCGAGGAGGCCCCATGTCTCCTCCGGACTATGGTTTATTTTTCTATTTTTCTAAATATGCCAAAACGGAGAAAAATTGCCTTTAGAACTGTTTTGGAGTCGGTTTACTTACCGTATCACGTACCTCTTCCTTTTTGGAGGCTGAATCATTCTAGAAAGTGTCCCTTATGTATTCCTCTGGGGTTATGGTTTCAATAATATTAGTTTCAACAATTATAGGATTACCCGAGATATAATGTTTGATCCTTTGACCATTCACCACCTTCGGATTTGTGCCTTCGAAATTGTTGATTTTTATGGCACCGGAACGATAGACCTCCTCGATAACGTAAGGTCCTTCCCACTTGGAGAGAAGTTTTCCCGCAAAAAATCTTAAACGAGAGTTGTATAGCAAAACATAATCACCTACGTTAAACTCACGCTTTTGTATCCTTTTGTCATGCCATCTTTTAACTTTTTTTAAATAACTTGGCATTCTCGTAGGCCTGGGTTCTCCATTCATCAAGACAGCTAATATCAAATAGCCTCTTTTCACCGGCAAGTTTGAAATCATAATTGAGCTCTTTGATAGCCCAATATGCCTTATGTTCTAGCTCAAGAGGTAAGTGACAAGCTTTTCCATATACCATCTTATATGGAGACATACTTTGTATGCAGTTCTATAGGCGCATAATGCATCATCTAGTTTCTTGGACCAATTCTTTCTAGGCCTATTAACTGTCTTTTGCAAGATTAATTTCAGCTCCCTATTACTTAGTTATACTTGACCACTAGTCTATGGGTGATTAGGTGATGCAATTCTATGGTTGACATCATACTTAACAAGCATCTTACGGAAAGCACCATGAATAAAGTGTGAGCCACCATCAGTCATTAGATATCTAGGGACTCCAAACCTCGGAAAAATAACTTCATTAAGCATCTTAATAGAGGTGTTATGATCAACACTACTAGTTGGAATAGCTTCTACCCACTTAGTAACGTAATCAACAACAACTAGGACATGTGTGTACCCATTAGAGGAAGGAAAAGGTCCCATATAATCAAAGCCCCAAACATCAAATAGTACAATAACAAGTGAATAATTCATAGGCATTTCTTGACATCTACTAATATTACCGATCCTTTGACATTCATCACATGATAAGACAAACTTACATGCATCCTTGAAGAGAGTAGGCCAATAAAAACCGGATTGCAATACCTTGTGTGCAGTTCTGTCTCCTGCATGGTGTCCTCCGTAAGCTTCGGAGTAGCACTTGCGTAAGATCTGTTCCTGTTCATGCTCAGGTACACAACATCTAATAATACCATCTACTCCTTTATAAATATGTGGGTCATCCCAAAAGTAATGTCTCAAATCATAGAAGAACTTTTTCTTTTGCTGGTATGTGAAGCTAGGAGGTATAAACTTAGCAACAATATGCTTAGCATAATCAGCATACCATGGAGCAGTACGAGAAGTATTTATGACAGCTAGTTGTTCATCACGAAAGCTATCATCAATAGGTTGTGGGTCATCAAGTATATTCTCTAACCTAGACAAGTTATCTTCTACGGGGTTCTCAGCTCCCTTTCTATCGATAATATGCAAATCAAATTCTTGCAGCAAGAGGACCCATGTAATAAGTCTAGGTTTAGCATCTTTCTTTTCCATAAGGTATTTAATAGTAGCATGATCCGTGTGAATAGTTACTTTAGAATCAACGATATAGGGTCTAAACTTATCACAAGCAAACACAACTGCTAAAAATTCTTTCTCAGTGGTGGCATAATTTCTTGGGGCACTATCTATAGTTTTACTAGCATACTGGATAACATTCAATTTCCTATCAAATCTTTGCCCTAAAACAACTCCTACAGCATAATCACTAGCATCGCACATAATCTCAAAGGGTAAATTCCAGTCAGGAGGCTGGACAATAGGTGCAGAGATCAATGCTTTCTTAAGTATTTCAAATGCTTCTAGACAATCATCATCAAAGACAAAAGGAATATCTTTCTGTAAAAGATTAGTCAGAGGCCTGGAGATTTTGGAGAAGTCCTTAATGAACCTCCTATAAAACCCGGCATGACCAAGGAAACTTCGTATACCTTTGATATCTTTAGGGCATGTCATCTTTTCAATAGCATCAACTTTAGCTTTGTCAACTTCAATACCTTTTTCAGAAATTTTGTGTCCCAAGACAATGCCTTCATTAACCATAAAGTGACACTTCTCCCAATTCAAGACAAGGTTAGTGTCTTCACATCTCTGCAAAACTCGATCAAGGTTGCTTAAGCAATCATCAAAAGAAGTTCCGTAAACGAAGAAATCATCCA
Source organism: Secale cereale (assembly GCA_902687465.1). Taxonomy (NCBI): domain Eukaryota; kingdom Viridiplantae; phylum Streptophyta; class Magnoliopsida; order Poales; family Poaceae; genus Secale; species Secale cereale. Next base: position 447,428,637 of record LR738713.1, on the reverse strand, counting down.
TGAATACATCAACAATCTTCTCACAAAAGTCGGAGAATATAGCCATCATCCATATTGAAAGGTAGCAGGTGCATTACATAAACCAAAAGGCATATGTCTATAAGAAAACGTACCGAAAGGACAAGTAAAGGTGGTCTTTTCTTGATCCCCTTTTGACACAGGTATTTGAGAGAAACCAGAAATGAGTATGTTTGGATAACCTTTCTAGCATTTGATCAATAAATGGTAAGGGGTAAAGATCTTCTTAGTAGCTTTATTTAACTTACATAAATCAATTACCATCCTATAACCTGTAACTATTCTTTGCGGGATCAATTCGTCTTTATCATTAGGGACAACATTCATACCTCCTTTCTTAGGAACACAATGGACATGACTTACCACTTGCTATCAGTAATGGGATAGATAATACCTGCCTCTAGGAGCTTTAGAATTTCCTTCCTTACCACTTCTTTCATCTTAGGATTTAACCATCGTTGATGATCAATAACTGGTTTAGCATTTTCTTCCAATTTTATCTTGTGTTGACATATAGTGGGACTAATGCCCTTAAGATCGTCCAGCGTATATCCAATAGCGGCTCGGTGCTTCTTCAGAGTTTTCAATAATCTTTCTTCTTCCTGCTCTGAAAGGTTAGCACTAATAATAACAGGATATATCTTCTTTTCATCAAGATAAACATACTTAAGATTACCAGGCAATGGTTTAAGTTCAAACACGGGATCACCCTTGGGTGGAGGAGGATCCGCTAGGATTTCAACAGGCAAGTTGTTTTTTCAATACGGGTCCCTGTGTAAGGAATATTTCATCTATCTCCCTTCTCTCATTCATATGCATATCATTTTCATGCTCTAGCAAGTATTGTTCTAAATGATCATTAGGTGGCACGGGAATAGAAGCAAGACCCATAGGTTCATCCTTACTGGGTGGTGCCTTTTCAAGGGGTTGTCTACAGAATTTAGTACAGTTAAAATCATGAGACATATCCCCTAATCCAACAGTAACAATGTCTTTCACACAGTCTATCTTGGCATTAACAGTATTCAAGAAGGGTCTACCAAATATAATGGGACAGAAAGCATCTTGTCGGGAACTAAGAACAAGAAAATCAGCAGGGTATTTAACCTTCCCACACAAGACTTCAATATCTCTAACAATCCCAACTGGTGAAATAGTATCTCCATTAGCAAGCTTAATAGTAACAACAATCCCCTCTAACTCAACAGGTGCAATATCATGCATAATTTCATTATACAAATCAAGAGGGATGATACTCGCATTAGCACCTATGTCGCATAAACCATGATAGCAATGATCTCCTATCTTAACGGAGATGATAGGCAAGCCTACTACAGGTTTATGTCTATTCCTAGCATTGGGTTTGGCTATTCTAGCAGACTCCTCTTGGAGATAAATAACATGTCCATCTAAATCTTCTACCAAGATATATTTAACCATAGCAACACTAGGTTCAACTTTAATTTGCTCAGAGGGTGTAGGTGCTCTAGTATTACTCTTACAAACTACAGTTGAAGCTTGAGCATGATCCTTTATCCTAACAGGGAAAGGTGGTTTCTCGATATAAGCGGTAGGAATGACAGGATCAACATTATAAGTGATAGTCTTTTCTTCAACTTTAATAGGTTCAACTAGTTTTACTTCAATAGGGGGGGGGTGATATTTAAACCACTTCTCCTTGGGGAGATCAACATGAGTAGCAAAGGATTCACAGAAAGAAGCTACTATGTCAGAGTCAAGTACATATTTAGTGCTAAACTCACGGAAAACATTGGTGTCCATAAAAGCTTTAACACAATCAAACTTAGGGGTCATACCTGACTCCTTACCTTCGTTGAGATCCCAATCTTCGGAGTTGCGTTTAATTATTTCCAATAAATCCCATTTGAATTCAACAGTCTTCATCATAAAAGAGCCAGAACAAGAATTATCGAGCATGGTGCGATTATTGAGAGAAAGCCGAGCATAATTTTTTTGGATGGTCATCTTTCTTGAAAGCTCATGACTGGGGCATGAATATAACATTGACTTAAGCCTCCCCCAAGCTTGAGCGATGCTTTCTCCTTCGCGAGGCCAGAAATTATAAATATAATTGCGATCACGATGAACCTCGTGCATAGGATAGAACTTCTGATGAAATTCCAACTTCTGACGATTATTGTTCCAAGATCCCATATCATCGCATAGCCTAAACCATGTCAATGCATCTCCCTTCAAAGATAAAGGGAAGACCTTCTTCTTGATAACATCCTCGGGCATACCTCCAAGCTTAAACAATCCATAAACTTCATCCACATAGATTAGGTGTAAATCGGGGTGAAGTGTTCCGTCTCTTGTATAGGGATTTTCAAGCAGTTTCTCAATCATACCCGAAGGAATATCTAAGCAAACATTTTCATTAGGTGCAGTAGGTTGAGGAGCAACTCTTTGCTCTTCTGCTAGGGGTGAAGATACCCCGAACAAGCCCCTCGAAGGATTTTGAGCCATAGTAACAAGTGACAATAAATTTCAGCACACTATATAAATTTTTCCTTACCAAATTCCACTTACCAAAGGCGCTTCACTCCCCGGCAATGGCGCCAGAAAAGAGTCTTGGTGACCCACAAGTGTAGGGGATCTATCGTAGTCCTTTCAATAAGTAAGAGTGTCGAACCCAACGAGGAGCAGAAGGAAATGATAGGCAGTTTTCAGTAAGGTATTTTCTACAAGCACTGAAATTATAGGTAACATATAGTTTTGTGATAGGATAATTGGTAGCAAGTAATAAAAGGTAAAAGTAAATAAGGTGCAGCAAGGTGTCCCAATACTTTTTGTAGCAAAGGACAAGCCTGGACAAACTCTTATGCAAGGTAAAGTTCTCCCGAGGACATATGGGAATTATCGTCGAGCTAGTTTTCATCACGATCATCTGATTCGCGTTCGGTACTTTGATAATTTGGTATGTGGGTGGACCGGTGCTTGGGTGCTTCCCTTACTTGGACAAGCCTTCCACTTATGATTAACCTCTAATGCAAGCATCCACAACTACAAAAGAAGTATTAAGGTAAACCTAACCATAGCCTGAAACATATGGATCCAAATCAGCCCCTTACGAAGCAACGCATAAACTAGGGTTTAAGCTTCTGTCACTCTAGCAACCCATCATCTACTTATTACTTCCCAATGCCTTCCTCTAGGCCCAAATAATGGTGAAGTGTCATGTAGTCGATGTTCACATGACACCACTAGAGGAGAGACCACATACATCTCATCAAAATATCGAATGAAGACCAAACTCACATGACTACTAATAGCAAGACTTCTCCCATGTCCTCAGGAACAAAACTAACTACTCACAAGACATAATATTGTTCATGATCACAGGGGTATTAATATGCATGATGGATCTGAACATATGATCTTCCACCAAATAAACCAACTAGCATCAACTACAAGGAGTAATCAACACTACTAGCAACCCACAGGTACCAATCTAAGGTTTGGGTACAAAGATTGGATACAAGAGATGAACTAGGGTTTGAGAGGAGATGGTGCTGGTGAAGATGTTGATGAAGATAGCTCTCCCCAAGGTGGGAGAGTTGTTGGTGATGACGGCGGTGACGATTTCCCCCTCCCGGAGGGAAGTATCCCCGGCAGAACAGCTCTGCCGGAGCCCTAGATTGGTTTCCGCCTCGGTTCCGCCTCGGTTCCGCCTCGAGATGGCGGTGTCTGGTCCCGAAAGCCTCCTCTTGATTTTTTCCAGGTCAAAACGCTTCATATAGGAGAAGATGGGCACCGGGGGCCCACCGGCTGGCCCTCGAGGCAGGGGGGCGCGCCTTGGGAAGGGGTGCGCCCCCCACCCTCGAGGCCAGCCAGTGGCCCCTCTCGTGGGTTTCTTTCGCCAGATATTTTTTATATTTTCCGAAACAATGTTCTATGGGGTTTCAGGGCTTTTGGAGTTGTGCAGAATAGGTTTCCAGAGTTTGCTCCTTTTCCAGCCCAGAATTTGAGCTGCCGGCATTCTCCCTCTTCATGTAAACCTTGTAAAATAAGAGAGAAAAGGCATAAGTATTGTGACAAAACATGTATGAACAGCCCATAAAGCAATAAATATCAACTTATAAGCATGATGCAAAATGGATGTATCAGGCCTGTCCTTGAAGAAGGTTAAAACAACAAACTTGATAATCACTGTTGTGGTCTTTGCGTAGGTAAGAACGGTTCTTGGTAGAAGCCCATAACAGCCACGTAATACTTGCAACAACAAAGTAGAGGACGTCTAACTTGTTTTTGCAGGGCATGTTGTGTTGTGATATGGTCAAGACGTGATGTGATATACGTTGTTGTATGAGATGATCATGTTTTGTAATATCGACAACCGACATGAGTCTTAGGGTTGTCTCTTAATTATTGTATGACATGCAAGTGCCATGTAATTGCTTTACTTTATCGCTATGAGTTAGCAATAGTTGTAGAAGCAATAGTTGGCGAGACGACCCCGACGCGACGATGGAGATCAAGGTGTCAAGCCGGTGATGTTGGAGATCATGACGTTGCTTTGGAGATGGAGATCAAAAGCATAAGATGATGATGGCCATATCATGTCACATATTTATGATTGCATGTGATGTTTATCTTTTATGCATCCTATTTTTCTTAGATCGATGGTAGCATTATAAGATGCTCCCTTCACTTAATTTCAAGATAAAAATGTTCTCCCTGAGTATGCACCGTTTCTGCAGTTCGTCGTTTCAAGACACCTCGTGATGATCGGGTGTGATAGACTCTACGTTCACATACAACGGGTGTAAGCCAGTTTTACACACGTAAAATACTTGGGTTAAACTTGACGAGCCTAGCATGTACGGACATGGTCTCGGAACACTGGAGACTGTAATGTCGAACATGAGTCATATAATAGATATGATCAACATGTAGATATTCACCATTGAAAACTACTCCATCTCACGTGATGACCGGACATGGTTTAGTTGATTTGGATCATGTGTCACTTAGACAACTTGAGGGATGTTGATTTAAGTGGGAGTTCTTTAGTAATTGATTAATTGAACTTAAATTTATCATGAATTTAATCTTAATAGTTTTTGCATATCTATGTTGTAGATCAATGGCCCGTACCATCGTTCCTTTGAATTTTAATGCGTTCCTAGAGAAATCTAAGTTGAAATATGATGGTAGCAACTACATGGACTGAGTACGTAACTTACGGATTATCCTCATGGCTGCACAGAAGAATTGTGTCCCGCTAGGTGACGGATCTGCTGCAGGAGCTGATGTCCATGTTCTGAATGCTCAGCAAGCTCGATCTGATGACTACTCGATAGTTCAGTGTGCCATGCTTTACGGCTTAGAAGCGGGACTTCAAAAGCCTTTTGAACGCCACAAAGCATATGAGATGTTCCCAGAGCTGAAGTTAATATTTCAAGCAAATGCCCAGGTTGAGATATATGAAGTCTCCAACAAGTTCTTCCGTTGTAAGATGGAGGAGAACAGTTCTATCAGTGAACACATACTTAGAATGTCTGGGTACCACAACCACTTGACTCAGCTGGGAATTGAGCTCCCAGATGAGTGTGTTATTGATAGAGTTCTTCAATCATGGCCACCAAGCTACAAAGGCTCCGTGATGAACTATAATATGCAAGGGATGACGAAAATGATTCCCAAGCTCTCCGCGATGCTTAAATCGGTGGAGGTAGAAATAAAGAAGGAGCATCAAGTGTTGATGGTTAATAAGACCACTAGTTTCGAGAAAAAGGGCAACGGAAAGAAAGGGAACTTCAAGAAGAATGGAAAGCAAGTTGCCACTCTCGGGAAGAAGCCCAAAGTTGGACCCAAGCCTGAAACTGAGTGCTTCTACTGCAAGGGAAATGGTCAATGGAAGCGGAACTGCCCCAAATACGTGGCAGATAAGAAGGATGGCAAAGTGAACAAAGGTATATTTGATATACATGTTATTGATGTGTACCTTAATAATGCTCGTAGTAGTGTGTGTGTATTTGATACTGGTTCGGTTTCTCATATATGTAACTCAAAATAGGAGCTGCGGAATAAAAGAGGATTGGCTAAGGACGAGGTGACGATGCGCGCCGGGAATGGTTCCAAGGTTGATGTGATCGCCGTCAGCACGCTACCTCTACATCCACCTTCGAGATTAGTTTTGGACCTAAATGATTGTTATTTGGTGCCAGCATTGAGCATGACCGTTATATATGGATCCTGTTTATTGCGAGACGGTTATTCATTTAAGTCAGAGAATAATGGTTGTTCTATTTATATGAGTAACATCTTTTATGTTCATGCACCTTTGATGAATGGTCTATTCTTGTTTTTTCTCGATCATAGTGATACACATATTCATAATCAAGTGATTCCAAAAGTCCATCTGCATGGAGTTTCTTCATGCGATTTACACCTATATGACCTAAACGGCAATGCCACAAGTATGTTGCAAAGTTGATAATGATAGTGCAACACACTTGTGGCACTGCCGTTTACGTCATATAGGTGTAAATCGCATGAAGAAACTCCATGTAGATGGACTTTTGGAATCACTTGATTATGAATCATTTGGTACTTGCAAACCATGCCTCATGGGGAAGATGTCTAAAACTCCGTTCTCCGGAACAATGGAGCGAGCTAATGACTTATTAGAAAGAATACATACCGATGTATGTGGTCCGATGAGTGTTGAAGCATGCGGCGGGTAACGTTATTTTTTTGACCTCCACAGATGATCTAAGTAGGTATGGATATATCTACTTGATGAAACACAAGTCTGAAACATTTGAAAAGTTCAAAGAATTTCAGAGTGAAGAAGAGAATCATCGTAACAAGAAATTAATGTTTCTACGATCTGATCGCAGGGGCAAATATTTGAGTTACGAGTTTGGCCTTCATTTAAAATGATGTGGAATTGTTTGACAACTCACGCCACCTGGAACAGCATAGTGTAATGGTGTGTCTCAATGTTGTAACCGTACTTTATTATATATGGTGTGTTCTATGATGTCTCTTGCCGATTTGCCTTTATCATTTTGGGGTTATGCATTAGAGATAGCTGCATTCACGTTAAATAGGGTACCATCTAAATCCGTTGAGACGACACCATATGAACTGTGGTTTGGCAATAAACCTAAGCTGTCGTTTCTTAAAGTTTGGGGATGCATGCAATGCTTATGTTAGAAGGCTTCAGCCTGATAAGCTCGAACCCAAAGCGGAGAAGTGCATCTTCATAGGACACCCGAAAGAAACTATTGGGTATACCTTCTACCACAGATCCTAATGCAAAATCTTTGTTGCTAAGAATGGGTCTTTTCTAGAGAAGGAGTTTCTCTCGAAATAAGTGAGTGGGTGGAAAGTAGCTCATCAGAGAAAACAATTCCCGTGATGCCTACACCAACTACAGAAGAAGCTAATGATGATGATCATGAAACTTTGGATCAGGTTACTACTGAACCTCGAGGGTCGACAAGAACACGCACCGCACCAGAGTGGTACGGTAATCCTGTCTTGGAAGTCATGTTGTTAGACAACGGTGAACCTTCGAACTATGAAGAAGCTATGATGAGCCCAGATTTCGACAAATGACTTGAGGCCATGAAATTTGAGATAGGATCCATGTATGAGACCAAAGTGTGGACTTTGGTGGACTTGCCCGATGATCAGCAAGCCATTGAGAATAAATGGATCTTCAAGAAGAAGACAAACGTTGATGGTAATATCACTTTCTACAAAGCTTGACTTGTTGCGAAAGGTTTTCCCCAAGTTTAAGGGGTTGACTACGATGAAACTTTCGCACCTGTAGCGATGCTTAAGTTTGCCCGAGTCATGTTAGCAATTGTTACATTTTATGATTATAAAATCTACCAAATGGACGTCAAAACTGCATTCCTTAACGAGTTATTGAAAGAAGAGTTGTATATGATGCAACCAGAAGGTTTTGTCGACCCTAAAGGTGCTAACAAAGTGTGCTAACACCAGCGATCCATGTAAGGCTGGTGCAAGCATCTCGGAGTTGGAATATACGCTTTGATATGATCAAAGCATATGGTTTTATACAGACTTACAGTGAAGCCTGTATTTACAAGAAAGTGAGTGGGAGCTCTGTAGCATTTCTGATATTATATGTGGATGACATATTGTTGATTGGAAATGATATAGAATTTCTGGATAGCATAAAAGGATACTTGAATAAGAATTTTTTAATATAGGACCTCGGTGAAATTGCTTATATATTGGGCATCAAGATCTATAGGGATATATCAAGATGCTTAATAGGACTTTCACAAAGCACATACCTTGATAAAGTTTTGAAGAAGTTCAAAATGGATCAATCAAAGAAAGGGTCCTTGCCAGTGTTACAAGGTGTGAAATTGAATCAGACTCAAAGTCCGACCACGGCAGAAGATAGAGAGAAAATGAAGTCATTCCCTATGCTATGTACTAGACCTTATGTGTGCCTTGCCATAAGTTTGGCAGGGAGGTACCAAAGTAATCCAGGAGTGGGTCACTGGACATCTGTCAAAAATATCATGAAGTATCTGAAAAGCACCAAGGATATGTTTCTCATTTATGGAGGTGACGAAGAGCTCAAGGTAAAGGGTTACGTCGATGCTAGCTTCGACGGAGGTCCAGATGACTCTAAGTCTCAATCCAGATATGTATTTATATTGAATGGTTGAGCTGTCAGTTGGTGCAGTTCCAAGCAGAGCGTCGTGGTGGGATATACGTGTGAAGCGGAGTACATAGCTGGTTCAGAAACAATGCATGAGGGAGTTTGGATGAAGGAGTTTATATCTGATCTGGGTGTAATACCTAGTGCATCGGGTCCAATGACAATATTTTGTGACAACACTGGAGCAATTTCCTTGGCAAAGGAATCCGTGTTTCACAAGAGAACAAAACACATTAAGAGACGCTTCAAGTCCATTCGTGAAAAGGTCAAGGATTGAGACATAGAAATTTTCAAAGTACATAGGGATCTGATGTGGCAGACCCGTTGACTAAACCTCTTCCGCGGGCAAAACATGATCAGCACCAAGACTCCACGGGTGTTAGATTCATTAAAATGTAATATAGATTATTGACTCTAGTGCAAGTAGGAGACTGATGGAAATATTCCCTAGAGGCAATAATAAAGTTGTTATTATTTTATATTTCCTTATTCATGATAAAAGTTTATTATTCATGCTAGAATTGTATTGACCGGAAACTTAAATACATGTGTGAATACATAAACAAATAACGTGTCCCTCGCGAGCCTCTACTAGACTAGCTCGTTGATCAAAGATGGTTAAGGTATCCTAACCATAGACACGAGTTGTCATTTGATAACAGGATCACATCATTAGGAGAATAACATGATGGACAAGACCCACCTGTTAGCATAGCATATGATTGTTTAGTTTATTGCTATTGCTTTCTTAATGTCATATACATGTTTCATCGACCATGAGATCATGCAAATCCCAGATACAGGAGGAATACCTTATGTGCTATCAAACGTCACAACATAACTGGGTGACCATAAAGATGATCTACATGTATTTCCGAAGGTGTCTATTGGGTTGGCATGGATCGAGACTAGGATTTGTCACTCTGTGTGATGGAGAGCTATCTCTGGGCCCTCTCGGTAATACAACATCACAAGAAGCTTGCAAGCAAAGTGACTAAGGAGTTAGTTGCAAGATGGTGTATATATTACGAAACGAGTAAAGAGACTTGCCGGTAATGAGATTGAACCAGGTATGGACATACCGACCATCGAATCCCGAGCAAGTAACATACCGACAGACAAAGAGAACTATGTATGTTGTCATAAAGGTTTGACCAACAAAGGTCTTCGTGGAATATGTAGGAACCAATATGGGCATCTAGGTCCCGCTATTGGATATTGATCATAGAATCGTCTTGGTCATGTCTGCATCATTCTAAAAGTCGTAGGGTCAGCACGCTTAACGTTCGTTGACGATATAGTATTATATGATTGATGTGATTTTGTGACCGAATGTTGTTCGAAGTCCCGGATGAGATCACGGACATGATGAGGAGCTCCGCAATGGTCCAGAGGTAAAGATTGATATATAGGACAATGGTATTTGGACACCAGAAAGGTTTCAGAGTGTATCGGGTAGTCATCGGATCACCAGAAGGGGTTCCGGGAAGCCCTAGGAGGTTAATGGGCCTTATGGGCGAAGAAGGGGGAACACAGCAGCCCACAAGGGGCTGGCGCGCCCATACCCTTGGCCGCCGGCCCTAGGGATGTTAGGGGGAGGGCTAGCCCCCCTTTCCCTCCCTCCAGCGAGGAGGAAGGAAGGGGGGCACCTCCTCCTTCCTCCCCCCCCCC
>LR738713.1:447391268-447418152 GCA_902687465.1 Secale cereale | reverse complement strand
CCCCCCCCCCCCCCCCCCCCCCCCCCCCGCAGGCAAAACAAGGAAAGGGGGGTGCCAAAGGGCAGCCGCCCATGGGGGCCGACCGACCACCTTGGGGCGCACCCAAGGCTGCTTCCCCTCCCCCACCTATATATATGAGAGGGAGGGGGTGCCACACAACCCAGGACAATCTCATAGCCGTGTGCGGCGCCCCTCTCCACAGTTTAGTCCTCCGTCCAGTTTTTCTGCAGTGTGATACGTCTCTGCTACCTATTGAGCTTGCATTGTATTCCCTCGAAGAGGAAAGGGAGATGCAGCACAGTAGCGTAAGTATTTCCCTCAGTTTTTGAGAACCAAGGTATCAATACAGTAGGAGAACACGCGCCAGTCCCTCGCACCTGCACAAACAAATAAGAACTTCGAAGCCAACGTGATAAGGGGTTTTCAATCCGTTTACGGTCACTTACGAGAGTGAGATCTGATAGAGATGTTAAGATAATATTTTTGGTATTTTTGATATAGACACCAAAAGTAAAGAAAGAAAATAAATAACGGCGACAGAAATTGGCTAGTTGACGGGAAAGTAACATGATAAAGATAGACACGAGGGCCATAGTTTTCTCTAGTGGCTTCTCTCTTGATAGCGTTATTCTACGGCGGGTAAACAAATTACTGTCGAGCAATTGATAGAAAAGCGAATAATTATGTGACTATCTAGGCATGATCATTGTATATAGGCATCACATCCGAGACAAGTAGACCGAAATGATTCTGCATCTACTACTATTACTCCACACATCGACCGCTATCCAGCATGCATCTAGTGTATTGAGTTCATACGAACAGAGTAACGCCTTAAGAAAGATGACATGATGTAGAAGGATAAACTCAAGCAATATTATGAAAACCCCATCTTTTTATCCTCGATGTCAACAGTACAATACGTGCCTTGCTGCCCCTACTGTCACTGGGAAAGGACACCGCAAGATTGAACCCAAAGCCAAGCACTTCTCCCATTACAAGAACTATAGATCTAGTAGGCAAAACCAAACCAATAATTCGAAGAGACTAGCAAGGATATTATGAGCACACATAAAAAGTTCAGAGAAGAACCAAATATCTTTCATAGATAACCTTGATCATAAACTCACAATTCATCAGTTCTCGACAAACACACCGCAAAAAGAGATTACATCGAATAAATCTCCTCGAAGACCGAGGAGAACTTTGTATTGAGATCCAGAGAGAGAGAAGAAGCCATCTAGATACTAGCTATGGACCCGAAGGTCTATGGTAAACTACTCACAACTCATGGTGAGGGCAATGATGATGATGATGAAGGCCTTCGTGATGGATCCCCCTCCCGGAACAGGCTCCAAGATGGGATCTCCACGGGAACAGAAGCTACGTCAGTGGAATTAGGGTTTTCTCTCTACGTATGGAGTTTATGGGGTACGTAGGTATATATAGGAAGAAGGAGAGCACCGGGGGCCGTGTGGGCCAGCCTCAAGGCAGGGGGCGCGCCCTGGGAAGGGGGGCGCGCCCCCACCCTCGAGGGCTGGTCCCTTGCCCCCTGACTTGGTCCTGACGTTTCCCGAGCGTGATTTCCTCCAAAAATATCTCTCGCGATAGTTTCATTCCGTTTGGACTCCGTTTGATATTCCTTTTATGCAAAACCCTGAAATAGGCAAAAAACAGCAATCTGTACTGGGCCTTTGGGTTAGTAGGTTAGTCCCAAAAATGATATAAAAGTGAATGATAAAGCCCATTAAACATCCAAGACTTCATAAATAATAGCATGGAACAATCAAAAATTATGGATACGTTGGAGACATATCAAGCATCCCTAAGCTTAATTCCTGCTCGTCCTCGAGTAGGTAAATGATAAAGAACAAATTTTTGATGTGGAATGCTAACCAATATAGTTTTTCGATGTAGTTCTCTTAATTGTGGCATGAATGTTCGGATCTGAAGGATTCAAGATAAAAGTCTATATTGACATAAGAAATAACAATACTTCAAGCAATACTAACAAAGCGATCATGTCTTCTCAAAATACTATGGCTAAAGAAAGTTATCCCTACAAAATCATATTGTGTTGGCTATGCTCCCTTGTTATCACACGAAAATATTCATATCATGCACAACCCCGATTTCAGCCAAGCATTTGTTTTCATACTCTATCTTTTCAAACCTTTCAGCTTTCACGCAATACATGAGCGTGAGCCATGGATATAGCACTATGGGAGGAATAGAGGTGGATGTGGAGAAGACAAAAAGAGGGAGATAGTCTCACATCGGCTAGGTGTATCAACGGGCTATGGAGATGCCCATCAATAGATATCAATGTGAGTGAGTAGGGATTGCCATGCAACGGATGCACTAGAGCTAAATAAGAATGAAAGCTCAACAAAAGGAACTAGTGGGTGTGCATCCAACTTGCTTGCTCACGAAGACCTAGGGCATTTGAGGAAGCCCATCATTGGAATATACAAGCCAAGTTCTATAACGAAAATTCCCACTAGTATATGAAAGTGACTAAACATGAGACTCTCTATAATGAAGAACATGGTGCTACTTTGAAGCACAAGTGTGGAAAAAGATAGTAGCAATTGTCCCTTTTCTTTTCTTTTTTTTTATTTCTTTTATTTCTTTTTTTGGGCATTTTTCTTTTCTTTGGCCTTTCTTTTTTTTACGGAGGGGCTTTATAGATTTAGCCTTTCCTCCCATGGGACAATGCTCTAATAATGACGATCATCACACTTCATTACAACACGATATTACAACCTGATACTACAACAACAAAGTATGACTCTATATGAATGCCTCCGGCGTGTACCGGTATGTGCCATGAAACAAGAGTGACATGTATAAAAATTATGCATGGTGGCCTTGCCACAAATACGATGTCAACTACATGATCATGCATGGCAATATGACAATATGATGCGTGTCATATAAACGGAATGGTGGAAAGTTGCATGGCAATATATCTCAGAATGGCTATGTAAATGCCATGATAGGTAGGTATGGTGGCTGTTTTGAGTAACAATATGGTGGCAGTTTTGAGGAAGGATATATAGTGGGTTTATGGCGCCGGCGAAAGTTGCGCGGTACAAGAGAGGCTAGCAATGGTGGAACGGTGAGAGTGCATATAATCCATGGACTCAACATTAGTCATAAGAACTCATATACTTATTGCAAAAATTTACGAGTCATCAAAAAAAAGCAATCAATGCATGCCCCTAGGGGGGAGGTTGGTAGGAGTTAACCATCGCGCGCCCCCGACCTCCACACAAAGGTTGACACTCTACAAATACCTCATGCTTTAACTTAGTCACACAACGGTTCACCATACGTGCATGCTACGGGAATCACTAACCTTAACACAAATATTTCTCAATTTCATAATCACTCCACTAGCATGACTTTAATATCACTATCCTCATGTCTCAAAACAATTATCAAGCATCCACCATCTCTTTCTATTCAAAGCACTTGATGTGAATTTTTTTACTACATTGACATTGGATGTTTATCATGTGAAGACTAGTTTCTTTAGCCTAAACACTTTACCATGCTGTTTTAATAGACTCTCAAATAGATATAAGTGAAGCATGAGAGTTCAACAATTTCTACAAAATATTACCACCACCATGCTCTACAAGATATAAGTGAAGCACAAGAGCAAAAACTATTCAACTCAAAAGATATAAGTGAAGCACATAGAGTGTTCTAACAATTTCTAGGCCATATTTAACTCTCTCAAATAGGTGTGTCCAGCAAGGATGATTGTGGGAAACTAACAAGCAAAGACTCAAATTATACAAGACGCTCCAAGCAAAACACATAGCATGTTGCGAATAAAAATATAGCTCCAAGTATAGTTACCGATGGATGAGACGAAAGAGGGGATGCCTTCCCGGGGCATCCCCAAGCTTAGGCTTTTGATTACCTGAATTTACTTGGGGTTCCATGGGCATCCCCAAGCTTGGGCCTTTGCTACTCCTTGTTCCATAGTCCATCAAAGCAATACTCAAAACTTGAAAACTTCACAACACAAAACGTAGACAAAAATTCTCGTGAGCTCCGTTCGTAAGAGAAAACAAACCACTACTCAATGGTACAGCAAGGAATTCATTCATTGTTTATATTGGTGCTAAACCTACTGTACTTTAAGTTTTCTATGATTCATATCCTCCAATATTACTCATAGATGCATCGGAATAAGCAAACAACACACGAAAAACAGAATCTGTCAAAAACAGAACAGTCTGTAGTAATCTGCTGGGTTCGCCTACTTCTGTAACTCCAACAAATTCAAACTAAATTGGTAAATTTGCGAAATTTTTCTACCAATCAGCAGCAAAAAGAATCAACTAAAAATTACGCTGCAGTATAATCTTAAGACTACTTTAGCGAGGGCTAACTATTCTGTTTTTCACAGCAAGATCGTATTAACTTCACACAAGTCCTACCAAAGGTTCTACTTGGCACAAACACTAAACAAAACAAGAAAACACATCTAATCAGAGGCTAGATGCAACATTTATTCCCTAACAGCAACAAAAACAAAAAATAAATATAAAATTGGGTTGCCTCCCAACAAGCTCTTTCTTTATAGCCATTAAGATAGGCTTGAGAATTCAATGGTGCGCACATGAAAGATAAGAATTGAAGCACAACGAGAGCTTCATAAAACATGTGACAAACACATCTAAGTCTAACATACTTCCTATGCATAGGCATTTTATAAGCAAACAAATTATCATAGCAAGCAAGATCTAGCGTATGCAAGGAAGGAGAAAGAAACAAGATCAATCTCAACAAGAAGAGAGATAATTTAGTAACATGAAAATTTCTACAACCATATTTCCCTCTCTCATAATAATTGCATGTAGGATCATGATCAAATTGAACAAAATAGCTATCACATAACATATTCTCAACACGATCCACATGCATACGAAGTTGACACTCTTCCAAAATAGTGGGATCAACATTAACTAAAGTCATGACCTTTCAAAACCCACTTTAATCAAAAAATTCATAAGATTGGTCAATATCTAAAGTAGTGGGATCAAAAGTTGACACTCCTTCAAATCCACTTATAATACTATGGCAAACATTATTATCAATCTCATATTCATGATGGGGTTTAAATAAATTTTCAAGATCGTAAGAGTCATCACCCCAATCATGATCATAGCAACAAGTGGTGGAAATAACAATACTAGCATCCCCAAGCTTCGGGTTTTGCATGTCATTAACACAATTGACATTAATAGAATTTAAAATAACATCATTGCAATCATGCTTTTATTTAACAAGCTATCATGAATCACTTTTTCTTTTAACAATTCATCACAATTTTCAGATTCATGAATTTCAAGCAAAACCCCATAAAGATAATCTAGTGCACGTAGCTCACTAGCAATAGGTTCAACATAACTGGATCTCTTAAAGAGATTAGCAAGTGGATGAGGACCCATACTTTAGCAAGCGAAGATGCAAGCTAATAGAGGGCACATAGCAACATAAGCAAACAAGAAGCAAGCGAACGATAAACACACGGCGAAAGAGGGCAAATAAAACGGCAAGGGTGAAGTGGGGGAGAGGAAAACGAGAGGCAAATAAATGTAATGCAAAGGATAAGGGTTTGTGATAGGTACTTGGTATATGACTTTTGCGTAAGCCTCCCCGGCAACTTGGTATATGATACGTATCTATAATTTTTTATTGTTCCATGCTATTATTTATGAAGTCTTGGATGTTTAATGGGCTTTATCATTCACTTTTATATCATTTTTGGGACTAACCTACTAACCCAAAGAGCCAGTCCAGGTTGCTATTTTTTTGCCTGTTTCAGGGTTTTGTAGAAAAGGAATATCAAACGGAGTCCAAACGGAATGAAACCTTTGGGAGAGATATTTTTAGAGAAAATCACGCACAGGAGACTTGAGAACCACGGAGTAGGGGCCACGAGGTGCCCACGCGGGTGGGGGCGCACCCTCGCCCCCCTTCCCAGGGCGCGCCCCCAGCCTCGTGGGTCCCTCGTGAGTCCCCCGGTATCCTCCTTCCTCCTAAATAAGCCTACGTACCCCAAAACCATCAGCAACAAAGAGAAAACCCTAATTCCACCGCCGTAACCTTCTGTTCCCATGAGATCCCATCTTGGAGCCTGTTCTGAAGCTCCGCCGGAGGGGGGATCCATCATAGAGTGCTTCTACATCATCATCATCACCCTCACCATGAGTTGTGAGTAGTTTACCATAGACCTTCGGGTCCATAGCTAGTATCTAGATGGCTTCTTCTCTCTCTTTGGATCTCAATACAAAGTTCTCCTCGGTTTTCGAGGAGATCTATTCGATGTAATCTCTTTTTGCGGTGTGTTTGTTGAGATCCGATGAATTGTGGGTTTTTGATCAAGATTATCTACGCGAAATATTTGGTTCTTTTTTGAACTCTTTATGTGTGCTCATAATATCCTTGCAAGTCTCTTCGAATTATTGGTTTGGTTTGGCCTACTAGATATATAGTTCTTACAATGGGAGAAGTGCTTCGCTTTGGGTTCAATCTTGCGGTGTCCTTTCCCAGTGATAGTAGGGACAGCAAGGCACGTATTGTATTGTTGCCATCGAGGATAAAAAGATGGGGTTTACATCATGTTGCTTGAGTTTATCCCTCTACATCATGTCATCTTGCTTAAAGCATTACTCTGTTCTTATGAACTCAATACACTAGATGCATGCTGGATAGCGGTCGATGTGTGGAGTAATAGTAGTAGATGCAGGCAGGAGTCGGTCTACTTGTCTCGGACGTGATGCCTATATACAATGATCATGCCTAGATAGTCTCATAATTATTCGCTTTTCTATCAATTGCTCGACAGTAATTTGTTTACCCGCTATAGAATATCGCTATCATGGGAGAAGCCACTAGAGAACACTATGCCCCCCGGGTCTATTCTCAACGTATCAATCTACATCTACTTTAATTTTTCCGCTTTTACTTTCTGTTCTTATAAACAAAAAGACCAAAAATATAAACTATCATCTCTATCAGATCTCACTCTCGTAAGTGACCGTAAAGGGATTGACAACCCCTTATTGCGTTGGCTGCGAAGTTCTTATTTGTTTGTGCAGGTGCGAGGGACTCGCGCGTGGTCTCCTACTGGATTGATACCTTGGTTCTAAAAAACTGAGGGAAATACTTACGCTACTATGCTGCATCTCCCTTTCCTCTTCGAGGGAATACAACGCAAGCTCGAGAAGTAGGAAGAAGAATTTCTGGCGCCGTTGCCGGGGAGGCTTACGCAAAAGTCATATACCAAGTACCTATCACAAACCCTTATTCTTCACATTACATTTTTTCCCTCTCGTTTTCCTCTCCCCCACTTCACCCTTGCCGTTTTATTTGCCCTTCTTCTGCCGTGTGTTTACCGTTCGCGTGCCTCTTGTTTGCTTGTGTTGCTATGTGCCCTCAATTAGCTTGCATCCTCGCTTGCTAAAGTATGGATCCTCATCCACTTGCTAATCTCTTTAAGAGATCCAATTATGTTGAACTTATTGCTAGTGAGCTGCGTGCATGATACGTCTCCAACGTATCTATAATTTTTTATTGTTCCATGCTACTATTTATGAAGTCTTGGATGTTTAATGGGCTTTATCATTCACTTTTATATCATTTTGGGACTAACCTACTAACCCAAAGGCCCTGTCCAGATTGCTGTTTTTTGCCTATTTCAGGGTTTTACAGAAAAGGAATATCAAACGGAGTCCAAACGGAACGAAACCTTCGCGAGAGATATTTTTGGAGAAAATCACGCACGGAAAACGTCAGGACCAAGTCAGGGGCCAGCTGGGCTGCCCTCGAGGGTGGGGGGCGCGCCCCCTGCCTCGAGGCTAGCCCACACGGCCCCCGGTGCCCTCCTTCTTCCTATATATATACCTACGTACCCCAGAAACTCCATACATAGAGAGAAAACCCTAATTCCACCGCCGTAGCTTCTGTTCCCATGGAGATCCCATCTTGGAGCCTGTTCCGGGAGGGGGATCCATCACGGAGGCCTTCATCATCATCATCATCATCGCCCTCACCATGAGTTGTGAGTAGTTTACCACAGACCTTCGGGTCCATAGCTAGTATCTAGATGGCTTCTTCTCTCTCTCTGGATCTCAATACAAAGTTGTCCTCGGTCTTCGAGGAGATCTATTCGATGTAATCTCTTTTTGCAATGTGTTTGTCGAGATCCGATGAATTGTGAGTTTATGATCAACGTTATCTATGAAACATATTTGGTTCTTCTCTGAGCTTTTTATGTGTGCTCATAATATCCTTGCAAGTCTCTTCGAATTATTGGTTTGGTTTGGCCTTCTAGATCTATAGTTCTTGCAATGGGAGAAGTACTTGGCTTTGGGTTCAATCTTGCGGTGTCCTTTCCCAGTGACTGTAAGGGCAGCAAGGCATGTATTGTATTGTTGTCATCGAGGATAAAAAGATGGGGTTTTCATCATATTGCTTGAGTTTATCCCTCTGCATCATGTCATCTTTCTTAAAGCGTTACTCTGTTCGTATGAACTCATTACACTAGATGCATGCTGGATAGCGGTCGATGTGTGGAGTAATAGTAGTAGATGCAGAATCGTTTCGGTCTACTTGTCTCGGACATGATGCCTATATACAATGATCATGCCTAGATAGTCTCATAATTATTTGCTTTTCTATCAATTGCTCGACAGTAATTTGTTTACCCGCCGTAGAGTATTGCTATCATGAGAGAAGCCACTAGAGAAAACTATGGATCTCGGGTCTATTCTCAACATATCAATCTACATCTACTTTACTTTTCTTGCTTTTATTTTCTGTTTTAGTAAACTAAAAATACCAAAAATATAACTATCATATCTATCAGATCTCACTCTCGTAAGTGACCGTAAAGGGATTGACAACCCCTTATCGCGTTGGCTGCAAAGTTCTTATTTATTTGTGCTGGTGCGAGGGACTGGCGCGTGGTCTCCTACTTGATTGATACCTTGGTTCTCAAAAACTCAGGGAAATACTTACGCTACTATGCTGCATCTCCCTTTCCTCTTTGAGGGAATACAACGCAAGCTCAAGAGGTAGCAAGAAGAATTTACTGCGTCGTTGCCGGGGAGACTTACGCAAAAGTCATATACCAAGTACCTATCACAAACCCTTATCCTTCGCATTACATTTATTTGCCTCTCGTTTTCCTCTCCCCCCCCCACTTCACCATTGCCGTTTTATTTGCCCTTCTTCCACCGCGTGTTTTTCGTTCGCTTGCTTCTTGTTCGCTTGTGTGTGTTGGATTGCTTGCTTGTCACTATGGCTCAGAACAGTACCAAATTGTGTACTTCTCCAATACCAACAACAATGATTTTATTAGCACTCTGATTGCTCCTATTACCGATGCTGAATCTTGTGAGATCAATGCTGCTTTGTTGAATCTTGTCATGAAAGATCAATTCTCCGGCCTTCCTAGTGAAGATGCCGCGACCCATCTAAACAACTTTGTTGATTTGTGTGATATGCAAAAGAAAAGGGACACGGATAACGATATTGTTAAATTGGAGTTATTTCCGTTTTCACTTAGAGATCGTGCTAAAACTTGGTTCTCCTCTTTGCCTAGAAATAGTATTGATTCATGGAATAAGTGCAAAGATGCTTTTATCTCTAACTATTTCCCTCCTGCTAAGATCATTTCTCTTAGAAAGGATATTATGAATTTTAAGCAACTAGATCATGAGCATGTTGCACAAGCTTGGGAGAGAATGAAATTAATGATACGTAATTGCCCTACACATGGTTTGAATCTATGGATGATTATTCAGAACTTTTATGCTGGCTTGAATTTTGCTTCTAGAAATCTTTTAAATTCGTCCGCCGGAGGCACTTTCATGGAAACTACCTTAGGATAAGCTACCAAACTCCTAGATAATATTATGGTTAATTATTCTCAATGGCACACCGAAAGATCTACTAGTAAAAAAGTGCATGCTATCGAAGAAATTAGTGTTTTGAGTGGAAAGATGGATGAACTTATGAAATTGTTTGTTGCTAAGAGTGCTTCTTCTAATCCTAATGATATGCCTTCGTCCACTTTGATTGAGAATAACAATGCATCTTTGGATTTGAATTTTGTTGGTAGGAATAATTTTGGTAACAATGCTTATAGAGGTAATTTTAACCTAGGCCGTTTCCTAATAATTCCTCTAATAATTTTGGTAATTCCTGCACCAACTCTTATGGAAAGATGCCTTCTGAATTTGAAAGTAGTGTTAAGGAGTTTATGATCTCGCAAAAGAATTTCAATGCTATGCTTGAAGAGAAATTGCTTAAAGTTGATGAATTGGCTAGAAGTGTGGATAGAATTACTCGTGATGTTGATTCTTTGAAACTTAGATCTATCCCACCTAAGCATGATATCAATGAGTCTCTCAAAGCCAAGAGAATTTCCATTGATGAATGCAAAGAAAGAACCGCTAGGATGCATGCTAAAAGAGAAGATTATGTTAAATCGTGTTCTTCTAGTTATCGTGAAAATAAAGATGAAGATCTGAAAGTTATTGAGGTGTCTCCTATTAGATCCTTGTTTTCTAGCATTAATCCTGATGAGAATAGGATTGGAGATGATTCTGCTTTAGAGTGTCCCAATGTTTCAGAGTTTTTAGATCTTGATGCTAGAATTGCTAAAAGTGGGAGTGAAGAGATTAAAACTTTGCATAGTGATGAACCCACTACTTTGGATTTCAAGGGATTCAATTATGATAATTGCTCTTTGATTGATTGTATTTCCTTGTTGCAATCCGTGCTAAATTCTCCGCATGCTTATAGCCAAAATAAAGCTTTCACTAAACATACAGTTGATGCTTTGATGCAATCTTATGAAGAAAAACTTGAGTTGGAAGTTTCTATACCTAGAAAGCTTTATGATGAGTGGGAACCTACTATAAAAATAAAAATAAAAGATCATGAATGTTATGCTTTGTGTGATTTGGGTGCAAGTTTCTCCACTATCCCAAAAACTTTGTGTGATTTGCTAGGGTTCCATGAGCTTGATGATTGTTCTTTAAATTTGCATCTTGCGGATTCCACTATTAAGAAGCCTATGGGAAGAATTAATTATGTTCTTATTGTTGCCAATAGGAATTATGTGCCCGTATATTTCATTGTTCTTGATATAGATTGCAATCCTTCATGTCCTATTATTCTTGGTAGACTTTTCCTTAGAATGATCATTTCAATTATTGATATGAAGGAAGGAAATATTAGATTCCAGTTTCCATTAAGTAAAGGCATGGAACACTTTACTAGAAAGAAAATCAAATTACCATATGAATCTATCATGAGAGCCACTTATGGATTGCCTTCCAAAGATAGCAATACCTAGATCTATCTTGTATCGTGCCTAGCTAGGGGCGTAAAACGATAGCGCTTGTTGGGAGGCAACCCAATTTTATATTTTTTGTTTTTGTTGCTGTTAGGGAATAAATATTGCATCTATCCTTTGATTAGATGTGTTTTCTTGTTTTGTTTAGTGTTTGTGGCAACAGCACATCCCCTAGACTCATGTTTCTGTCACTCAAGCTAGTCATCGAGGGGCATGAACCCACAATCGAGCATAACGTTCCCTCTTGGAGTCACTACGTATTACTTGGCCAAAGCAATAAATAACAACGGAGAACATGCAAGAATTACTTATGAACATAAATATAAAAGAGGTAGATCAAATATATTACTCAAGATCAATCTGAACATAATCCCATAATCCATCGGATCCCAGCAAACTCAACATAGCAACAGCATAAGGATTACATAGGTGCCTCGATCATGTAGGGAAGCTCACGGGGACTAATTAGTGAAGCACAAGAACGGGAGGAGAACATCACATAGCTACTGGTCATGGACTCATGGTCCAAGGGAGACTACTCACGAGTCATCCGGGAGGCGTCCATGGTGGTGGAGAAGCTCCCGGTGGTGATCCTCCCCTCCGGCAGGGTGCCGGGAAGAGTTCTCCTGGTGCTCCCGATCTTGGAAGCGGCTGCGGCGGCGGAACAGAGATGGGATCGCGAAAAGAGTTCCTGTTCTGAGGGTTTCAGAGGACGCTTTAAATATATGCCAAAGGGGAGCATCGGGGAAGCTTCGGGGGGCCCAGGCGCCCTCCCGGCGCGGCCCAGGGGGGGCGCCGCCAGGGCGCCTGGAGCCCTGGTGGCCCCCCCCCCAGGCTGCCCTTCGGACGCAGGGTTGTTTCCGAAACGCTGATTTTTATATAATTTTCTGGATTTTTCTGGGCAGTTCTCGTAACGTGAAAACCTGAAATACAAAAATAACCGAAAACAGAAACTGGCACTGGGGTGCACTGGATTAGTAAGTTAGTCCAAATATGATCAAAAGTGTATGGAAGTGTATGAATATCATAGCAATATCACCCAAAAGTGGCATGGAGCAAGCAGAAATTATAGATACGTTTTGGACGTATCAAGCGCCGCCCTCACGCAAAACAACTTCAGGCAGACGGTGGAGCAGTGGACCGAGGAGCTCGTCGCCGCCGCCGCTGACATCGACAGGGAGATGGCGGCGCTAGGGACGGAGCACCTCGGTTATTCCCCCGACGCGAACCTCCCTCACAGCGCCAAGCTGGGCTTATTCTTCAGGGGAGTGGCGCCGGCCCTCGAGCAGCTCCGGGAGAGGATTCCCACGCAGCTGGCGAACGAGGCGCGTAGGCTTTGCACGGGAGTTGTGGAGAGAGTGTTGACGAAGATAGTCTACCGCAACCCCGGGATCAACCTCGAGAACATCCTCCGGACCTTGCCGCCCGACGCCGACCAGGAAGCGCTGAAGGCTCTCGTCGCCCCCATCGTGGCCAAGGTGGGCAAGATCAGAAGGGTCGATGGCGACCGCGTAGACTAGGCTGTTTTCTTTCCGCTTCCCTTGTCGCTGCCAATTAAGTCATGGACAGTAGTTTATTAGAAAAGCGACAAGTCATCTTGTAATATAACTTTATTTTGGGTAGTTAATGCAGTGTTACTCCCTTTGTTTGACTCCTTTACTTTGTATGCTTTTACCCTACGCTTTTAGGGAACATGCCGGCAAAGGGACCCTTGGCGCGAGCGCTGAGTGCGCAACTTCAGCAGCCTGCCGGCAATGCCTCTACCGGCAAGATAACCTTGCCGCAGCTAGTTGCAGCACACTTAGGTTGTTGAGCGAACTCGAAAACGAAGTAAGGGCGTGACACTTGTCGCAGCTCACTTAAGCCGTTGAGCGTGCTCGAAACAAAGTAAGGGTGCGGCTAGCCAGGGGTAAGTTCCTCCGCGCACAGGTTTTCCATACAGAGTGTGGTCGATCAAGGAAGACAACTTTTAAAATTTAAAAATTTGAATGCTCAAACTTCGATAACTTAGCTTTTATGTAGGGTCTGCTTCCCGGCAAGGTGAGGCTTCCTTGAACGGCACTTGGTCCATACCGCTGTCTCCTTCCCCCCCAGCAAACTTGTGCGCGAGGAATCCTTCTTCTGCTTGAGAGAAAAAAAGAAAGAGAGGAAACATAGATACGGAGCCTTGCGGCTCGTTATTGCTTACCGGAGGTGTGTGATGCACGAGGTGTCATATAATACATGCAAGTAAAAAAAGAAAATGCATGAAACGACAAGTTGTGCAAGGCACAAAAGCTTTACTGATGCACGGGGTCTGCGCCCGGCTTTGTACAAAGGTTTACATGCAACAGCGGCAAGACTTGTACAAAAGGTGGTTGCCGGAGCGGATCACGGCAACCGCGCCTTATGGGTGAAACTTGCGAAGGTGCTCAATGTTCCAGGAGTTGCTCACCGGTAAGCCCTCTTCGGTCTCAAGGCGGACAACGCCGGGCCTTGTGACTTGTCTCACCCGATAAGGGCCTTCCCACTTCGGCGTCAACTTGTTGGAGTTCTTGGCGGACTGAACACGCCGAAGAACAAGGTCGCCTTCCTAGAGACTTTTGGCCTTAACTTTGCGGCTATGGTAGCGGCGCAAAGCTTGCTGGTATCGAGCAGCTCGTACAGCAGCCTGAAGACGGTCCTCCTCGAGGAGCAGTGCATCATCTTGCCGCAGCTGCTCTTGCTCGAGCTCGTCGTAAGCGAGCACTCGAGGCGATCCGTATACGAGTTCCGTGGGGAGAACTGCCTCTGCTCCATAGACAAGAGCAAAGGGTGTCTGTCCGGTGGCTCGATTTGGTGTCGTCCTGATTGACCAAAGAGCCGCCGGCAACTCCTCAATCCAGTTTCTTCCGCACTTATGCAGCCTATCGAAAGTTCTTGTCTTGAGTCCGCGCAGCACTTCTGCGTTTGCCCTCTCCGCTTGACCATTGCTCCTCGGGTGAGCAACAGAAGCAAAGCAGACCTTGGCGCCAAGGTCTTGGACGTACTGCAAGAAGGTGCGGCTTGTGAATTGCGTGCCGTTGTCGGTGATGATCCTGTTAGGGATTCTGAAACGGCAAACAATTGACCTGAAGAACTTGACTGCTGACTGTGCGGTCACCTTCCTCACTGGCTCCACTTCCGGCCACTTTGTGAACTTGTCGATGGCGACGTACAAGTACTCAAAGCCCCCGACTGCGCGGGGAAAGGGGCCGAGGATGTCGAGCCCCTAGACCGAAAATGGCCAGGACAAAGGGATCGTCTGGAGAGCTTGAGCTGGCTGATGTATTTGCTTGGCATGGAACTGGCACGCTTCACACTTGGTTACTTGTGCAGCTGCATCTTGGAGGGCTTCTGGCCAAAAGAAACCTTGCCGGAACGCCTTGCCGGCAAGTGCTCTTGCGCCAATGTGGTGGCCACATATGCCTCCATGTATCTCTGCCAACAGCTTTTGCCCATCTTCCTGGGAAATGCACTTCAGTCTAACACCGTTGAGTCTTCTTCTGTACAGTTCATTGCCGACGAACTGGTACATACTTGACTGCCTGGTTATTTTCTCTGCCTCTTCTGGCTCTTCGAGAAGTTCTCCAGTTTGGAGGAAATGGACGATCTGCTGTGCCCAGGTTGGAGCCTGAGGCTCAACAATAAGGACTAAAGGCATCATTGCTGCTGCGGGAACGTCAGCTTCTACGGGAAGAACCTGCGGCTCGGCCGGAGCTGGAAGTTCCCCGGCAAGCTTGCCAGGACAAGACTTGTCGGGAACGCCTGCTTCAACTGTACGGACCCTTGGGTCCGCAGGAGCAGACTGTTCCTCAGCAACTTGGGCGTTGACCTTGGGGACCTTGGCGGCGACTTCAGGGAGATCTGCCGGTAAGTAGTCACCGGAGACCAACTTTCTCTTCTTGCCTTGCCCAACTGATGGTGTAACGGATGGTTGAGCTAGCTTGAGCACGAAGATCCCTGGTTCCACAGGTAGCTTTAGTGCAACGCACTTTGACAGGCCGTCTGCGATGTCATTCTGAGCTCTTGGAATGTGCTCCATCTGTATGCCTTCAAAGTGCTCTTCAAGCTTTCTCACTTCGTCGACGTAAGCTTCCATCAATGGGCTCTGGTAGCTCTTGTTCACTTGACGGACAACCAACTGCGAATCTCCCCGCACAATCAGCTTCCTGATCCCAAGTTCGGCTGCAATTCTGAGGCCGGCAAGCAAACCCTCATACTCTGCAGTGTTGTTTGTCGCTTGCTCCTTGGGAAAGTGCATCTGGACGACATACTTGAGGTGCTCACCGGTGGGCGCGACAAGCAGCACGCCAGCGCCGGCGCCTTGCAGCGAGAAGGCACCATCAAAGTACATTATCCATTCTTTGCTTGCTTCTTTGACGGGGATGTTTGTCTATGGAATCTCTTCGTCTGGTGTTGGTGTCCATTCTGCTATGAACTCTGCCAAGGCTCTGCTCTGGATAGTTGAAGTACTTTCAAACTTAAGACCAAATCTTGACAGCTCCAGTGCCCACTCGACAATCCTGCCCGTTGCTTCTGGATTTTGTAATATCCTCTTCAGCGGAAAGCGAGTGACCACTGTTATCTCATGTGCTTGGAAGTAGTGGCACAGCTTTCTCGAGGCCATGAGGAGGCCGAAAAGCAACTTCTGCACCCCAGAGTATCTTGACCTAGCCCCCTGCAAGAGGGAACTGACAAAATAGACTGGCCGCTGCACCATCTTCTTCCGCATTTCTTCTTGCATCTGTGCAGACTCATCCTTGTCGGGGCCAGAGCTTGTCGGGGAAGCCCCCTGCTTGTCGCTGGATGTGCTTGTCGGGGCAGTGGGCTCCTCATCTGCCTCCCTTTCCGCTACTAACGCAGCACTAACCACTTGATTGGTTGCTGCTAAGTACAGCAGCAACTTCTCTTGTGGCCTAGGTGCGACAAGTATTGGAGTGGAGGATAGGTATCCTTTCAAGTCTTGCAGCGCTGCCTCCGCTTCCGGAGTCCATTTCATTGGACCTGCCTTTTTCAAGATTTTGAAAAACGGCAGGGCGCGTTCCGCAGACTTAGAAATGAACCTGCTGAGAGCAGCCACGCAGCCGGCAAGCCTTCGTACATCCTTGACGCGCTTCGGAGCTTCGATCTGCTTGATGGCTTTGATCTTGTCGGGATTGGCTTCAATCCCCCTCTGGGACACAAAGAACCCGAGAAGCTTGCCGGAGGGGACTCCGAACAGACACTTCTCGGGGTTAAGCTTGAGATGTATCTTGCGCAGATTCGCAAAAGTTTCATCTAAGTCTTGAATCAGGGTATCCTTGTCCTTGCTCTTGACCACTATATCATCCATGTAAGCTTCTACGTTCCTGTGTATCTGTGGCTCAAAAGCAGTGTGGACCACCCTTGCAAATGTTGAACCCGCATTCTTCAATCCAAAGGGCATGCGTATGAAGCAGTAAGTGCCACATGGAGTAATGAATGCGGTCTTCTCTTCATCCTCTTCAGCCATGAATATCTGGTGGTATCCGGAGTATGCATCAAGGAATGAAAGCAACTCACACCCAGCCGTGGAGTCAACGATCTGGTCGATGCGCGGCAAGGGAAATGGATCTTTAGGACAAGCTTTATTCACATCAGTGAAGTCTATACAAAGCCTCCACTTCCCGTTAGCTTTGCGCACGACAACAGGGTTGGCCAGCCACGTGGGATGAAGTACACCTCTAACAAGGCCTGCTGCTTCCAGCTTCTTGATTTCCTCCACGATAAACTCTTGGCGCTCCACCGCTTGCTTTCTGACCTTCTGCTTGATGGGCCGCGCGTGAGGACAAACGGCAAGCTTGTGCTCAATTACTTTCCTGGGAACGCTGGGGATGTCAGACGATTGCCATGCAAACACGTCAACATTCGCCCGCAGGAAAGCAACGAGCGCGCTTTCCTATTTGGGGTCGAGCGTGGCACTGATGGTGAAAGTACCACCAGTGCCGTCCTCCTTGGCGGACACCTTCTTGGTTGCAGGTGGAGCTGCCATTCCTTTCTTGCACTTGCCGGTGGAGCTCGATGGTGCGTCCTCGACGGCAGCGCAGCACTCCGAGGAGGTGCGTTTGCCGGAGTGGGCTCTAGAGCTCTTGCCGGACTTGGTCTTGTTCTTCCCCCCGGGAGCTTCAGTGGCAAATGTTTTGCTATCTGTTGCAGGTGCTGCGTCCCGGTAGATCTTGTCGATGCAGATAAGCGCGTCCTTCTTGTCGCCGGGGACAGAGATGACGCTTATCGGCCCCGGCATCTTGAGCATGTTGTAGGCATAGTGAGAGGCTGCCATGAACTTGGCGAGCGCCGGACGGCCAAGTATCCCATTGTATGGCAATGGGATATCGGCAACGTCAAAGGTGATCCTCTCAGTCCTGAAGTTCAGCTCTCCGCCAAAGGTTACTGGCAGTGTGATCTTCCCCTTCGGCTTGCTCCTTCCCGGGTTAATTCCTTGGAAAGTTCCGGTTTCCTCGAGCTCGCTGTCGGGGATCTGTAGCTTTCGGACTACAGCAGAGGAGATCAGGTTCAGACCGGCCCCGCCATCAACCAGCATTTTGGTGACCTTGAGGTTGCGGATGGTTGGTGATACCAACATCGGCAAGCACCCGACCACAGTTGTGCGGTCAGGGTGATCCTCAATGTCGAAGATGATGGGCGTGCTAGACCACTTTAGGAGTTTGCGCGACTCGACGGGTGGCTCAGCTGCATTAACTTCCCGCACCCATTGTTTGAGTTGGCGGTGGGAAGTATGCAGAGAGGCACCTCCATCGACGCACAGAACTTCTGTGGCCTTCTGGAACTCCTGCTCGTTGTTGTCTCCGTCGTCCATGTCCTCGTCGTCGTCTTCGTCTTCGTCCTTGTCGCGGCCGCGGGGAGGTCTATCCCCTTGCCGCTGCTTGGCCTTGCCGCGGCGTCCTCCCCGGCCATTGAATGGCCGCTTCTTGCCGGACTCTCCTACGCATCCCTGGGCCTTCTCCTTGTCACGTCGCTCGTACTCAGCCTTCTGTTGCTCGACGAGGTATTCGACCCTCTTGCAGTTCTGGAGATCGTGGCCCTTGGTGCGGTGGATCTTGCAGTATTGCTTGTCGGAGCCGTCCTGCTTGTCGGCGGCCGCTACAGTGGTGGCTTCCTTGCCGGAGCCACCAGCCTGAGCTTTCTTGGCGCCAGCCTCCTTGCCGGACTGCTTGACGGCCAGTACTTCCTTGTTCTTCTTCTTCCTATTGTTCCGTCGCCGGTTCTTCCTTGCCGGGGCGGCATCCTCGCTGTCTGTTCCTCCTGCTCCAGCATCCTCTCCGGGGAGTCTCCTCCCCTCTTCAGCGCGCGCGCACTTGTCGGCCAGGGCCTAAAGCTCGCTGACGTCTCGTATCTTGCACATCGCCATTTCCTCCCTCATGCGGCGGTTACGCACGTTCTGGTGGAACGCGCTAATAACCGCGGCAGGTGGACGTCCGGGATGTTGTGCTGAACGCGGCTGAATCTTTGGATGTACTTTCGCAGGGACTCTCTTTCCTTCTGGGCAAGTATATGAAGATCGCTCTCCTGGCCATGGGGCTTGTGGCCGCCCGTGAAGGCACCGACAAACTGATGGCACAGGTCGGCCCAAGAAGAGATGGAGTTCTCCGGCAAGTGCATGAGCCAAGATCTGACATTCGGCTTGAGCACGAGCGGGAAGTAGTTCGCTAGTATCTTCTCGTCGCGTCCCCCGGCAGCCTGCACCGCGATGGTGTAGATGCTGAGGAACTCCGAGGGATGGGTCTTGCCGTCGTACTTCTCGGGTACGTCGGGCTTGAAGTTCTTCATGCTGGGCCACTGGACCTGCCGCAGCTCGCGGGTGAACGCAGGGCAACCTGCCGCGTACGGCAAGTCGCCCGGTTCGCCGGGCGCGTGCATGTCGACAGCGGTCCCAGCGCGCTGGTCGGACTGTCGTCGCGCTTCTCTTCGACGCTCCATGCGGGTTCGAGCGTCTTCTTGTCGTCTGTCGTCGAGGACTTGGCGCTGATCGCGGCGAGCTCGTGGATCCGACGACGTTGTGGAGTCGTCGTCGACGTTGATCCGGCGAGTCGGTGACTTTGGCCTTCGGGGCGGGGAGTGCACGGTTGTTGCACCCCCGACGGTCTTGTCCCCGGCGGTCTTGTCTCCATCAGCCCGCGCCTGGCTGACTTGCCGCGACCGTGACGTCGCCGGCTGCTGTGGCGTGTCATTGTTGGCGAAGACGATGAGGCTTTGGATAGTGGCCCTCCAGCCTTCGGCCTTGTCTGCCGCTGGAGGGAAATCGAGGAGCAGCTGAGCTCTAGCAAGAGCTTCTGCTGGAGTGGAGGGAAGCGGTGGCGAGCGGTGCGAGGAGCGAGATATGCTCGGACTTCTAACCGCGTTAGAAGGAGCAGGTTCTCGCCCCGGCGACCGCGCCTTGCTCGTGCCAGCGCGTTGGCCTTGAGCGTCCCGTGACCCGCCAACTTGTCCCTGACCCAGCAAGCGGATGGTACCCTGCGTACCACGCCGCTGCCGTTCCGGCACCTCCTGAGAGGGGCGCTGTGCATGCACGGACGCCGAGGTCTTGGAGTGCGCTCGGTCGTCCGTCTTGTCCTTGGATTTGGCGGCACCGTGAGTTTCCTCGTCGGCGTCCGTCCTTCCTCCAGCGTCTACCCCACCAACCGTTGGTTCTGGTGGTGGCGGGATTGACGCGGACGGGCCTCCCACCTCCGAAGCTTTATTCTTCGGCGGCATGTCGATGAAGTTAATGAAGTTGCTGAAGGTTGTGCCCGCGTGAACGCCGGATCAGGTTCGCACAACCTCGACGCCCCCTACCTGGCGCGCCAAAGATGTCGGGGAAACTGATCGCCCTCGAACACCTATGGGACCGGAGCCCCTTTTCGGTATGGCAAGGGAGCGGAGGAAGCACAAAGAGCGGATCGAGGCGCACACGCAAGCAGTTTACCCAGGTTCGGGCCGCACGGATGCGTAAAACCCTACTCCTGCCTTGGTTTGTATTGTGTTCTTGGCTTGGGAGCGAGAAGATCTACAGTACTTGCCGCTTACAACACCGAACGTGGGAGTGATCGAGAGTCGGAACCTCCTCTACGTTGTGCATGGGCCTCCTTTTATTGGTCAAGGGGTCACCGACAGGTGGCAACGTAGGTGAGGGTAGAATCGTAAAAATGGTGGTAGTTGTAACAGTGTATGCACAGTGCATGTACAGTGGTCTATACCTAACCCTGACGGCAGGGGACAAGGGCATTGAATGCCCGTCGCCGTCGCCCCCAAACAGTGCAAAAAGTGTCCGTTAGGGCATCTCCGTTCGCCACGAAGGTGGCCTCGTCATCGCGGCTCGCCACGGTGTACCCCAGGCTGCACAGCCTTCCGCCACGTGCACCTGGAAGGGCCCCAGGGCGACGCGTGGCCGGATGAGCTGGAGCGCGGGCACGTAGTGGGAGCTTGCCGCGGCAAGCGCCTTGCCGCGGTCGCTACCTTGCCGCGCCCGAAAGCTTGTCGCTCTCCGGGCCTTGCCGGGGCGCGCGATGCGCCACGGCAAGTCTTCTGAAATGCCATGCTTTGGCCTTCCTGGCAAGCTCCTCTTGCCAGGGTCTTGTGCTAAAGGTATGGTTTTGAGCCTGGAGCGGCCTTCCCAGCAAGCTCCTCTTGCCGGGGCCTTGTTTCATTGACTTGAATACTTTGTTCTTGAATGGATCCAAAGGAACCAAAGCGGGCTTTGGCGGGCGCGTGGCAAGCCCTGTCACGAGACGCTGCTACTGCCCGTGCACAAGTCGGGATACTAAGGTACCCCTACTTTAGTACACCGACACCAACACTATATGATTTTGTAGGGATGACTTTCTTTAGCCATAGTATTTTGAGAAGACATGATTGCTTTGTTAGTATTGCTTGAAGTATTGTAATTTCTTATGTCAATATAGACTTTTGTCTTGAATCTTTCAGATCTGAACATTCATGCCACAATTAAGAGAATTACATTGAAAAACTATATTGGTAAGAATTCCACATCAAAAATTCTTTCTTTATCATTTACCTACTCGAGGACGAGCATGAATTAAGCTTGGGGATGCTTGATACGTCTCCAACGTATCTATAATATTTTATTGTTCCATGCTATTATTTATGAAGTCTTGGATGTTTAATGGGCTTTATCATTCACTTTTATATCATTTTTGGGACTAACCTACTAACCCAAAGGCCCAGTCCAGATTGCTGTTTTTTGCCTATTTCAGGGTTTTACAAAAAAGGAATATCAAACGGAGTCCAAACGGAATGAAACCTTCACAAGAGATATTTTTGGAGAAAATCACGCACGGGAAATGTCAGGACCAAGTCAGGGGACAACTGGGCTGCCCTCGAGGGTGGGGGCGCGCCCCCCTTCCCAGGGCGTGCCCCTTGCCTCGAGGCTGACCCACACGGCCCCTGGTGCCCTCATTCTTCCTATATATACCTACGTACCCCAGAAACTCCATACGCATATAGAAAAACCCTAATTCCACCGCCGTAGCTTCTGTATCCCATCTTGGAGCCTGTTCCGAGAGGGGGATCCATCACGGAGGCCTTCATCATCATCATCATCGCCCTCACCATGAGTTGTGAGTAGTTTACCACAGACCTTCGGGTCCATAGCTAGTATCTAGATGGCTTCTTCTCTCTCTGGATCTCAATACAAAGTTCTCCTCGGTATTCGAGGAGATCTATTCGATGTAATCTCTTTTTGCGGTGTGTTTGTTGAGATCCGATGAATTGTGAGTTTATGATCAAGGTTATCTATGAAAGATATTTGGTTCTTCTCTGAACTTTTTATGTGTGCTTATAATATCCTTGCAAGTCTCTTCGAATTATTGGTTTGGTTTAGCCTACTAGATCTATAGTTCTTGCAATGGGAGAAGTGCTTGGCTTTGGGTTCAATCTTGCGGTGTCCTTTCCCAGTGACAGTAGGGGCAGCAAGGCACGTATTGTATTGTTGCCATCGAGGATAAAAAGATGGGGTTTTCAACATATTGCTTGAGTTTATCCCTCTACATCATGTCATCTTTCTTAAAGCGTTACTCTATTCGTATGAACTCAATAAACTAGATGAATGCTGAATAGCGGTCGATGTGTGGAGTAATAGTAGTAGATGCAGAATTGTTTCGGTCTACTTGTCTCAGACGTGATGCCTATATACAATGATCATGCCTAGATAGTCTCATAATTATTCGCTTTTCTATCAATTGCTCGACAGTAATTTGTTTACCCGCCGTGGAATATCGCTATCATGAGAGAAGCCACTACAGAAAACTATGGCCCCCGGGTCTATTCTTAACATATCAATCTACATCTACTTTACTTTTCTTGCTTTTATTTGTTGTTTTACTAAACTAAAAATACCAAAAATATAACTATCATCTCTATCAGATCTCACTCTCGTAAGTGACCGTAAAGGGATTGACAACCCCTTATCGCGTTGGCTGCGAAGTTCTTATTTGTTTGTGTAGGTGTGAGGGACTGGCGCGTGGTCTCCTACTGGATTGATACCTTGGTTCTAAAAAACTGAGGGAAATACTTACGCTACTGTGCTGTATCTCCCTTTCCTCTTCGAGGGAATTCAACGCAAGCTCAAGAGGTAGCATTGCACTAGATTATCTTTATGAGGTTTTGCTTGAAATTTATGAATCTGAAAATTGTGAGGAATTGTTGAAAGAAAAAGTGATTCATGTTAGCTCCTTAAATAAAAAGCATGATTGCAATGATACTATTATAAATGTCAATTGTGTTAATGATATGCAAAACCCTAAGCTTGGGGATGCTAGTATTGCTATGCCCACTACTTGTTGTAGTGATCATGATTGGGGTGATGTTTCTTATGATCTTGAAAATTTATTTAAGCCCAATGATATATATGAGATTTATAATAATGTTTGCAATAGTATTGAAAGTGGGTTTGGAAGAGTGTCAACTTTAGATCCCACATATTTGGAGAATGGTCAATCTTATGAATTTTTTGATAATAGTGGGTTTGGAGAGGTCATGACTTTAGTTAATGTTAATCCCACTATTTTGGAAGAGTGTCAACTTTGTATGAATGTGAATTGTGTTGAGAATATGTTATGTGATAGCTATATTGTTGAATTTGCTTATGATCCTACATGCAATTATAATGAGAGAGGAAAATATGGTCGTAGAAATCTTCATGTTACTAAACTACCTCTCTTCATGTTGAGATTGATCTTGTTTCTTTCTTCTTCCTTGCATATGCTAGATCTTGCTTGTCTTGCTAATTTGTTTTCCTATAAAATGCCTATGCATAGGAATTATGTTAGACTTAGATGTGATTTTCACATGCTATATGATGCTCTCTTTGTGCTTCAATTCTTATCTTTCATGTGAGCATTATTGAATTCTCAAGCCTATCTTAATGGCTATAAACGACAGCGCTTGTTGGGAGGCAGCCCAATTTTTTTTTTTTTTTTTTGCTGCTGTTAGGGAATAAATATTGCATCTAGATTCTGTTTAGATGTGGTTTCATGTTTTGTTTAGTTCTTGTGCCAAGTAGAACCTTTGGGAAGACTTGTGTGAAGTTTATATGATCTTGCTGTGAAAAACAGAATCATTAGCGCTTGCTAGAATGGTCATAAGATTTTACTAGAGCGTGCTATTTAGTTGATTCTTTTTGCAGATGATTAATAGAAAAATTCCTCACGTTTACCAATTTATTTTGATTTTTTTGGAGTTATAGAAGTATGCGAAACCTGCAGATTACTAGAGACTGTTCTGTTTTTGACAGATTCTGTTTTCGTGTGTTGTTTGCTTATTTCAATGCATCTATGAGTAATATTGTGAAGTATGAACCATAGAGAAGTTGGAATACAGTAGGTTTAACACCAATATAAACAAAGAATGAATTCATTGCAGTACCTTTGAGTAGTGGTTTGCTTTCTTATACTAACGGAGGTCACGAGAATTTTTGCCTAAGTTTTGTGTTGTGAAGTTTTCAAGTTTTGAGTATTGCTTTGATGGACTATGGAACAAAGAGTAGCAAGGGCCTAAGCTTGGGGATGCCCATGGCACCCCAAGTAAAATTCAAGGACAATCAAAAGCCTAAGCTTGGGGATGCCCAGAAGGCGTCCCCTCTTTCGTCTTCATCCATCGGTAACTATACTTGGAGCTATATTTTTATTCACCACATGATATGTGTTTTGCTTGGAGCGTCTTGTATAATTTGAGTCTTTGCTTGTTAGTTAGCCACAATTATCTTTTATGGACACACCTATTTGAGAGAGAGTTAAATATGGCCTAGGAATTTATAGAACACTCTATGTGCTTCACTTATATCTTTTGAGTTGAATAGTTTTTGCTCTAGTGCTTCACTTATATCTTTTAGAGCACGGTGGTGGTAATATTTTGAAGAAATTGTTGAACTCTCATGCTTCACTTATATTCATTTGAGACTCTATTAAAACAGCATGGTAATGTGTTTAGGCTATAAAACTAGTCTTCACATGATAGACATCCAATATCAATGTAGTAAAAACTTTCATACTAAGTGCATTGAATATGATGAGATGTTGGATGCTTGATAAATGTTTTGAGATATGAGGATTGTGATATTAGAGTCATGCTAGTGGAGTTATTGTGAAATTGAGAAATACTTGTGTTAAGGTTAGTGATTCCCGTAGCATGCACATATGGTGAACCGCTATGTGACGAAGTTAGAGCATGAAGTATTTGTAAAGTGCCAACCTTCGTGTGGAGGTCGGGGGAGCGTGATGGTTAACTCCTACCAACCTTCCCCCAAGGAGCATGCGTTGATTGCTTTGTTTTGATGACTCGTAGATTTTTGCAATAAGTATATGAGTTCTTATGACTAATGTTGAGTCCATGGATTATACGCACTCTCACCCTTCCACCATTGCTAGCCTCTCTTGTACCGCGCAACTTTGACCGGTACCATACACCCATTATATATCCTTCCTCAAAACAGGTACCATATTATTCCTAAAAACAACCACCATACCTACCCATCATGGCATTTCCATAGCCATTCCGTGATATATTGCCATGCAACTTTCCACCGTTCCGTTCATATGACACGCATCATATTGTCACATTGCCATGCATGATCATGTAGTTGACATCGTATTTGTGGCAAGGCCATCATGCATAACTTTTCATACATGTCACTCTTGTTTCATTGCACATCCCGATACACCGCCGGAGGCATTCATATAGAGTCATACTTTGTTGTAGTATCGAGTTGTAATATCGAGTTGTAATGAAAGTGTGATGATCACCATTATTAGAGCATTGTCCCATGGGAGGAAAGGCTAAATCAATAAAGGCCCTCCGCAAAAAAAAGAAAAAAAGGGGAAAGGCCAAAGAAAAAAAGAAAGGCCCCAAAAAAAGAAAATAAAAGAAAAAGAAAAAGGGACAATTGCTACTATCTTTTTTCCCACACTTGTGCTTCAAAGTAGCACCATGTTCTTCATTGTAGAGAGTCTCATGCTTAGTCACTTTTATATACTAGTGGGAATTTTCATTATAGAACTTGGCTTGTATATTATAACGATGGGCTTCCTCAAATGCCCTAGGTCTTCGTGAGCAAGCAAGTTGGATGCACACCCACTAGTTTCTTTTGTTGAGCTTTCATACATTTTTAGCTGTAGTGCATCCGTTGCATGGCAATCCCTACTCACTCACATTGATATCTATTGATGTGCATCTCCATAGCCCGTTGATACGCCTAGTTGATGTGAGACTAACCCCCTCCTTTTTGTCTTCTCCACAACCACCTCTCTATTCCACCCATAGTGCTATGTCCTGGCTCACGCTCATGTATTGCGTGAAAGTTGAAAGGTTTGAAAGAATAGAGTATGAAAACAAGTGCTTGGCTGAAATCGGGGTTGTGCATGATATGAATATTTTGTGTGATGAAGAGGGATCATAGCCAGACTATATGATTTTGTAGGGATAACTTTCTTTAGCCATAGTATTTTGAGAACACATGATTGCTTTGTTAGTATGCTTGAAGTATTATTATTTCTTATGTCAATATAGACTTTTCTCTTGAATCTTTCGATCTGAACATTCATGCCACAATTAAGAGAATTACATTGAAAAACTATGTTGGTTAGCATTCCACATCAAAAATTCTGTTTTTATCATTTACCTACTCGAGGACAAGCAGGAATTAAGCTTGGGGATGCTTGATACGTCTCCAACGTATCTATTATTTTTTATTGTTCCATGCTTTTATTTATGATGTCTTGGATGTTTAATGGGCTTTGTCATACACTTTTATGTGATTTTTGGGACTAACCTACTAACCCAAAGGCCTAGTCCAGATTTCTGTTTTTTGCCTATTTCAGGGTTTTGCAGAAACAGAATATCAAACGGAGTCCAAACGGAATGAAACCTTCGGGAGAGATATTTTTGGAGAAAATTACGCACGGGAGACTTGAGAACCATGGAGTAGGGGCCACGAGGTGCCCACGAGGGTACCCTCCCCCCCCC
>LR738713.1:447365590-447391187 GCA_902687465.1 Secale cereale | reverse complement strand
CCCCCCGCCCCGCCTCGTGAGTCCCCCGGTGTCCTCCTTCCTCCTATATAAGCCTACGTACCCCGAAACCATTAGCAACAGAGAGAAAGCCCTAATTCCACCGCTGTAACCTTCTGTTCCCGTGAGATCCCATCTTGGAGCCTATTCCGGAGCTCCGCCGAAGGGGGGATCCATCAAGGAGTGCTTCTACATCATCATCATCGCCCTCACCATGAGTTGTGAGTAGTTTACCACAGACCTTCGAGGCCATAGCTAGTATCTAGATGGCTTCTTCTCTCTCTTTAGATCTCAATACAAAGTTCTCCTCGGTCTTCGAGGAGATCTATTCGATGTAATCTCTTTTTGCTATGTGTTTGTTGAGATCCAATGAATTGTGGGTTTATGATCAAGATTATCTACGAGAAATATTTGGTTCTTTTCTGAACTCTTTATGTGTGCTCATAATATCCTTGCAAGTCTCTTCGAATTATTGGTTTGGTTTGGCCTACTATATCTATAGTTCTTGCAATGGGAGAAGTGGTTGGCTTTGGGTTCAATCTTGCGGTGTCCTTTCCCAATGATAGTAGGGGCAGCAAGCCACATATTGTATTGTTGCCATCGAGGATAAAAAGATGGGGTTTACATCATATTGCTTGAGTTTATCCCTCTACATCATGTCATCTTGCTTAAGGCGTTACTCTGTTCTTATGAACTCAATACACTAGATGCATGCTGGATAGCGGTCGATGTGTGGAGTAATAGTAGTAGATGCAGGAAGGAGTCGGTCTACTTGTCTCGGACATGATGCCTATATACAATGATCATGCCTAGATAGTCTCATAATAATTCGCTTTTCTATCAATTGTTTGATAGTAATTTGTTTACCCGCCATAGAATATCGATATCACGAGAGAAGCCACTAGAGAACACTATGGCCCTCGGGTCTATTCTCAACATATCAATCTACATATACTTTACTTTTTCCGCTTTTACTTTCTGTTCTTATAAACAAAAATATGAAAAATATAAACTATCATCTCTATTAGATCTCACTCTCGTAAGTGACCGTAAAGGGATTGACAACCCCTTATCACGTTGGCTGCGAAGTTCTTATTTGTTTGTGCAGGTGTGAGGGACTCGTGCATGGTCTCCAGCTGGATTGATACCTTGGTTCTCAAAAAGTGAGGGAAATACTTACGCTACTGTGCTGCATCTCCCTTTCCTCTTCGAGGGAATACAACGCAAGCTCGAGAGGTAGCACAGTGCATGGCGAAGCCTTGCGGGAATTAGTTCACCATCCCTGTCACCACACCGTCGTGCTGCCGGAACTCATCTACTACTTTGCCTATTTTGCTGGATTAAGAAGGCGAGGACGTCATCAACCTGAATGTGTGTTGAACGCGAAGGTGTCATACGTTTGGTACTTGATCGGTTGGATTGCGAAGGTGTTCAACTACATCAACCGCGTTGTTAAGATGCTTCTGCTTTACGGTCTACGAGGGCGCGTAGACATACTCTCCCCTCTCGTAGCTATGCATCTCCATGGATAGATCTTGCGTGTGTGTAGATTTTTTTTCCATGCAACATTCCCCAATAACATGGACAGTTGGGTCTGGCAGGCTAAAGGACAGCCGGTGAAGGCCACATTATCCATGTTCTCGACCACACATTAAAGACAAGAGTTACTCAACTGGATCTAGTTAAATGAGGTTGTTACCACCTAGTTAGGGATCTCCCAATGCATCATCTCTTGGCACGTTATCATAGGAGGTATAAAAACTTAAGAGACAACTACCACACTGCATTACTTCTTAGGGGTTGTATGTAAATCTAATGATCTAAGGCTCATGCATACATGTGATCGATCCAACAACTTTTTTGCCTATGACCACGTGCAAGGGTAGTATGTTAGGCTCGTGAAAGCACATTTGCTCCCTTGGTGGTTTTGGTAATTAATGCCAACATACATGGTGGTTGGACTAACATTTTCATCTAGTATATTTCAGGAAAAGTTCAACTATAGTTTGGAGATGGAGAAATAATATGTCCAAATATGTCCAAACCTAAATTGCCAACTCAGTCCCATTGAAACCTTTCTATCCGAACCCACTGAGTTCATCTAGACATTACCTAAGCCAAATCCTAACAAATCGGATCCACCAAAATGGATATCGGTCCCACCGAGATGGCCTTGCCAACTCTTTATCACATGTTGTAATTATTTCGGACTAACCGAGTTCTTCCAATCGGTGCCACCGAGATGGCTTGCCAACTCTCTATTGCCTTATTACGTTATTTCGGTCCCATCGAGATGATGCAATCGATGCCATCGAGACGAGGTTCTTCCTTACCATTGCACTTTCCTTCGAGTTGTTTCCATTTGGTCCCACCGAGACTTCCAACATTCATATCTTTTACACAGATCAGTTTCATCGAGATTTCTGATCGGTGCCACTGAGATGGTTCAAAAGTGTGTAATAGTTGGATTTCATGTGAAGGATATATATACCCCTCCACCCCCTCTTACTTTGTAAGAGAGCCATCAAAACAAAACAACATTTCCACCATACATTTTTTGAGAAGAGAACCACCTACTCATGTGTTGAGATCAAGAGATTACATTCGAACCATTTGAACCTTGATTTCTAGCATTTTTTATTTCATTTCTAGCCTTTTTTGATTTCCACTCAAATTATTCCTCCACCATATCCATATATGTGAGAGGTTGATTGAATGTTTTGGAGACTATCATTTGAAGCACTAGAGCGAGGAGTTCATCATCAACAATAACATCTATTACCTTTTGGAGAGTGGTGTCTCCTAGATTGGTTAGGTGTCGTTTGGGAGCCTCCAAGATGATGTGGAGTTTAACCAAGAAGTTATTAAGGGTAAGGAGATCGCCTACTTCGTGAAGATCTACCCGAGTGAGCCTAGTACTTCGTGGATGGAGGCCATGATGGAATAGACAAGGTTGCTTCTTCGTGGACCCTTCGTGGGTGGAGCCCTCTGTAGA
The DNA here is from genome assembly GCA_902687465.1 of Secale cereale. Taxonomy (NCBI): domain Eukaryota; kingdom Viridiplantae; phylum Streptophyta; class Magnoliopsida; order Poales; family Poaceae; genus Secale; species Secale cereale. The sequence continues at coordinate 447,388,195 of LR738713.1, read as the reverse complement.
CTCGTGCAGCTGTTACCCTCTATGGGTTCAAGTCTCCATTAACGTGGACGTACGATAGCATCACCTATCGGAACCACGCCAAAAATCTCCGTGTCTCCATTGCATTTGATATTTCCAACTCCCATCCCATTTACATTCTCGCACTTGCATGTTTACCTTTTCCGGTGCTCATACTCTTGCTATGCTTGTGTAGAATGTCTTGTGTGTCCATTAACATGTGTTAAACTACCTTAACTTGAAGGTTTTTAAAAACTGCAACTTTGACTTGTGAAGTGTCTAATCACCCCCTGTAGACCCCTCTTCTCGATCTTTCAATTGGTATTAGAGCTTTGGTCACCATTCCTTTGGTTTTATCACTATTGGAGGATGATGGATGTGTCTACCTTGAGGAGTTAATTGTAGAGTGCCTATTCTTGATGGAGAATACTATAACTCTTGGAAAAATGAGATGCTTGGTATCTTTAATAAGTATAACTTGAGCAAGTACATTCATTATCCCTATGCATCTCCTATACTATAACTCATTGGCATTCAACAAAAAATTGCCAGGTGATCGTCCCCATGGTTCATCTGCAGACCCCCTCTGCAATAGGATATCTCATTGGCATTTTTTTCTATTGATACACACTGAAATGTGGAATGTTTTTTAAAAGTCAAAAATGTGGAATGCTTCTTTTCTGTGATCTTTACGCATGTGCATATTCATGATTATTTTGCGCACCAAATACTCTAAACTGGTTGTATACTTGTAACGTAATTTCAGGTATCAATCTGATTAATACATGTGCAATGAAATCATTAGTCCATCTGTCGTATTTATTTCAACTGTGGTTTCTGTGCTGGTGGTGACTGTGCTTGTGCTTTCATATCTGATCTGTAGATAGGAAATAAAATTAATAATGTGTGTTCTCTTATATCATTTTATTTTTCAGGTACCTGCTATTGTCTATGTATGCAGCTTGATAGTATCTCCTGTTACACATCTGAGTATCTAGGTTTAATTTACTATTTTCTTCCTCAACTCAATTGGAGTTTGATTCCTTGGAGGAACCAACTCAATGGAATTATATACTATTTATAGGAGACTAGATGGTTGAGTTGACGATTACGTCTCGGCTGGAGCAATGCTTCGGATTTTTTTTTGGAAATGGAGGCTTACCCCCGGCCTCTGCATCGTAATGATGCATGCAGTCATCTTATTAAAAAGTCTCGAAATAGTACATAGTCATAAAGTTATTACAGCTCGCAAGCAGAGCAAAACAAAGAAAAAGAGTGTATAAACTCCAAAAACGCAACCGGTAATGCAAAATAAGGATAAGCTCCCTAGACTCCTATCCTCTTATGCGACCGCCATCCAAACCGATTGAATATAGCCCGTGCTACCATCTCCCACCAGTTGCACCAAGTAACCAAAGGCTCCCTGGAGTCCATAGGAGTGAGTAAGGACCACGTACAGATCCATGCGGTAGCTCTGAAGATAACCTGCAAGAAAGTTAAATTGTGTTGTCTATTAAAAACCAAATCATTTCTATAGTTCCATATAGCCCACAAAAGCGCACATATTCCAATCCGAATACGAGCTGCAGTAATATGCTCAACCCCAGCTAACCATGTTCCAAACAACGATTCAATGTCAATTGGAGGATTAATGTTGAAGGCTATATGAATGGTTCTCCAAAGCAATTTGGCAAGTGTGAAGGAAATATGCCCTAGAGGCAATAATAAAGTTGTTATTTATATTTCCTTATATCATGATAAATGTTTATTATTCATGCTAGAATTGTATTAATCGGAAACTTAGTACATGTGTGAATACATAGACAAAACAGAGTGTCCCTAGTGTGCCTCTACTAGACTAGCTCATTGATCAAAGATGGTTATGTTTCCTAGCCATAGACATGAGTTGTCATTTGATCAACGGGATCTCATCACTAGTAGAATGATGTGATGGATAATACCCATCTGTTAGCTTAGCACTATGATCGTTTAGTTTTACTGCTATTGCTTTCTTCATGACTTATACATGTTCCTATGACTATGATATTATGCAACTCCCGAATACCGGAGGAACACCTTGTGTGCTATCAAACGTCACAACGTAACTGGGTGATTATAAAGATGCTCCACAGGTGTCTCTGAAGGTGTTCGTGGTGTTGGCATAGATCAAGAATAGGATTTGTCACTCCGAGTGTCGGAGAGGTATCTCTGGGCCCTCTCGGTAATACACATCATAATAAGCCTTGCAAGCAAATGACTAATAAGTTAGTCACGAGATGATGTATTACGGAACGAGTAAAGAGACTTGCCGGTAACGAGATTAACTAGGTATGGTGATACTGATGATCGAATCTCGGGCAAGTAACATACAGATAACAAAGGGAACAACGCATGTTGTTATGCAGTTTGACCAATAAAGATCTTCGTAGAATATGTAGGAACCAATATGAGCATCCAGGTTCTGCTGTTGGTTATTGACCGGAAATGTGTCTCGGTCATGTCTACATAGTTCTCGAACCCGTAGGGACCGCACGCTTAACGTTTGATGATGATCGATATTGTGAGTTTATGAGTTTCGATGTACCGAAGCTAGTTCGGAGTCCCGAATAAGATCACGGACATGACGAGGAGTATCGGAATGTCTGAGACATAAAGATTGATATATTGGATGACTATATTTGGACACCGGAAAGGTTCCATGAGGTTTCGGGCATATACCGTAGTACCGGGGGGTTACCGGAACCCCCCGCGGAGTTAAATGGGCCTTATAGGCCCTAGTGGGAGAAGAGGTGGGGCGGCCAAGGCAGCCGCGTGCCCCTCCCCCTCTAGTCCGAATTGGACAAGGAGGCGGTTAGCGCCCCCCTTTCCTTCTCTTCTTCCCTCCTCCTTCCTTCCTCTCCTACTCCTACTAGGGAAAGGAGGGATCCTACTCCCGGTGGGGGTAGGACTCCCTAGGGCGCGCCATAGAAAGGGCTGGCTCCCCTCCTCCTTTATATACGGGGGTGGAGGCACCCCATAGACACACATTTTGATCAGTTGATCTCTCCCAACCGTGTGCTTAGGCGAAGCCCTGCGCCGGTAGCTGATACGTCTCCAACGTATCTATAATTTTTGGTTGTTCAATGCTATTATATTATCCTTCTAGGATGTTTTATGGGATTTTATATACACTTTTATATGATTTTTGGGACTAACCTATTAACCCAGAGACCAGTGCCCAGTGTGAGTTTCTATTTTTCTCTTGTTTTAGAGTATCGTAGAAAAGGAATATCAAACGGAGCCCAATTGACCTAAAACTCAACGGAGGTTATTTTTGGACCAGAAGAAGCCCAGAAAGTGTCGGAGGGGGCCAGAAGGTCCAAGGGTTGTCCATGAGGGTAGGGGGCGCGCCCCCCTACTGAGCGCGCCCCCTGCCTCGTTGGCAGCCCGGAGACCCCCTTTACTTGCCCCCGACTCCAACACCTCCTATATATACCGAAACCTCCGGAAAATAACCTAGATCAGGAGTTCCGTCGCTGAAAGCCTCTGTTGCCACCGAAAATCAATCTAGACCCATTCTGGCACCCTGTCGGAGGGGGGAATCCCTCTTCAGTGGCTATCTTCATCATCACGGTGCTCTCCATGACGAGGGAGGAGTCGTTCACCCTCGGGGCTGACGGTATGTACCAGTAGCTATGTGTTAGATCTCTCTCTCGTGTTCTTGAGATGGCACGATCTTGATGTATCACGAGCTTTGCTATTATAATTGGATCTTATGTCGTTTCTCCCCCTCTACTCTCTTGTGATGAATTGAGTTTTCCCTTTGAAGTTATCTTACCGGATTAAGTCTGTAAGGATTTGAGAACACTTGATGTATGTCTTGCATGTGCTTATCTGTGGTGACAATGGGATATCACGTGATTCACTTGATGTATGTTTTGGTGATCAACTTGCGGGTTCCGTGACCTTGGGAATCTATGCATAGGGGTTGGCACACGTTTTCGTCTTGACTCTCCGGTAGAAACTTTGGGGCACTCTTTGAAGTTCTTTGAGTTGGTTGAATAGATCAATCTGAGATTGTGTGATGCATAACGTATAATCATGCCCACGGATACTTGAGGTGACAATGGAGTATCTAGGTGACATTAGGGTTTTGGTTGATTTGTGTCTTAAGGTGTTATTCTAGTACGAACTCTACGATAGATTGAACGGAAAGTATAGCTTCGTGCTATTTTATTACGGACTCTTGAATAGATCGATCAGAAAGAATAACTTTGAGGTGGTTTCGTACCCTACAATAATATCTTCGTTTGTTCTCCGCTATTAGTTACTTTGGAGTGACTCTTTGTTGCATGTTGAGGGCTAGTAATATGATCCAGCTATGTTATTATTGTTGAGAGAACTTGCACTAGTGAAAGTATGAACCCTAGGCCTTGTTTCCTATCATTGCAACACCGTTTATGCTCACGTTTACCACTTGCTACCTTGCTGTTTTTATATTTTCAGTTTACAAAAACCTATATCTACCATTCATTTTGCACTTGAATCACCATCTCTTCGCTGAACTAGTACACCTATACAAATTACCATTGTATTGGGTGTGTTGGGGACACAAGAGACCCTTTGTTATTTGGTTGCAGGGTTGTTTGAGAGAGACCATCTTCATCCTATGCCTCCCACGGATTGATAAACCTTAGGTCATCCACTTGAGGGAAATTTGCTACTGTCCTACAAACCTCTGCACTTGGAGGCCCAACAATGTCTACAAGAAGAAGGTTGTGTAGTAGACATCAAGATATTTTCTGGCGCCGTTGCCGGGGAGGTGAGTGCTTGAAGGTATATCTTTAGATCTTGCAATCGAATCTTTTAGTTTCTTTTTTTATCACTAGTTTAGTCTATAAAATAAAACTACAAAAAATGGAATTAAGGTTACCTCATATGCTTCATATTTTTTATATCTTTCGTGAAAATGATGGGAAGGAAATTGTGCTCAAGTACTAGAAGAAGAATTACATAGAATGCTTGGCATAAAATATGTGCATGATGAGCATGATTGCAATGTTGTTAGTATGAATTCTTTCAATACCCATGATGCTAATGATATGCAAAGCCACAAGCTTGGGGAAGCTATGTTTGATGAAGATGATATGTTTAGTCCCCCAAGTTTTGATGAGAAAATTTATTATGATGAAAGCATGCCTCCTATTTATGATGATTTTATTTATGAAAGTGGATTTGGGGAGGTCATGACTTTATTTAGTGATGAATCCACTATTTGGAAAGATGCTCCAATTGATTATGAGAACAAAGTTGCTATCTATGATGATTATTGTGATGATATGTATGCTAAGATAACCATGAAACTTGTCATCATGATTTTAATTTTCAAATGGATTATTCTTCACATGATAGTTATTTTGTTGAGTTTGCTCCCACTACTATGAATGAGAAGAATTTTGCTTATGTGGAGAGTAGTAAAATTTCTATGCAAGTAGATCATGGAAAGAATGTTTTATGTGCTGGTTATATGGTTGAATTCATTCATGATGCTACTGAAAATTATTATGAGAGAGGATCATATGCTTGTCGGAATTGCAATAATATCAAGTTTCCTCTCTATGTGCTTAAAATCTTGGAGTTATGCTCGTTTTCCCTTCCTATGCTAGTTGATTATCGTTCCCATAAGTTGTTTGCTCACAAAATCCCTATGCATAGGAATTGGGTTAGACTTAAATGTGCTAGTCATATTCTTCATGATGCTCTCTTTATGTTTCAATTCTTATCTTTTATGCGAGCATCATTGAAATTATTATGCCTAGCTAGGGGCGTTAAACGATAGCGCTTGTTGGGAGGCAACCCAATTTTATTTTGTTCTTTGCTTTTTTGCTTCTGTTTAGGAATAAATATTTCATCTAGCTTCTGTTTAGATGTGGTTTTGTGTTTTAATTAGTGTTTGTGCCAAGTAGAACCTTTGGGAAGACTTGTGTGAAGTTTATGCGATCTTGCTGTAAAAAACAGAAACTTTAGCGCTCACAAGATTAGCTACCATTTTTTACTGGAGAGTGCTTTTTAGTTGATTATTTTTGTAGATGATTAATAGACAAATTCCTCAGGTTTCCCAGTTTATTTAAGGATTTTTAGAGTTACAGCAGTATTCGAAAGTTACAGATTATTACAGACTGTTCTGTTTTTGACAGATTCTGCTTTCTATGTGTTGTTTGCTTATTTTGATGAACCTATGAGTATTATCGGAGGGTATGAACCATAGAGAAGTTGGAATACAGTAGATATTAAACCAATATGAATTTAGAATGAGTTCATAACAGTACCTAAGTGGTAGTTTTATTTTCTTATACTAACGGAGCTTACGAGTTTTCTATTGAGTTTTGTGTTGTGAAGTTTTCAAGTTTTGGGTAAAGATTTGATGGACTATGGAATAAGGAGTGGCAAGAGCCTAAGCTTGGGGATGCCCAAGGCACCCCAAGGTAAAATTCAAGGACAACCAAAAGCTTAAGCTTGGGGATGCCCCGGGAAGGCATCCCCTCTTTCGTCTTCGTCTATCGGTAACTTTACTCGATGTTATATTTTTATTCACCACATGATATGTGTTTTGCTTGGAGCGTCAATTTAGTTTATTTTGTTTTGCTTGTTGTTTGAATAATATCCCAAGATCTGAAATTCTTAAATTTTAGAGAGTCTTCACTTAGTTACATAATTATTCAACTACTCATTGATCTTCACTTATATCTTTTGGAGTAGTTTGTTGTTTGCTCTAGTGCTTCACTTATATCTTTTTAGAGCGCGGCGGTGGTTTTATTTTGAAGAAATAGATGAACTCTCAAGCTTCACTTATATCTTTTGAGAGTCTTTTAGAAAATCATGGTAATGTGCTTTGGTTATAAAACTAGTCCTAATATGATAGGCATCGAAGTTGGGTATAGTAAAAACTTTCATATAAAGTGCATTGAATATGATGAGAAGTTTGATACTTGATGATTGTTTTGCGATATGAGGATGGTGACATTAGAGTCATGCTAGTGGAGTAATTATGAATTTGAGAAATACTTGTGTTGAAGTTTGTGATTCCCGTAGCATGCACGCATGGTGAACCGCTATGTGACGAAGTTAGAGCATGAGGTATTTATTGAGTGTCAACCTTTGTGTGGAGGTCGGGGGCGCGCGATGGTTAACTCCTACCAACCTCCCCCCACCCTAGGAGCATGCGTTGATTGCTTTGTTTTGATGACTCGTAAATTTTTGCAATAAGTATATGAGTTCTTTTTGACTAATGTTGAGTCCATGGATTATACGCACTCTCACCCTTCCACCATTGCTAGCCTCTCTTGTACCGCGCAACTCTCGCCGGTACCATACCCCCACCATATATCTTCCTCAAAACAGCCACCATGCCTACCTATCATGGCATTTCCATAGCCATTCTGAGATATATTGCCATGCAACTTTCCACCGTTCCGTTCATATGACACGCTTCATATTGTCATATTGCCATGCATGATCATGTAGTTGACATCGTATTTGTGGCAAAGACACCATTCACATTTCATTCATACATGTCACTCTTGATTCATTGCACATCCCGGTAGACCGCTGGAGGCATTCACATTGAGTCATATCTTGTTCTAGCTTCGAGTTGTAATCTTTGAGTTGTAAGTAAATAAAAGTGTGATGATCTTCATTATTAGAGCATTGTCCCGTGTGAGGAAAAAAAAGATAAAGGCCAAATAAAAAAAGAGATGGCCCAAAAAAATAGAGAGGGGCTAAAAAAAGGAAAGCCCCTTCTAAAAAAATGAGAGAAAAGAGAGAAGGGACAATGCTACTATCTTTTTCCACACTTGTGCTTCAAAGTAGCACCATGATCTTCATGATAGAGAGTCTCTTGTTTTGTCACTTTCATATACTAGTGGGAAATTTTCATTATAGAACTTGGCTTGTATATTCCAACGATGGGCTTCCTCAAATGCCCTAGGTCTTCGTGAGCAAGCAAGTTGGATGCACACCCACTAAGTTTCTTTTGTTGAGCTTTCATACATTTTTGGCTCTAGTGCATCCGTTGCGTGGCAATCCCTACTCACTCACATTGATATCTATTGATGGGAATCTCCATAGCCCATTAATACGCCTAGTCGATGTGAGACTATCTTCCTCCTTTTTGTCTTCCCCACAACCACTACTCTATTCCACCTATAGTGTTATATCCATGGCTCACGCTCATGTATTGCATGAAAGTTCAAAGGTTTGAAAAAATTGAGTATGAAAACAATTGCTTGGCTGAAACCGGGGTTGTGCATGATATGAATATTTTGTGTGATGAAGAGGGAGCATAGCCAGACTATATGATTTTGTAGGGATAACTTTCTTATGCCATGTTATTTTGAGAAGACTTGATTGCTTTGTTAGTATGTTTGAAGTATTACTATTCTTATGTCAATATAGACTTTTGTCTTGAACCTTTTGGATCTGAACATTCATGCCACAAAAAAATTACATTGAGAATTATGTTAGGTAGCATTCCACATTAAAAATTCTGTTTATTATCATTTACCTACTCGAGGACGAGCAGGAATTAAGCATGGGGATGCTTGATACGTCGCCAACGTATCTATAATTTTTTTATTGTTCCATGCTATTATATTATCCTTCTAGGATGTTTTATGGGCTTTTATATACACTTTTATATGATTTTTGGGACTAACCTATTAACCCAGAGCCTAGTGCCAGTTTCTGTTTTTCTCCTGTTTTAGAGTATCGCAGAAAAGGAATATCAAACGGAGCCCAATTGACCTGAAACTCAACGGAGGTTATTTTTGGACCAGAAGAAGCCCAGAAAGTGTCGGAGGGGGCCCAGAAGGTCCACGGGCTGCCCACGAGGGTAGGGGCGTGCCCCCCCTACCGGGCGCGCCCCTTGCCTCGTGGACAGCCCAGAGACCCCCTTTACTTGCCCCCGACTCCAACACCTCCTATATATACTGAAACCTCCGGAAAATAACCTAGATCAGGCTTTCCGCCGCCGAAAGCCTCGGTTGCCACCAAAAACCAATCTAGACCCGTTCTGGCAGCCTACCGGATGGGGGAATCCCTCTCCAGTGGCTATCTTCATCATCCCGGCGCTCTCCATGATGAGGGAGGAGTAGTTCACCCTCGGGGCTGAGGGTATGTACCAGTAGCTATGTGTTTGATCTCTCTCTCATGTTCTTGAGATGGCACGATCTTGATGTATCGCGATCTTTGCTATTATAGTTGGATCTTATGTTGTTTCTCCCCGTCTACTCTATTGTGATGGATTGAGTTTTCCCTTTGAAGTTATCTTATCGGATTGAGTCTTTAAGGATTTTAGATCACTTGATGTATGTCTTGCGTGTGCTTATCTGTGGTGACAATGGGATATCACGTGATTCACTTGATGTATGTTTTGGTGATCAACTTGCGGGTTCCGTGACCTTGGGAATCTATGCATAGGGGTTGGCACACGTTTTCGTCTTGACTCTCCGGTAGAAACTTTGGGGCACTCTTTGAAGTTCTTTGAGTTGGTTGAATAGATCAATCTGAGATTGTGTGATGCATATCATATAATCATGCCCACGGATACTTGAGGTGACAATGGAGTATCTAGGTGACATTAGAGTTTTGGTTGATTTGTGTCTTAAGGTGTTATTCTAGTACGAACCCTATGATAGATTGAATGGAAAGAATAGCTTCGTGCTATTTTACTATGGACTCTTGAATAGATCGATCAAAAAGAATAACTTTGAGGTGGTTTCGTACCCTATAATAATCTCTTCGTTTGTTCTCCGCTATTAGTTACTTTGGAGTGACTCTTTGTTGCATGTTGAGGGCTAGTAATATGATCCAGCTATGTTATTATTGTTGAGAGAACTTGTACTAGTAAAAGTATGAACCCTAGGCCTTGTTTCCAATCATTGCAACACTGTTTACGATCACGTTTACCACTTGCTACCTTGCTGTTTTTATCAGTTTACAAAAACCTATATCTACCATCCATATTGCACTTGTATCACCATCTATTCGCCGAACTAGTGCACCTATACAATTTACCATTGTATTGGGTGTGTTGGGGACACGAGAGACTCTTTGTTATTTGGTTGCAGGGTTGTTTGAGAGAGACCATCTTTATCCTACGCCTCCCACGAATTGATAAACCTTAGGTCATCCACTTGAGGAAAATTTGCTACTGTCCTACAAACCTCTGCACTTGGAGGCCCAACAACGTCTACAAGAATAAGGTTGTGTAGTATACATCAGTAGCTTCATCATCTCCGTCACCACGCCGTCGTGTTGATGAAACTTTCCCGCGAAGTTCAACTGGATCAAGAGCTCGTGGGACGTCATCAAGCTGAACGTGTGCTGAACGCGGAGGCTGCATACGTTCGGTGTTTTATCGGTTGGATCGCGAAGAAGTTCGACTACATCAACCGCGTCACTAGACGCTTCCGCTCCCGGTCTACGAGGGTACTTAGACACACTCTCCCCTCTCGTTGTTGTGCATCTAGTAGATAGATCTTGCGTGATCGTAGCAATTTTTTTTGAAATACTACGTTCCCCAATAGTGGCATCTTCAGCTAGGTCTATGCGTAGATGATATGCACGAGTAGAAGACATGTGAGTTGTGGATGATACTAGTCGTACTGCTTACCAGCATGTCATACTTTGATTCAGCGGTATTGTTGGATGAAGCGGCCCGGACCGACGTTACGCGTATGCTTGCGTGAGACTGGTTCTACCAACGTGCTTCGCACACAGGTGGCTGGCGGGTGTCAGTTTCTCCAACTTTAGTTGAAACGAGTGTGGCTACGCCTGGTCCTTGTGAAGGTTAAAACATCACATACTTGACGAAAAATCGTTGTGGTTTTTGTATGTGTAGGTAAGAATGGTTCTTGCTAAGCCTGTAGCAGCCACGTAAAACTTGCAACAACAAAGTAGAGGACGTCTAACTTGTTTTTGCAGGGCATGTTGTGATGTGATATGGTCTAGACATGATGAGGTATACATTATTGTATGAGATGATCATGTTTTGTAAAGTTATCGACAACTGGCAGGAGCCATATGGTTGTCGCTTTATTGTATGAAATACAATCGCCAGGTAATTGCTTTACTTTATCACTAAGCGGTAGCGATAGTCCTGGAAGCAATAGTTGGCGAGACGACATCGATGCTACGATGGAGATCAAGGTGTCGCGCCGGTGACGATGGTGATCATGATAGTGCCTTGGAGATGGAGATCAAAAGCACAAGATGATGATGGCCATATCATGTCACATATTTTGATTGCATGTGATGTTTATCTTATTATGCTTCTTATTTTGCTTAGTACGGAGGTAGCATTATAAGATGATCCCCTACAAAATTTCAAGGTACAAGTGTTCTCCCTGAGTATGCACCGTTGCGAAAGTTTGTCGTGCCGAGACACCACGTGATGATCGGGTGTGATAAGCTCTATGTTCAAATACAACGGGTGTAAGACAGTTTTGCACATGCAGAATACTCAGGTTAAACTTGACGAGCCTAGCATATGCATATATGGCCTCGGAACACTGGAGACCGAAAGGTCGAGCGTGAATCATATAGTAGATATGATCAACATAAGATGTTCACCATTGAAAACTACTCCATCTCACATGATGATCGGACATGGTTTAGTTGATTTGGATCACGTGATCATTTCGATGACTAGAGGGATGTCTATCTAAGTGGGAGTTCTTTAGTAATATGATTAATTGAACTTTAATTTATCATGAACTTAGTCCAGGTAGTATTAGCATATCTATGTTGTAGATCAATAGCTCGCGATGTAGCTCTCCGTTTGTTTTTATATGTTCCTAGAGAAAACTAAGTTGAAAGATGTTAGTAGCAATGATGCGGACTTGTTCCGTGATCTAGGGATTTTCCTCATTGCTGCACAGAAGAATTATGTCCTTGATGCACCGCTAGGTGACAGACCTATTGCAGGAGCAGATGCAGACGTTATGAACGTTTTGACAAAAGCTCGGTATGATGACTACTTAATAGTTTAGTGCACCATGCTTTACAGCTTAGAACCGGGACTTCAAAAACATTCTGAACGCCATGAAGCATATGAGATGTTCTAGGAGTTGAAATTAGTATTTCATACTCATGCCCGTGTCGAGAGGTATAAGACCTCTGACAGTACATTGCCTACAAGATGGAGGAGAATAGCTCAACCAGTGAGCATGTGCTCAGATTGTCTGGGTACTACAATTGCTTGAATCAAGTGGGAGTTAATCTTCCAGATAAGATAGTAATTGACAAAGTTCTCTAGTCACTATCACCAAGTTAGTAGAACTTCGTGATGAACTATAATATGCAAGGGATGAAGAAAGTAATTCCCGAGCTCTTCGCGATGCTGAAATCGGCAAAGGTAGAAATCAAGAAAGATGTAGCGACCAGACCTCAAACAGTATGATCTCTGTGCATCAGTGTCATCCTTGGATCAGTAATGCTGACACGCACAGTACTTGAAGGATTTATAACAGAGTAGCAATCACACACTTATTACATCGATAGTTCCAACGATGAACTTCTTACAATAAAAATGGCTGAAGGCCATCTAACACAATAACAGCGGAAGGCTTGGAAGATAAGTGAGTCCATCAACTCCAACGGCATCACTGAGTATAGAACCACGACCTAAAAGGCATCTTACTCGTCGTCTGAAAAGTCTGAAACATGAAACGTTGCAGCCCGAAAACGGGTCAGCACATGGAATATGCTGGCAAAGTAACACAAGAGAGCAATTGAAAGTAAAGCTATACTATATGCAATATGGCTGGTGGAAGGCTCTATGGTTACAGTTTTGGGTAAAGCCAATTTTTTCCTACTTCAAAGGAATACATTTTAGTTAACTATCATGGCAGTTGAAACATCGTTGAGAAGATAGTCATCCTCTCAACCCCAATTAAAGTTCATCATTAAACCCAACAATATTAAATTAAAGTAACATGATGAGATTCACATGATATTCAAGTACTAGATACTCAAGACATCTGTAACCGGGGACACGGCTAATCATGATCAGTTTGTACACTCTGCAGAGGTTTGTGCACTTTTCCCCACAAGACTCGACCTCCTCCATTTGATTTCTTGCACTACATGATGTTTGAGAAACGGATGACCGAGACACAGTCTTTCAGAAGCACTAGCACCTACGACCGGGTGAACCGTACCAACCTACATCCCCTACATCTGCTAGTCCACCACTGTAGATGTTCGCACAACTTACTCATACTATGCTAGAGCCCATAATAGCATTGTGGCTGCACACGGAAGTTTCTAGTATGAATAGTCTCATGATCCCTTTGAGCCTGGGTGGCGGTCCGAAGAAAAACAGGCAATCCCTGGAATACCCAGATGCCTCAATCCACCCAGATGTGTATTAATGTTGCCACCTTAAGTTGAACCATTAATTAACAAACTCACATCTGTCATGGATACACTCACCCAATCCACGTCTACGAGCATGGCATGTCCTAACAACAAACATAGAAGTAACTCCCAAAGGTTTGACTGTAATACAGGTAATAGGTACTACCTCAATCTACTTCCCAGTCCCACAAGTTAATTGATCCTACTCATGCAATGTGTGAGGGTTTGGACTAATGCAATGAAAACTGGGTAATTGGAAAGTATGATCAAAGTGTTACTTGCCTTGCTGATGATCCGCAAAACCTAGAGATTCAAAGTAGCAAGCGACGCACTCCGGGTACTCTATCGCAAACAAACAAGCACACAATAAGTACTTAACTAGTGCACGGGTAAATCTCAAATAAAAGATCTAACCAGAAAGTTCAACTTAAGAACTCCGGTTTGCAAAAGAAACGACAAAAGAAGAAACAACGAAAGACGAACGGCGAAAGAGAAACAACTACCGAATCAATCTGGACCTAAGTCCAAATTTCGCAGAGGCAAACGCTTGGGCGACTAGGTTAAACGGAAAGAGGATTTCGATACGAAACTCCAGGCGCTTGAATCACCTGATTCCGATAAACGAGCGAAAAGTTAAACTAAAACGAAGATCGGATCTGAGACCGCGATCAGAAAATAACTGCGAAAAAGAAAACTAAAACAGCTTAACGAACGGACGTTCGTCAGCTGAGAATAAACGGCGAATTCGTTCGTTAGAACGAACGAAAGGGTGAACGTTTACTACTTAACAAAACCAGAAAAAATAAAACAGAAAACCGATCTAATAAAACCGATCTAAAAAAACAACTAGGGTTCTAAAATAAACCAATGGTTTTCTAAAAGAAACCGGCGGCGGCTACCTCGTCGGGAACTACCGGCTGCGGCGGCTTCCGACGACCGCGGGCGGCGGCGGGGCTGCGACGGGGTGGCGGCGACGTGCTGGCGCGGAGGCAGGGCTGGCGTGCGGCGGCAGGGCTGGCGGCGATGGCGGGGTGCGGCGGCGGGGCTGGCAAGGGCGGGGGGGTGGCTAGCTTTATATAGGAGGAGGGTGGCTAGCTTGGAGAGGGGGCAAGGCCATGGCGGTCGGCGGCGGTGTCCGAGTCGGCCACGGCGGGCGACGCGGGGAAGGCGGCGACGGGGCGATGGGCCGATTCGGCTGGGCCTCGGCCCAGTCAGGTTGGTCCCCCTATATTTTTTTTATATACACCGGCGCTAAAATGACTCTAGAAAATAAAATAAAATCTAGAAATTGCCAAAACAAATTTTCACCGTCTAAATAAAATATTTAGAACAAGATGAACATTTTCTTGGCACTAAAATGCATTTTTGAAAACATGCAATTTTTTCCCTAATCCAAATAAAATCCAAATAAACTCCAAATAAAATTGTTTGATCTTTTTATTAAATCTTCCGTATTTCTTTATTTTTGGGAGAGTCATTTTACTCCCTCTCTCATATATTTATGATAGAAATACTTGAAGAAAAATAAATAAAATCAAACGATCCTATTTTCAAAATTTGAGAAACCTCAAATATGAAAATTTAGAAATCCCCAACTCTCTCCGAGGGTCCTTGAGTTGCTTAGGATTTTCTCGGATCACCAAAAGCAAGAAAATATGATATGCATAATGATCTAATGTATAACATTCCAAATTGAAAATTTGGGATGTTACAAACCTACCCCCCTGAAGATGAATCTCGCCCTCGAGATTCGGGTTGGCTAGAAAATAGGTGAGGGTGGTCCTTGCGTAGATCATCTTCTCGTTCCCAGGTGGCTTCTTCCTCGGTGTGGTGACTCCACTGAACTTTGCAAAACTTGATAACCTTGCTGCAGGTAACTCTGCTGGAAAATTCGAGGATCTTAACAGGCTTCTCCTCGTAGGTCAGGTCACTGTCCAACTGAATTGCTTCCAGGGGTACTGTGTCTCTAAGTGGTATATCGGCCATCTCCACATGGCACTTCTTAAGCTGCGAAACGTGAAACACATCGTGCACTCCTGACAATGCTTCGGGCAATTCCAACTTGTAGGCAACCTCTCCCATGCGTTCCAAAACACGGTAAGGTCCCACAAATCTCGGGGCTAACTTTCCTTTAACTCCGAAATGTTTGACTCCTCGCAGAGGCGATACTCTCAAGTATGCTCTGTATCCGATCTCATAAGTTATCTCCTTACACTTCGAGTCTGCATAACTTTTCTGCCTGGACTGAGCTACCTTCAGTCTATCTCGAATCAACTTCACCTTTTCCTCAGACTCTTTGATTAAGTCTGGTCCAAACAACTGTCAGTCTCCAACTTCGTCCCACGACAACGGAGTCCTACATCTCCTTTCGTACAACGCTTTGAAAGGGGCCATCTTCAAACTAGATTGATAACTGTTGTTGTAAGAAAACTCGGCATACGACAAATTGTCGTCCCAACTAGATCCATAATCTAGTGCACAGGCTCTCAGCATATCCTCCAAAATCTGATTGACTCTTTCAGTCTGTCCATCTGTCTGCGGGTGAAAAGTTGTGCTAAACTCTAGCCTGGTACCCAAAGTTTCATGTAACTGATTCCTGAACTTTGAGGTAAACTGGGTTCCTCTATCTGATACGATGCTCCTCAGAACTCCATGCAGACATACAATTCGGGTCATGTATATCTTTGCCAACTTTGCACTGGTATAGGTAGTCTTTACGGGGATGAAATGAGCTACCTTTGTTAAACGATCGACTACCACCCAAATCGAGTCATAGCCAGAACAAGTTCTGGGTAGTCCCGTAATAAAATCCATACCTAGCTTATCCCACTTCCATTCGGGTATTGGAAATGGTTGTAACAATCCTGCCGGCTTCTGATGTTCTGCCTTCACTCTCTGACATACATCACAAACTGCTACATACTCCGCAATATCCTTCTTCATACCGGTCCACCAGAAAATATCCTTCAAATCCAAATACATCTTAGTATTCCTGGGTGAATCGAGTATGGTGAATCATGGGCCTCCTGTAAAATCAACTTCCTGATCTCCGGGTCATTAGGCACATAGACGCGGTCCTCAAACCATAAGGTGTCGTGTTCATCCTCACGAAATCCTTTAGCTTTTCCTTCGCTCATCCTCTCCTTTATAGAGGCAACCTCCTCGTCAGTTTTCCGAGCTTCTCGCATTTTATCCATCAAGGTAGACTGGATTTCTAGTGTCGCTACATAGCCTCTCGGAACTATCTCCAAACGTAGTTCTCGTAATTCCACAGCTAACTCCTTTGGAAATTCCTCCATCTTTAGGGTATTGACATGGCTCTTGCGGCTTAGCGCATCGGCTACTACATTAGCCTTTCCGGGATGATAATGCAATCTCATGTCGTAATCCTTAATGAGTTCCAGCCATCTCCTTTGCCTGAGATTCAACTCCTTCTGGGTGAATATATACTTCAAACTCTTGTGATCCGTATATACTTCACAATGGTTTCCAATGAGAAAGTGTCTCCACGTCTTCAATGCATGCACTACGGCTGCTAACTCCAAATCATGTGTGGCATAGTTCAACTCATGAGGTTTCAGTTGTCGTGAAGCATACGAAACAACTCTTCCTTCCTGCATAAGAACGGCTCCAAGTCCTCGATGTGAAGTGTCGCAGTACACCTCATAATCCTTATGTTGATCTGGCAGAATCAACACAGGTGATGAGACCAAACGTTTCTTTAATTCCTGGAAACTGGCCTCACATTCTTCTATCCATCTGAACTTGATGTTCTTCTTTAACAACTCCGTCATAGGCTTTTCAATCTTTGAGAAATTCTCGATAAATCTCCGTTAGTATCCTGCAAGTCCAAGAAAACTCCGGATCTCTCCAACTGTTGTCGGTGCTTCCCAATGGGTCACCGTGTCCACCTTGGCGGTATCTACTGCTATTCCTTCTCAAGATATAACGTGTCCGAGAAATCCGACTTCCTTCAACCAAAATTCAAATTTGCTAAACTTGGCATATAACTGATGTTCTCGGGGCTTCTCCAATACTAAACACAAATGCTCTGCATGCTCCTCTTCATCATTCGAGAAGATCAATATATCATCTATGAACACTACGACGAACTTATCCAAATATTCCATGAACACTTTGTTCATCAGGTTCATAAAGTATGCCGGTGCGTTAGTCAGACCAAAAGACATAACGGTATACTCGTACAACCCGTACCTCGTAGTAAAGGCCGTCTTAGGTATATCCTGCTCCCGGATCTTCAATTGATGGTACCCTGATCGCAGAACAATCTTGGAAAATACCTTAGCTCCTTGCAATCTATCGAACAGATCATTGATCATCGGCAGTGGGTACTTGTTCTTGATCGTTACTTCGTTCAGTCCTCGGTAATCAACAACCATTCTTAACGATCCATCCTTCTTCTCCACTAGAAGTACTGGCGAACCCCAAGGCGAAGAACTTGGGCGTATAAATCCTTTATCCAGTAACTCCTTAATCTGTTTCTTAATTTCCTCCAAGTCCTTTGCTGGCATCCTATATGGTCTCTTGGAAATTGGCCCGGTGCCTGGCAAAAGCTCAATCAAAAATTATATATCTCTGTCAGGTGGCATTCCTGGCAGTTCTTCTGGAAATACGTCAGGGAAATCCTTCACCACGGGTACTTCCTCCTGAACAACTCCTGATAAGGAATTTAATCTGTTCCTCTTCGGCTCATGCCGGGATACATACTTGATCCTTCTTCCTTCTAGCGTAGTAAGCAAAATGGTCTTACTGGCACATTCAATATTCCCTTCATACTTAGATAACCAATCCATGCCTAATATCACATCCAGTCCTTGAGATTCCAATACTATTAGGTCCGAAGGGAAAATGTAATTTCCAATCCTTAATGGCAACTGATCACACCATAACTTAGCCATATACTCCGCTCCTGGTGATGTTACTAACATGGGCGATCTAAGGGCTTGGGTTGGCAGCTTATACTTATCCACAAATCCCCTTGAAATGTATGAATGCGATGCACCAGTATCGAAAAGAACGAGTGCAGTAAAGGACTTAACTAAAAACTTACCTATTACTGCATCTGGCTGGGCTTCAACCTCCTCCACGCTAACGTGATTCACTTGTCCTTTGTTGAAGGGGTTGGGCTTCTTCGCGACGCTTCCATTTCTGTTCCCATTCTTAGCTTCTGGGCAGTCAGTGGCATAATGTCCATTCTTCCCGCACTTGAAACAAGTGACATGGCTGAAATCCTTCTTGGTGGGTGTGGACGGTGTAGGGCGGCTCTGGTTTCCATTTGCTCCATTCTCATTTCCATTCTTATGACCATTATGATTGTGCGAGCTACTTCCTCCATGGGTATGCTGAAACTGTCCTACCGTTTTAGGGGTAAAACGGGGCTTCTGCTGTGCTCCAGAGTTATACCTTCCTTTGCCCATATTTCCTCTTGCGATTTTCAATCTGTTGATGCTTCCTTTCAATCATTAGGGCATGATCAACCAGCTCCTGGTAGTTACTGAAAGTTGCCACCATCAACTGTACACTCATCTCATCATTCAGCCCTTCCATGAATCTCTCCTGCTTAGCGGCATCTGTGGCCACATCATCTAGGGCATAACGAGATAGGGTACTAAACTCATCCACGTACTGAGCCACAGTATGATTTCCTTGGCGCAGATTGCGAAACTCCTGCTTCTTCATACTCATAGCTATAGTTGATACATGGGCAGTACAAAAAGCTTGCTGAAACTGATCCCAAGTCACATTGGCTATGGGGTAAGTGGTTGTGTAATTATCCCACCATGCTGCGGCTGGTCCAGACAACTGGTGTGCGGCAAATCGCACCTTCTCAGCATCCGAGCAATTGGCGGTGGTCAAATCCCTTCCAATCTTGCGTAGCCAGTCATCAGCCACTATTGGTTCGATGCTGCTAGCAAACACAGGTGTTTGGAACCTTAAGAAACCTGTCAGGTTGTCCACGGGTGGTGGTGGTGGAGGGTTGTTGTTGTTGTTCTGGTTGTTATGAGTATTCTGGACAAGAAGTTGCATCAGGGTGTTCTGCTGCTGGATCAACTGGGTGAGCTCAGGGGGAAACTCAAATTCACGTCTTGGAGGCATCTGATGGTTGTAGAGGGACGAGATTAGAATAGAAAAAGGTCTAAGGGAAAATCACTAACCATATGCACATGAGGCAAACACACAATTTATCACACCAATCAATTTCAAGCAAGGGCTTACACGGGTCTAATCGTTACAAAAGTGATCTAAGTCTACTGAATGGAAAAACTACTAGTCAAGGGAAGGTCTTCTAAAAATTTTGATCGACAGAGGATTCCATGATATCTGCTCCAGCTTCATCTTCATAGTCTTCATCATTGCTATCATCGGGTTCCGAGTCCGTGTCGTTGATGATGATGTATTCTTCCAGTGGAATCTCCTTGGGTTCTTCTTCCTCGTCTTCTTCTCCCATGAGTATCCCTAACTTCCGTGTCAAGTCATCATTCTTCTCCACAAGTATTTGCATCTCCTCCTCGTATCCGTCGCGTGTAGACTTGAGTTCTTCCTCTAGTTCCAAATTCCTATTTAGGGCTTTCTTCAAATCTATCATCCCTGCACACATCTAGTGCTCCTGGCAACAAATGTGATGGTTCAACTCCTGGATGAAGGCTGCAATGGATCTATCCTTCCGGGTGCTGATCATGTCCCAATTCTCATCTCGGCGTCCACAAATCTGGTAGATAGTGTCCTTTAGCTCCTGCTTGTAGACTTCTCTGATCCTTCCCATAGCGATGTGGGCTGCCATGCTCCTGCCTAGGCTCCATGTAGGCGCATTAAAGGAAAATGTTATGAGTGCGGTGACGTGCTTGAACGTCCTTCCTGGAACTTGAGCTTGAATCAGCCAACGCTCCTCCTCAGGTAGAGTGGCATGGTAGGTTCCGGTGAAACTTGGTAATCCAATATTTAGATATCTGGTGACTTCCTTCAGGTGTCGTCCAAATGGTGTATTGTCATCCGGCTGCATGAACTTGTTCTTTGCATCCACCATCCTAAAAGAGTAGAAAAGATGAGGAGTCAGAAAAGAGAAGAGTGAATAGTGCTCTAGGGCTTTAGCTTAGTGGTCGTGTCCTACAGTCAGCGTGTGCTCTGATACCATCTTGTAGCGACCAGACCTCAAACAGTCTGATCTCTGTGCATCAGTGTCATCCCTGGATCAGTAATGCTGACACGCACAGTACTTGAAGGATTTATAACAGAGTAGCAATCACACACTTATTACATCGATAGTTCCAACGATGAACTTCTTACAATAAAAATGGCTGAAGGCCATCTAACACGATAACAGCGGAAGGCTTGGAAGATAAGTGAGTCCATCAACTCCAACGGCATCACTGAGTATAGAACCACGACCTAAAAGGCATCTTACTCGTCGTCTGAAAAGTCTGCAACATGAAATGTTGCAGCCCGAAAACAGGTCAGCACATGGAATATGCTGGCAAAGTAACACAAGAGAGCAATTGAAAGTAAAGCAATACTATATGAAATATGGCTGGTGGAAGGCTCTATGGTTACAGTTTTGCGTAAAGCCAATTTTTCCCTACTTCAAAGGAATACATTTTTGTTAACTATCATGGTAGTTGAAACATCGTTGAGAAGATAGACATCCTCTCAACCCCAATTAAAGTTCATCATTAAACCCAACAATATTAAATTAAAGTAACATGATGATATTCACGTGATATTCAAGTACTAGATACTCAAGACGTCCGTAACCGGGGACATGGCTAATCATGATCAGTTTGTACACTCTGCAGAGGTTTGTGCACTTTTCCCCACAAGACTCGATCTCCTCCGTTTGATTTCTCGCACTGCATGATGTTTGAGAAACGGATGACCGAGACACAGTCTTTCAGAAGCACTAACACCTACGACCGGGTGAACCGTACCAACTTACATCCCCTACATCTGCTAGTCCACCACTGTAGATGTTCGCACAACTTACTCATACTATGCTAGAGCCCATAATAGCATTGTGGCTGCACACGGAAGTTTCTAGTATGAATAGTCTCATGATCCCTTTGAGCCTGGGTGGCAGTCCGAGGAAAAACAGGCAATCCCTGGAATACCCAGATGCCTCAATCCACCCAGATGTGTATTAATGTTGCCACCTTAAGTTGAACCATTAATTAACAAACTCACATCTGTCATGGATACACTCACCCAATCCACGTCTACGAGCATGGCATGTCCTAACAGCAAACGTAGAAGTAACTCCCAAAGGTTTGAATGTAATGCAGTTAATAGGTACTACCTTAATCTACTTCCCAGACCCACAAGTTAATTGATCCTACTCATGCAATGTGTGAGGGTTTGGACTAATGCAATGAAAACTGGGTAATTGGAAAGTATGATCAAAGTGTTACTTGCCTTGCTGATGATCCGCAAAACCTAGAGATTCAAAGTAGCAAGCGGCACACTCCGGGTACTCTATCGCAAACAAACAAGCACACAATAAGTACTTAACTAGTGCACAGGTAAATCTCAAATAAAAGATCTAACCAGAAAGTTCAACTTAAGAACTCCGGTTTGCAAAAGAAACGACAAAAGAAGAAACAACGAAAGACGAACGGCGAAAGAGAAACAACTACCGAACCAATTTGGACCTAAGTCCAAATTTAGCAGAGGCAAACACTTGGGCGACTAGGTTAAACGGAAAGAGAATTTCGATACGAAACTCCAGGCGCTTGAATCACCTGATTCTGATAAACGAGCGAAAAGTTAAACTAAAACGAATATCAAATCTGAGATCGCGATCAGAAAATAACTGCGAAAAAGAAAACTAAAACAGCTTAATGAACGGACGTTCGTCGTCTGAGAATAAACGGCGAATTCGTTCGTTAGAACGAACGAACGGGTGAACGTTTACTACTTAACAAAACCAGAAAAAATAAAACAGAAAACCGATCTAATAAAACCGATCTAAAAAAACAACTAGGGTTCTAAAAAAACCAACGGTTTTCTAAAAGAAACCGGCGGCGGCTACCTCGTCGGGAACTACCGGCGGCAGTGGCTTCCAGCGACGGCGGGCGGCGGCGGGGCTGCAACGGGGTGGCGGCGGCGAGAGGAGACAGCGGCGGCGGTGTGCTGGCGCGGTGTCGGGGCTGGCGTGCGGCGGCGGGGCTGGCGGCGAGGGCGGGGTGCGGCGGCGGGGCT